>KZ506301.1:0-145332 GCA_002844005.1 Limosa lapponica baueri | reverse complement strand
TCCTATGAAGACAGGCTGAGAGAGTTGGGGTTTTAGTCTTGAGAAATTTTTTCACTGAAAGGGTTATCAAGCACTGGAATGGGCTGCCCAGGGAAGTGGTTGAGGCACCATCCCTGGAGATATTCAAAAAGACGAGTTGACATGGTGTTCGGGAATATGGTTTATTGTTGGTTGTTTTTTTTTTTTGGTTTATTTTGTTTTGGTTTTTTGTTTGTTTGTTTTTGGGTTTTTTTGGGGGGTTTTTTGGGTTTTTTTTATGGTTTGAGTAGATGATCTTAAAGGTCGCTTCCAACCTAGGCGATTCTGTGATCTTAGAAGACCAAGCTTTTCTGGTGTAAGTGGAGCTTCTATAGGTTTACATTAATAGAAGATTGTTTGGGGAGGTGATATTTTTGATTGAGAGCTTTGCTTGGACTAGGTTTTTTTGTCTGCATCCTTCACTTTTTGTGCACCCACATCACTGTGTACTTCACAGAAATTTTTCTCTTATTTTTTATAGATTTTCTCCTACGTGACCCTATAGGATCAGTGGCACTGGTGGTCTCTCTGAGATTGCAATATCACATGCAAATAATACAGTCATCTACTTATGACATTTAGGAGAAAATAACAATTTAACTGAAGATAAGATTTTTTAAAAAAATATATTTCTCTTTCGTACGCAGGATTTAATTTCTCTCCTATTATTTTAGCTCTTCAGGCCTATACAGAAAATACATATTGAGAATTCTTCTTATTTTTGTATATCATCCTTGGAAGTAATTTTGGTATATATTTTTACTTATTCTGCAAAGTTTCATGAGCACCAAAGAGAGTAAATCTAAAAGGAAAGAAAGCCTATGCCACGACTTGGTGAACTGTCCAGGTTTAACTTGATGCCTAAATTGAAAACTGCACATTTGATCCAGGAATCATTGAGAGGGAAAGCTCCAAGGCAGCATTTTCACAGTCCCTTCTCAAAGCAAAATGCACTTTAAGTAGTGCAATTTAACTCTGTTTTTGAAAAAGAATTGCTTGTAAACCTGCCTATGAGAGCAGGAAAGGATATTTTCAATCCTTTAGTATTCTACCTTATTGCACCAGCAGTTTATATTGCTTGTGTGCCTTTCATTTAACCGTGGCAAAATACAGACTAGATGGAAAATTGCTAACCTGATCCCTGTATTATACATAGAACCGGCAACTATGTAGGTATAGACATTTCCTACTGTAAGGTTATTTTCAGATGGTTATGGCTTTGCAAAACCCTAATCTCTTGCAAGGACTTGCCCATACTGGTTGGATACCTTAGGATGAATACTTTGGCATTCATATTTCTACTATACTCCATACTCCATTCCAGGAATCGTTTCTGACGCTTGTGCATTGTATTCAAATCTCAACTAGATACAAATAAGCTTCAATGTTTGTGGTTGAACAGCTCACTGTAGGCCACTGCTAGAAGAAATTACTTAGAGTTTTCACAGTTGAATTTGCACTGTAAGGATCTTTAAACTATTTTGACTTGTTTCTTTTCATGATTTGAGGAATATTAGAATCTCCAGTTCTGTCTGGGGAAGGGCTCAGTGGCCATCAGTACAAAGACCAGTTATCTTTGCCTGACCATAAAAAACTTATGGATAAAAGTAATTTTTCAATCCATATATGTATGTGTGTTGTTCTGGCACTACGAAACAACAAAACCAGACCACCAGACAATGCAGAGTTTCACTTTTCACTTATTTTGCTGGTCAAATTACTTTATTTTGATTTGACCTCGAGAAATCCTAAATCATATATATCAAGGCAGGCAATGAAGTAGGAAAGTAATTACGTTTGAGAGAGATTGCATCTCCAGAAATTTAGCATAAGAAGAGCATTTGGGGTAGTGGGGTTTTTTTGGGGTTTTGTTTGTTTGGTTGGTTGGTCTAATTGGTTTTGGGCTTTTTTGAGAATTTATCTATCTTAGATGCTGTTTGTGAGTTTGAATGGGGTGCCAATGCTGATCGTAAAAGAATATCTTATTTTGTTGGTTGTTGTACAATAGCTGGGTATATGTTCTGGGAAATCTTTGACTTCTGAAAACAGGACACAGACATATTATTGAGTTTAATATCTCTGAAGTGTTTCCTACTCCAACTTTGACATACTGATAAATAACACTTTACAAACAGAGTGCTTGTAGAGTTAGAATATGCCCAACTGTCTATAGGAATTTCCAATATAAGGCAGAAGTCATGTCAGAAATCTTAGCTCTAAGAATGCCATACTGTTCCAGTATCTGAGAGATGTGAAGTACCTGAAGTTTAAGAAAAGAGCTACAGGGTTGTGTTGTTTTATTTTGGTTTGGATTTTTTTCTTTTTAATAACAGTACTATTACTATTAATTCTACTGCTGCTACTGTTACTACTAGAATTTTCTGTTCCTTGACCTATAAATTGTACCTCTTCTCTGTGAATCTGGGATTCCATTGAAAGAAAAGGTCCATGTGAGGAATTAAGTGTATACATCAGAATGGAGAATATGGTATAAATAGAAAATGTTTCTGGCTGGACATATTTGCAATGCTAATATATTATAAAAAGATGTAACATTACTGTAAACCTCTTTTTATTTTGTGCCTCAAGTCACCTTTGCAAATGGCAGAGTTCCTGTCAACCATACATTTTTTGTCATGGGCTTTTAAATAAATGAATCATCACCAAACAGAATGTTTGATTGCTTCCTTCTCTTTATTTTAAGCTCTGAAAACTCCCCAGACTCACAAAACTAAACAGCTTAAAATAACAAATAAGGAAGTCGCGTGCGTTTGCTCCAAATCCATAATTGCCTGGTTTTCTTTTTAGAATATCAGAAAATAATTAGGAGACTACACAAATGGCTAGATGCTTGCACAAAATCCACATACATTCTCAGCTCAGCAAACTCACAGTAACAGAATAATGAGTTACTGTCATGTAAAAGGATTAAAAGCAAAAAAACAAAAAAAAAATCCACATGGAAGACTGCATTTTGGGTCTCTCCTAAATTAATTATTATTATTTTTTACCTAATATATGTGTAATCATTCTCTTCAGAACTGTCACAGCTTGAGCTGAAATAATCGCTATGAGGCAAAAACCTCTCATTTATGCTGATAAAATGCAACTCATGACAACTTCAATCCTGTGGTTTTGATGTGACTCAGAATAAAACATCTGCAATAAACAAATGTGTTAAAAGATGCTAAGAACTAGTAGAAGTACCCTTTATTTCAGTTCTGGATCAATTTAGTTTGTATGAAGAAAAATAATACAGGATTTTCTTACAGAAAATAGAGCAATCTCTTGTAGAAGTTTAATTCAGAGTCTGGAAACATGAAGAACTTCTGGCGGGGTTAAGAGGTTTAACTACACTGAGGAATATGCAAAAACTCTCCTGGACTTGTGACAGGGAGAATTATTATTTGCAGGTGACTTAGCAACTCAGAGCAGAAAGAACCCAACGGTTATAGTAGTGGTATTAGCTTGGTGAGCAGTGAAATGCAGTTGTGAAATACATGTTCCAGGTGGGCAATTAAAAGTGGACAATACTGTATTCATAGGGCTGCAGTAAGCTGTGTCCATGTTAGTAGCTATGATAGCCTCTTCTCAGAATTATGCTTATGTCTATAATGGCATTCACTGTGTGAAAGAGCAGAGTCTCACTGAAAATTGAAGGCTAATAATGTCTCAAAATCTGACATTGAAAGTGAGTATTCAAATTTGATAGGCCTAATTTTTTCCTTATATACAGCATTTTTATGATGATCTAACTCCATTCACTTCAATAAAGCAGTTGTGTCTGATTTACAAGGACTGTGTGAGAAGTGGTGCCAAAGAGTGTTGTATTATGTTCATAAAAATTTCCAGCATCAAACACCTTCTCTGACAACACAGTTCTTAGGTTAAATGCCTGACTGCCCGAAAGTATATCATTAAAGTAAATTCTGTCCTCAGGTGCACTCCAAAGAAACGTGACTTTGGTTTGTAATACACAACACAAAACATTGAAGAGGACCTATCTATCCAGCCCTATGTCTCTAAATTAAACCACATATTTTAAACAGTGTGTTAACTGAACTTACAATCAAAAAAAATGCAATACATTTTGATTTTATTTTACAAAACATCTCAGTATAGAATCAACTTCAGCAGCTTTTTCAGAGTGATGCCCTCATTATGCAGAACAACTTATAAAATCCATACAGTTGAACAAGAGTTACAGGCAATGTGCTGACCATGAACATACTGGAAAATCTCAATATGAGTTTCCATTATGTTTGTAAAAAAAAGGCATGAGACAGGGAACTTTATTAATAAATACAATTTTGTTAATCTATAGTGTCTCCATGCTAAAAGCTAGACTCTTCTGTGGCAAATGTCATTTCTGAGGGTGCTTCTGGAAGAACTGATTAGTATAGCCAAGAAATAGGAAATATTTAATGATGTTACAAAACAGCAAGCAAGTGAAACAACACATGCACTAGACCAAAGGCCTTTAGCACTGAACAATGCCCCTCTCCCCTTCAATCCGACAGCGGTGGTCCACAAATACTTGCGAGACCTCTGTCAGGTCGTACAGCAAGCCTCAGCCAATTAGCCATGACAAAGAAGGTGCCATAGTTAGGGTTTACCACTGAAAGTTGCATTTGTCTCCCTGCCTACTCATCTGAATCCTGCTGGTTTAGCTGTATGGTGACCCTGGGACCCCAGGTTACCAAAACTGATTGTTGGCAGATTGCAAATTATATTGTCTGGCAGGGTCAGAGAGTGAGAGAGCGCCAGCACTGCTGAGCTGCAAATACCTGAGGTAAAGCTGTGGAGGAGCACAGGGTGTCAGTCAGTTCTCCTGGTTCTCCTAAACGATGCACCAGCCTCGTCTCCCTCAGCCAAACCCTCTGCTGGGAGGCAGACCATGGAGAGCTTACTTGACTTCTGTAGAGTTGCCTTATCCAGCATCAGCTTCACTATTGCTCCTGTCACTCTTGCTGGTTTAAGGATGCATAGTAAATGCATTTAGTATTTGTTTTTTTTTTTTTTTGTTTCGATTTAGCCCCAAATATTTACATACACTGAGAAAATGTATTAGCTAACTGAAGAGTGTGTTCTTGCATTGACAACTAGCCTTTTACAATAAATGAACATTTATTAACCTGAAAGTGTGGCAGTCCTAGAGCGCTCGGATTAGTCAGGCTTCATCAGGCATGAAAAGCAGTTGTGCGGTACACCACCATAAAAATGTCCATTTCAGCTGCTGAACATACATTAAAAAAATACTGACATATCTTGATGTTGTGCTGTATTGTCAGTATTCAAAATAAGTGTGCATATATAAATGTAAACTCTTTGCTTCACAGAGTAGGGTTTCTAGAATAGCACCAGAGGAGAGTTTATCATAAGCTGTGACCATGTTTATATTGCATATAACCTTTCAAGGTTTATTGACTTGTTCTTTGTATATATAATATAGAGATCTGACCCATGACTAAGATCACATTGCTATAACAGAAATAATAAATAATATTAAGTCAAAACTTTGAGTTGTGAGTATGAGTAGGAGAAGCTGATGATTTTTCAGGTACCTTTGATGCCTTGTTTCTAGGGTTGTTTTTATTTGGTTTTGGAGGTTTGTTTTGGGGCTTTTAGTTTTTATAGGGTTTTTGTTTGCTTGCTTGTTTGTTTTGGTTTGGTTTTTGTAAGGTTTTGCTTTGTTTTGGGGTTTTATTTTTGTTGTTGTTGTTGGTTTTTTTTCCTGATTAAATACCTTGAGTGTGAGGACAAACAAATGACCAACGAAAGATGTCTCGTGACACTCAAACCTAAAGCTCTCATTTCTAATTTAGGATTTTCCCAGAGCCAAGTTCTCTGTACTTCTATGGCTGAGTTTGGTACTACTTCTACAACGTTTCTCTCCAGATCTGCAGTATTGGTTTATATTTCTCCATATATTGTCTCTGAGAATTTATGTTTTACAACTTTGGAGCATTGGTTTCATGTATTTGCTAATTCTTACTGTATTTATCTTCCTTGAATATGTTCACTCTCCCCTTAAACCCCTTAAAATGTAAAATTTTGGCATCCTGTCTCCTAAACCATGACACATCCTGTGGCATCTTCAGCTGCAACAGATCTGAAAGAGGAAACTTATGGAAAGTATTTTTCAGTATGTAAAAGTGTACTGTGGAAGATGTTTGTCACAAATACAATTTTCCAAAGTTTTAATGACTTGTGTCACTTACTTTTGGTGCTGAAATTCTCTGAGGAAGTGCCAGGGAAGATCTTG
Source organism: Limosa lapponica baueri (assembly GCA_002844005.1). Lineage (NCBI taxonomy): Eukaryota > Metazoa > Chordata > Aves > Charadriiformes > Scolopacidae > Limosa > Limosa lapponica. The sequence continues at coordinate 139,049 of KZ506301.1, read as the reverse complement.
GTGTCAGTTTTTCTCTGACACACCTACTTCTCCCTTAGTCTTTCTGCTTGTTTTTTTCACACAAAGTCAAGAGCTTCTCACCATACTCTGTAAGACCTGGATGGTGACACACAGATGGTTGTTTCTTCTAGTCATATATGACATCTCTCAATCTTGTGGGAAAGCTAACCTTTGAAAGTTGATGTCATCTTATGAAACTCCTTTCCTTTTCTGTTCTTGTTTTCTTTAAAGCCTTTGTCTTATCTATTTAGGTTGTAAAATTTTCAGGGCAATTTTTTTTTCTGCATATACAATATATTAAGACATAAAATATGCTCCAACCACAGTGAAGAACTCAAATTGTTACCCTGAGAGACACTTCGGCCAATGAGTTTGAAGACTGAGAAAAAAAATATTATTTTTCCCTTGATCAGAGAGAACAGAAAAAAGATATTCAGTAAGCAAGCTCTCTTTACTTTAGTATATATGAATTATAGTGTTTCATACCTATAAAGCCATCTGCTAACTTTTGTTGCATTAGCTGAAATGTGATCTCTAATTAAATGATAATTAAGCAATATTACTTCATGGAAAGGACAAAGTGAATATACACAAAGAACCTTATCAAGGAAGGGTGACTCTATACTGTGTTCTCTAAGAAAACACACCCACACACACAAAAAAAAAATTTCTGTCAGACAATGAGCAAGCGCTGTGGTCAGAGGGTAAAGAGTTGTCATATAGGTCCTCTTTTGCTTCATGGTTTGTTTTGTATGCTCTCTGTGGACTGAATCCACAGGACAGAGCAGAGAGGAGTTTACGTAAGAGCCTAACCAGTCATGAAGATCTTATTTCAGAGTGCTAAAAATACAATTAGTAGTATAGACTTCTATGTCTGTGGAGCAGGGAGATTTTTAGTTTCTTATTTTCCTTTTTATTTAAATGGTAGGATTTTAAGCTAGATCCAGGCCAGATATCATGACAGCAATAACCACAGCTTTCTTAGCTTCTCTTAGGGGACTGAAAAAGGGGGAGGTCTCATTTGGAAAAGCTCTTTCAGAATCTCATTTCACAAAGTAGGCGGGTGGAGAGCATGCAGTCAATCACAACCTTCCTTTTTCATTACCTACATTGAAAAGGGAGTTTACTATAATAGGGCTTGAGGGGGCAACAGTTTCCCAAGGAAGTACAGTTCATTGTAGGGAGCAGTTCCTTTGGAAGAACAGAAAACAAAGTATTATCAGGCACCAGGTCTTGGTGAATGGTTAAAAAGAGAAAGTAAACATTAGCCTGTGTGTTGAATGGTGGTCATTTTTAGAAGGCTTAACTTTTTTTGCCACATGTTTGTTATCTCAAAAATGAGATATTTATTAGATATGTCTATTAAACTACAGCTTCTGTTCAAAATGCAAAGACAGTCATATATGCCCTACATCAATGAAGGACAGGTGTTTTTCAGAGTTTACTGCGTAGGTTTTCTGAGGTAACTCTTGACAGTAGTAGACACGGAATTTTCGATTGATCTTTTTATAAAAATTCTTTTCTAATGATCTTTCACTATCCTAAACAGATTCTCTTCTTCTACCTAACTCCTCAGCTTTTCCAAGTACAACCAAAAAGCAGTGTGATGTTCTCATCTGCAATTTCCAGTTTCACTGACCAAGTCCTTTCATTTCATGCATATTTCAAGAGATGTGTTTTGGGAAGGCATTTGTTTCCCCTTTTCTTTCCCATTTTTCCTCATGCTGTTCAGAATGTTCATCCCTCTTCACTTCTTTTTTCCATATTAACAACTGAACCCTTGTTAAGCTGCAGGCTTGCAAGCAGAGAGTAGGAACGATCACAAAAGCTTCCCTGTCTTTCATAATCATTCTTCTAGATCAGCCTGAACATCCTGCCCTTTGAGATAGCATTTCTACAAAACTCACGTTTGGTTGCCGGTAGTAAAGGTATTGATTCTCTTTTCTATTGATTGCCTCTCTCAAACAGCCTTCTCATATGTGTCCCTGTACTCCACCTGCTTTGTTGGAGTGTGTTTCAGAGATCTCACCAAATGTGTCATACACATGCAAGTGTTGTCATCTGTAAATTAAGCCCTGAGATGGTTTTAGGATCAGTCATTTGCTGAAAGAAAGAAAGGCCCAGAGGTAGGAAAAAAAAAAAACAAAAAACCCAAACCAAATCATAAAAGGCATATTACTAAATACACACAAGTAAGAAATATTTATATTTTCAGTAATGATATGTTTTAACACTAGCTATGAATTTCTTTTGTAATTCTGAGGTTCCTTTCTTATGGTGCATTTTGTTTCTCTGCTGGGAAGGACAATGTTGTTCTTAATAAAAACACAGTATTGATTTTACTTAGAAATATATTATACTAATCCATGAGTAAAATATTAAACATTGTTTGTTTCACTATGCAGCATGTCAAAAGCCTTGTAAAACAAATGATTTTAGATAATATTGATATTTCTGTGGCTATTTGTTTAATTAGTGTACTACAGCTCTGTAACAATTGGCCTCTTTTTACTACTTTAGCAGCAAACAAAACTCTTTTGAGTTTAAAATAATCTTCCACTGTATTTGGAACATTGCCTTACATTGCTATATGCTTTATCACTGCATTACTTCATTTTTACACTAGTGTATATTCACTGATGAAGAACTTTTCATCAGTAGAGTAACAAAGTTGGAAAATAAGGTTGTTGATTTTGATCATGTACTCAGGGCAGATGTAAGAGGGCTGAGGTTTACAGACTTCTTGACGTTGGAAGACACCTCTGAAGATCATCTGGTCCAAACTCATTGCTCAGCAGGGTCTCCTAAAGCAGATTGCTCAGGACTGTGCCCAGTTGGGTTTTCAGTATCTCCAAGGATATAGACTCCACAACCTTTCTGGGCAACCTGTTCTAGTGTTCAGTCACCCTTAAATTATTTTTTTCACTTTTAAATGGGATTTCTTGTATTTTGATTTGTGGCCATTGCCTCTTGTCCTGTCAGTGGTCACTACTGATAAGAGTCTGAGTCCCTCTTCTTCATTCCCTCTGTCAGGTATTTATACATATTTGTAAGGTTCCCCCTGAATTTTTTCTTCTCCAGGCTGAGCAGTTCCAGCTCATTCAGCTTCAGCTACAGTACCTTAATCATCCTCATGGCTCTTTGCTGGAAGTGCTCCAATAGATTCTCTTCCTGTACTGGAGAGGCCAAAACTGGACACAGTACTCCAGATAGGAACAGGAGCACATCCATCCATTTGATGTATTGACTACTCCAAATTTTATACCATCTGCAAACCTGTGTAAGGTGCACTCTGTCCTAGCATCAAGGTCATTAATGAAAATGTTAAACAGTACTGGCCCCAGTATCGACCCACTAGGGACTGGCCTCCATCTGGACTTCGTGCCTCCAGTCACAAGCTTGTCTTCTACAGCTGAATCTGCCATAGCCTAGACCCTGACTTGAAGAATTTGTTTCATGTTTATGCAACTTAGATTCACAATACCTGAAAAAGAAAGTATCTCTTCTTAAGCTTTCAATACAAATCACTGTGTAAGAGTTAGACGTTATTTGTACTCAGGTATTTTAGCCTCTTTTATCAGTTATGAGTTGCAAATTGCATTTCTCTGTTAAAAAGGTTACAATATATATTTTTATCACAGAAGGAGACAACTTCCTTGTTCCAAGTCTTTTTCTTAGCAGATCTTGGGAAAAACTTTGCAAGAACTCAGATTTAATTTCATGAGCAACAGCTATTCAACTTCAAAGAAACCACATTTTTGATTATTTTTATATTATTAAAAAAGGAGTCTGGATTAAAAGATAGAAATAAATTCAATTTATAAACCGTGTTGTATTGGTTAAAAAGGGATTCCTTTTTTGTATAGGAAGAGTAGGTTCTTAAACTAGTTTAATAAGATTTTAGACTAAGTAACATCAACCTAATAACTCCTAGGGGTGCTATAACTCTGTTTTAAGCACACTTATAAACTATCTAATGTCTCACGTCCTTTATTTTGTTAAAAATACAGTGTAATAAAGAATAAGCATTTTCTGCGTAGAGCAAATTGAGACATGGCAAAGAGTTAAGTATTCTATAAATGCTTCTGGCACCCCATAAATCATCAGCTAAAGAAAATGCTGACAAATATCAACATCAATGGAGTATTGATCTACCAAATGCACTTCAGCCTCTCACTAAATAGTTTTCCTTAAGCATACAAATTAAACGAACAAGAATGGAAAATCAGATCTTTGGCACTACTAACACCTTCAACAGATTTGCAGGGAGTTTGTAATTATTCCCTCCTGGTCTTCTACTGTTCTCAAATGACTTCATTTGAGATGACAGAGATCTCTGTAATGTCACATTTCATGTGCATCGTTATATGAAATACAAAAATAAGCATTTAGTAGCATGCCATTTTATGTGCAATAAATGTGTACTGTAAGTTAGATTGGCAATTAAGAACAGTGGAAGATTGTAATACAAAGAAAATGTCATACTAGACTTGTATATTGAATTACGTCATCTGGATTCTAGTATACCTTTATATCAGTTTGGGTAGTATGGTTGATTTCACCAGGATTTCGTATAGAAATAGGGCATCTTGAGAATGGCTAGTGTTATCAGAATGTTCTAGCAAGTGGCCTTTTAAAAAGAATATCTGAAGGCATTGTCATAAGCCAATATTTATTTTTCACCTAATATACTAAGACTAGATGTTAAATGCAGACAATAATATTTTATTAATAGTATCAGGGAGTCCAAAGAGAGGTTATGAGGCAAACACGTAACTGTTTTTCTACCCTTCCATATGTGTTGTAAAAATTAATTGCTACTAGGAGTCAGGTTATTTCCATTTATTTTCTCCTATTTGATGGACTCCTTTGTTAATATAATTATTTAGGGGTGCTCAACTTCTCCTACAATTCAGGTCCTGAAATTTTTCATCAAGACAAAACAAACTCAAGCATGTAATCTTCTAATTCTTGGGAAGGTGATTTAATGACTAAAATCTTAAAAGCCCACTTCTCCTTTCCATTACTCTGTTTTTTTATTTCAGTGGCATGTTTCTGGTTTTAGCTAAATAAAGACAACAATGAAACATGCTCAGTTTTATGTTAATTTTTTGCACCATTTTATGAAGAATTCTATAAATGGAGGAAAAGTGGTGAGTCAACATAAGAGTAGGAAATAGCAATCACCATTTTAACTGCAGATTTGTCATTCAACCAGCCAAGTAATCTCCATCTAATAACAATTGGTATCAACAGTGTTTGCATTCATACTTGAAAATGTAGCCTCTATAACGATTTTATCTTATTAATATACTTTCTGTGATATATATATGTGTAAGTGTATGTTTCTGTTTATGCATTTTTTCTAAGTAATCAGTTAAACCAGAGCCTTCAAACTCTTTACCTGCCAATAGCATGCTCCATCCCAGCAATTAGTTATGCCACGTCATTCGTGAGTTGTCACCAATCATGTTTTTCTCAAAGGTCCCCCCCCTGCTCTGTAGAAACTCTTTCTTCCTACTGCTACTGAACTGGCAACACGAGCTGCAGCCTCTGCAAGAATATGCATGACATGCCTGGCTGATGTGCTGTTGATGATAGCAAACTCAAAAATTTGTGGAAATTTGCATCTTCTGGCTGAAACCAGTGTGAATCTGACTGTATAAAAGTGGAACATATTAAGATGGGGCTAATGACCTTGGGTACAGAACAACAAAGGGCATTATGTATTCTCAGGCTGAGTGGACGACTCATGAGAAATATTGCAGGCATTTGTTATATAAATAGGTTAGCCTTGTTTAAAGGTTAGCAAGTTCCTTCCTCTGGTTCATTTTCATTTATGTTTTACAAGTCATATTATGTATTAATTATTGTATTTTGATGATGTAGCTTGTTAGATAGTGCATGATCATCTCCTCTTAGATCTCTGTTGAAATGTTAAATACACACTGAAGCACATGTCTACAGAGCAGTTCCTCAGAATATACTTTTAAAATTAAACGCCAGTGACCAACTTCTTAAAAGTCTAAGACTGCAGATCATAATGTTTTTGTTTTTATAAAATGGACTTACACACATAGTGAACCTGTAATCTAGAGGATAACTCTCCCTCCCTCCTTTTATTTTTACAGCAAGAGGCTAAAAATTAACTTATTATACAAATTACATTAGTTTTTCTTGTGGGTCACTAGTTATTAGCCAGTGACCTTCTATAGAGAGTTATTCTTTAATACATTAAAAAACTTGTAGCTTCCCATCAACTGAAAAAGCTGACTAGAGACTTAGGCAGAAGTATTGTAGACATAGAATATAGAAATACAGAAAACAAAATCACTTCTGTTCTGAAGTGATGGAGTTAGCTACATACCTACAGTATTGTGTTCATGTTGATTCTGCATTTTAGCTTTACATCAGCTGAATTATTTCCCCAGATTTTAATGGGAGGTTCAGCTGCCACAGTCAGATCTGAAAAATCACCGATTTCCAACCCACCTGCCATGGGCAGGGATACCTTCCACTAGAACAGGTTGCTCAAAGCCCCATCCAGCCTGGCCTTGAACACTTCCAGGGATGGAGCATCCACAGCTTCTCTGGTCAACCTGTTCCAGTGTCTCACCACACTCACAGTAAAGAATTTCTTCCTGATATCTAATCTAAATCTCCCCTCTACAATACAGCAGTGTGCATATTTTTTAACTTTTTAAAACTAAGTTTGTTTATGCTGAATTTATTCAAGATTGCCACATATTTGTGATTCAAAGGTAAAAAAAAACATTGATCAGAAATCTTGAAGTGGTTTAGGTAGACCAATATTTGGAAAGAAGTAAAACTGTAAGGTAAGAACAGGAAAACCTTGCAATTGACATGGCTGTGTAGAAGGCCATTTCATATAGGAAGATAGCTTTTTAGAGGCAGCACTTTTCCAAGAGAAAGACTAATTAGGCAAAGGATTTGTGCAAAGATCCACAACACAATGTTGGCTGCTTCGGTTTTCTTCTGTTATTATAATTAGGATATTAATTTAGAATAATCAGTACTCTAGTCTTTTACTTATTGCATTCACACATAACAATAAGATGATCCTAGACTAAAAAAAAACCATTAAAATTTAGATAGATGATAAGGAAGAAAAGCTAGAGGAAAAATAAGGGTAACTGAGAGATTATCAAAGCTGGCAAATATAAAAATTTAGTGGCATTGATGGCAGCACTTTACTTTCTTGACCACTGTCAAATGGCCCAAAGATGTAGGTGAGAGCTAAAGACAGATCTGAAGAAATATATTGTGGCAGCTCATTAATGGAGAACCCCTCCCTCTGTAGTATTCACTGTCTTCATAGACCAAAGAGTACAAGACAGTCTCTTTCCTGCATCAAATCTCTGAGTGAGTAGTGGCTGCCTGACCTTATCATTTGCTACAATATTCTTATGCTGAAAGAAAGCACCATGAGATTATTTAGAGGAGATTAATCCATATTAAAAATAAAGCACACACACAAAATGCAACCAAAAAACCACATTCTTGTAACTGCCTCATATCCTCATGAAAAAACCCTTAGCAATTGCACAAAGCTCTATGTGGAGAGTAGGAATCCTTCCTGACACCTGCAGATAATCAATTTATTTCCTAAAGCATGATATTTGGTTTACTCTTATTATTTATTTCGGCATGCGTAGCTACAAATGTTAGCGTTCATAAAATTAACCCACTTCTTTTTAACATTCAACCAGGGTATTTGACTTGATGGCCTCCTGTGAGGGTGAATTTCACAGGTTGATTATGTGCTGTGTAAAGGAGCATTTGCTTTTATTTGTTCTAAATTTACTGCTTTTAATGGCAGAGAAGAAAACTGCATAGTAAAAAGCCATTTTATTGGCAAAATCTGTTAGATTGCCCCAATGAAAACTAGCACATTGTTGTTGTTGCAAAAGGGAAGAAAAAAATCCTAGAGAATCCTAAATATGATGGGTTTATAGTATGTACCTGTGGGTAGGAGTGGAAAATGAAGAATTAACTCCACAAAGCTCCAGGAGAAATATGGAATGACAGTTACATTAAAAAGATCTAAAATGCAGCAGAAGGAAATACTGAAATGATACCACTGAGTACACTGGATAGAATTAGGGTGTTGACCTATGTGGCATATCGTGTAGGAAACTTAGTTAAAAACAGTCCAGGTTCACTTTAAAGGAAAGAACAGGTGTCAAAAATGCCAAATGGGATTAGCATAATATTGATCACCACTACATTAGCAATAGGGCTGAAACAAGATTAAGTAGAATTGAAGACTTGACATTATAGTAGGAAAAAAATAAGAGAAGGTACAAAAAACTTTGAATTAAAATTAATAGAATTGAGTCACAAAGAGGAAGCACCCTAAGGCATGTCCAATGGTAATGCAGTGGTAGTGGCCTACTTTCAAAATTTTTATGTATGGCTTATACCTACTGTATCAACACAATGAGCAAAAAAGGGAAAGGAAAGGAAAGGAAAGGAAAGGAAAGGAAAGGAAAGGAAAGGAAAGGAAAGGAAAGGAAAGGAAAGGAAAGGAATTTATTCAATATATATATATTGAATATATATTCAATATATATATATAATATAACATTTCCCATATGTAGCAAAGAGTACCTTGCCAAAATCATTTGAAATCTAACTAACTCTCGCAGCCCAAGGAATTTTTTTGCTTACCTGATTTTAGGTAGCTACAGAATAGATTTCTCTCTAAGCCAGCTGCTTAGAATTTTTGTTTTAACAAATGGGAGAAACAGTTCTTCTAGACTCACCTGACCTATTTCAGATAGCTACCTTACCATACAGCAAACTGTACTGGAGAAGTGCCCTTTTTTTTTTTTTTTTCCTTTTCCAAATAATAACTCTGGACGAAGAGACTGGTGTTAGATAGACCTCTCATGGCAAATGCAGATGTGATAAATCTCTCTGAAAGTCATCTCCAGAGCTCCAGCAGATCACTTTAGTACATTTGAAAATATAAGGAAAATAGGATATTGCACAAATACTGTGTCAGGTGGCAACTATGTGGAGGACTGCACACAGTACGTCAGCCACAGAACAAGCCATCCACACATTTTATCTTTCATTTATGTCTCCTCCTGCATAGGTAGCAGTGCACTAAAATGAAGGATAACAGTCTAATAGATGAATTGCAAATGGTTTTTAATATTGTCCTGGATAGGCTGAGAGACAAGCAAGATCCCTTGGACACCAAAGCCCTTGTGAAAAGAGTGAAGTTGTTGCAACTAATTAACTTCTCAGAAGGACTTATTTCTATGAGCAAAACTCTGTGCCAGCATGGTTATCCATCTACCTTCTGAATGAATTTAGCTCATGTAGTTCCAAACCACAGCAAAGACAGAGTTTGATCATGTAGATAGGCCCTAACTAAGCAAAAATAGCTGTCACAACAGAAGCATTTTGTTGCTTGAAAGAACTACAGGCCACCAAATACTAATAGACCGGAAAAAAAAAATAGGGCCAGAATAGGAATGCTGTGGAAATTACTTTTTATTTGAGAAAACCAGAAGATACTGAAAGGCTGCTGAATAAATTACAGATTTTAGAAGTAGCTTAAAAAATGAGTGAAAAAAGGGAAAGCCGTAGAAATGACTGCTGTATGCAGAACGTGCACCAAGGTCTGAAAGAGGTCCCAGTGTTCATATCAGTGGCTTGCAAAGGATAGACTTCCACAACAACCTTATGAAGATTCAACAGTCTTTGGTGAGCAATGGTCTATTATACGACTTCTATGTCATTAACCCTATAGGAAATACTGACCCACCTTTACATGTACCTGTACAGATGTAGCAATAGTTCCACCACCCCTCCCTCCAAGAGGTCTTGTGAGGATAGAAAGGACTGGATGAGATGCAAGTACAGTACAGTACAGTAATGTGAAGGCATGTATGACAAAATAGTTCTTTGTGAAATCCGATAAAACTCCCTATTTCTTTAGTGGCATTGGGACTTTATTATTTATCTTATTGATAAACGTATAAGGATTTGAGCAGCCACCTGGTCTCAAGCAGGTCCCTTGAGTGTAAGGAAGTTTGTGTTGCGTTCTTGTTAAACAATAGCTGATGCGAAAAATCAGCATAATACAAGAAGATATTTCCCATTGTTCTCATAATTATTAATTTATTTTTCAAGTTCAAAGTTTTTCTCTTTACTTGTGACTGATTCTCATTCTTGGTTAATAATGATGTTTTCCTCATCTTCTCCAGATTCCCCACTGTCAATGTTTTACTTCTGATGTAGCTATGACAGGCAGCATCTCTCTTCTTTGAAGGTCTCCTGCTCTGCTTACTTTGGTTTGTACAGGAAGAACTATCCAGCAACACAAATTCTTAAAGTAATTTTGCCAACTTTGTGCAATCTATTTAAGCTAGGAATAATAATGATTCAGTACCACTTGAAGGCACATCTCCTCCCTCTTTGATTCCTGAATATATTGCAAAGCCTGATCTGTTTAAATGCATAGAGAATGGTTTTTTCTAGCTAAAAAAAAAAAGCTTTTTCTAGCTTGGTAACTAGAAAACTAGAAGGAAATAGGAGAAAAAATATTTGAGTGATTTTGATTGCAGAGATTTTAAAAGCATCACACTGGTTGGTTTGGACAAGTTTGTAAAAGAAAAATGTAACAAAAGAGTAACAAAAAACTTGGGAATATATTAACTTTTGGGGGAGTAGAAGGGGTTTGCTTTCTTCTTCCACTCCACTTTCTCATAATTTTTTTTTTCTTTTCTCATTTGCCATCAAGAAAGAATAAGCAATGATGGAAAAACAGTGACTGAAGAAACAGCTCCAAAACAAATAGGGACTTTTCTTTCATTTTGTCATGATTTTCAGCAAAAAACTATTGCAAAACATATTTTTTTGGCAATCAAATTTCAAGCTGAAAATCTGGCAGACCAGCTTTAGTATGCCTTTACTTTAGTAAATTATTGTGTATATAAGATTTCCAGTCTTTTTTTTTTTTTCATTTTTACCCAGAGTGTATAGCAATTACTGTCCACTTATGTTTTGGTGCCATGTGATTGTTTTTAAGTTTGTATTTGTGGAATTTTCTGTTTTTAATGATCCTTACTTCTGTTACAACTCTAGATGTGACCAACCTGGTAACAGACAGATTAGCTCATCAGAAAGAAATGGTTTAGATGGTATTGATTTGAGCCCTTGTAATGTCTTTTAAAGTGAAGGAATAATTACATCCTGTTCTTCCAGAAACCATTATGTGTAATTCCAGATGCTTTCTTTTCTGAAAATATGAACTAGCAAAAACTTACTAACTATGCAAATACTTTCCTCTTTCCTCTGTATAGAAGATAAATTTGAATCCCTGGAATCAGAAGTAAAATAGACTGGAAAAAAAGTACAGTGTCCCTCATCTAATAATATACAGTATCTAGTAAAGTTAACTCTAAAGTACTAAGTATGCAAAAAGTGTAAATACCAACTCCCTTCCTGAAGATTCATGCAGAGTTGTCTCATAGAAGAGAGTGCAATAACTCTTTAGATGAAAACAAAATATTTTTATTTGGTTACATTTAAATTGTAAAAATGCATTTACACATTCCATATCTCCTAGACAGCAGTTCCCAGCATGAACATTTTTCTTTCCCATCCAAAAGAAAATGCCATATTTTTATCCCAGAGGTTAAATAAAGGGGTGGTAGCATGACACAAAGATAATACAAATCTACAGTGTATATTGTTTATTTAATTAATTGACATATTTGACCAACAAATCGAGATCTCCTGAAGTGAGACAGTAATGTGAAATATACAAGCATGATCAGCAGGATTTCCTAAATTGCCAGGTCCAAAGAGTTGATTGCAGGTGACAAATAGCAATAGACATTTAGATGACTTAGGAAAACAACTCAAGTGATATTAAAATACATAATAAACATTTTGAACTAATATATGTGCCGTGTGCCAATGTATTTTAAGACATGGTTAGATATATGTTAGTGTGTCATATGCAAAGATCTTTGAAGATTTTAAAAGTGTAGATGTGGATTTCTCTAAAATAATAAAAATTGATTAGAAAAGTCCTTTTTTATTCTACAGAAAAAAATTATAAAAATATATTAAAAGTGAAAATAAGCTTTATGTTTTCCCCTTATTAGAAAACAAAACCACACTGTCATCTTTATTGAAACACCTATAGGCAGAACATATGAATATGGTGTTAGTGAACTGTGTAAAATTAAAATTGCACTTTTCTCTCTGTAAATTGCATTCCTTCCTGCAATAAATCATCAGCACAGCACCAATTTAATTTCCTTTCCAAGTACATCCTAATGGGAAAATTGAAGACTAAAAAGAATGGTCTGAGGGTTCCCCCCGCCCCACTTCACATATTGGTTGAGTGCACATTTGCAAAACAAAAGCTACAGACAGCTTAATTATACACTTATGAAGCAGCAGGTAGGAGGTGCAAATACAATGGGCCAAACTCTGCCTTCAGGTTGCCCAGTTCCCCAATAAGAATAGCTCCAAATCTGGAAAACGGTGTATGAGCAGGTAGGTATTGCATCCAGTGAGCTTTTGGGAGGTGAGGGTGCAGCCTCTTTTCATGAATTTGTTACAGGTTCCCAACATGCCTGGCTGCAGCCCATTCAAAATACTAAACAAGAAACATAGTAAGGAATGAATTTTGCAGTGCATAATACAAATCAACTTAGAGATGGATTTAATTGCACATTCATTTCAAGCCAAATAATCTCTGCATTAAATAATTAATGAATCAAGCCATTTAAATAGGCAGAATGAAATCACGTCATTAAATAGTAACTTTTGTATTTGATGTAATAGAATATTCTGACAAAACCAACTCAAAATAAATATATATCACTCACCTTTGCCAGCTGAATTACTTTCTCAGAGTTAATTTAGTTATATGTTCATGAATTCACCACAATTTCCCTCTTTTTTTTTTTATTTTTTTATTTAACTTTACATATGATTTAACAATGCAAAGAAAGAGGTTGATGATCCAATACAAGAGATCAGGTAGTTGGGTCCAGGTGATTTACTACTAAGTGCTTATAAAGTGCTGGAAGAAGTAAAGATGAACTGTAGTGGTTCCCAAAGCAAAAATAACTTTTATGAAGGTGAACATGAGTCATAGGATTTGGAAGAGAAGCAAACGGAATTATGTGCCCCCACCTACTGCAAGTAATTTAACCAATTTTCAACACTTAGTACAACGTTTCTGCAAGCATATTTTTAGAGGATTTTCTCCTGAGACACCTGTCTAAGCTTTCCCTGTTGCAAAGCTGAACCAGAATCATTAAACCACTGTAACATTCCTCTTATAGAAAATGTGTCAGGAAAGGAACATTTAACCTTTAAGCAAAACCTGCATTTACAAGAGCACGAGGATTTCTTACAGGAGTATATGAGGTACCATGACAGTGGACCAAGAAAGACAAAGTGAGCAACCTTATTTTCCTTTACGCCTATATAACAGGTTAGCTGTTGTAAACTAAACAGAAGATTCAATTGCTGAATTCTAGTAAGAATACTCATCCAGTATAAATTGAGCACTGTGACTTAATATCCTGGAGTAAATAATTCAAGCCCAAGAAAAGATACAAAGGAGCAACAAACAGTGGAGTGAGTTGAACCCCATTATAATACACACAAGCTTCAAAAGCTGTGAAGAGTCCATTGCTGTTGAAAATGGGAACAGTCTTACACTGATTAATATCAGAGTGAAAATACAGTCAGGGTTGTGTGGGAAGAAAGAGTTTATTGAAATAGCCTTTGGAATACAAGTTTGTCCAGTTCTAAGGAAATGAGGATACATTTCAGATACCTTTGCTCCTGCTTTGAGTTTCCTTTTATGGGAAGTATGGGAATATGAGTATGTTTCTACTCATATATAAGATTACAACCCAATAGCAAAAGATGACACGGTATATTACACATATTTTCTCATTTTGTTATTTTACTACTCTTCTTTTATAACAAAATAATTTCACTAGTAATTTCACCAGTCCTCCTACATAGTAATTCCTTTTTTTTTCCCTCTAAATGAGAAGTTATTAAATAGGAAACTGTAAGTGGAATCACATTGCCCTTCTGCATTATCTGACAAGGACTATGACATAGATGTCATGAGATCGGTATTTATAGGGAAAGTGAGCGGATTACTTTTGTGCTTCTTACTCTTTTGAGGAAAAGAGTCCACATTTCTGTCTGGACTGGAAAGTTGTTGTGATAAATATAAATTATTTGGTGAAATATTTGACAAGCTCTCACACATGAGACAGAATAAATGAAAACCTCCAGCAGATCTGGATGCTGGGGTTTATTTAAGACTGAAAAAGATTAGTGCTTTTACCCTGCTTGATTATGCCACACGCTCACTTCCTTGTTCCTTTATTGTCATTTATATTGTTTTGTCATATACAGTAGTGTAACAAACTGACTTCTGGCTATCAGAGGTAGTTTGTTGTTAAGTCATAAGATAGACAAATGTGTACTTAAGCTTACTTAAGCTTGAGAGTTACTTACACTCACTTCTTATGTCTAGGGATACCCAGGAATCTATCAAGGAATAACCTGGTGCTGAAACTAGTAAGGTGTAAGTTAAGGCATTGTGCTGTAACTAATGTACACCTTGTAGTTCCTCCTTGTGCAATTTTGCACCCATTTAGACTTCAGCTGAGTGGTTACACATGTTCTGTGTGGAAACATAGGTAGGCTTGTTGCCACAAGAAATCTGGATGATTATAAAAGCTAGACATTGCAAAGTCTGCAAACTGATTCAAAAGTAATCTCATCTTTGCAATTAATGTGGATGGGGATGGTTATGTTCAAGTATCACGTCAAATTTTCATGAGTTAACAAGTTTAACTGGTTAACAAGTACCATGCACCTGAGCAATATGCCTTACATAATTACTCCATAAAATTAACCAAAGATCAGTTTTACTGTCTTGTCTTTATTTTACCTTGATGTTGTTTGCAAATTAAGACAACCCCACAATGTTTATATATAACACTGGAGATTCTTATAAGAGGTCATAGGAGATATACAGTCAATGATTATGACTTTGGAAACACCAGGAGGGCTAATGGTCAGAAAATTTACATGTTTAGGGCTTTTGCTGGGATGAGAGGCCGATAACACAGTCTGGAAAGGTTACCATGTCCTGAGGCTGCTCTGTACCTAGCCCTACATAGTTTGTCCTAACTCTCAGTTTCTGGATCTATACCTCAAAACTTAACCAGGTTTTCCCATCAAATATTCTGACTACTTAATGAGATTGGTTTACATAGGCATCTCACAGGATCACACTCCTAAACAGAAAAATAAGCACACGTTTTCCTCAACATTTCATTACATGTGCAATATAACTTCTTCCCAGAATGCATACACATATTTGCTTTTTCTTATCTACATGCTGACAGAAAAAATATACCTTGCTTGTAAGATTTCAGAGATCTTTCTTTCATCTTCAGGAAAGAAATACGTTGGTATGATAATGACTTCTCTCAATGTGATTGCATAAGTAACAAAGTATCAAATGGGGAAATAATGTACTTTTCTTACTAATTGTTGCTCACCAATCCTCTTTATGTTCATTGCTATATCCTCATTGCATCCACCACCTGCCAAGAGAGTTTTCTTTCAGTCTACCAGGCTATATAAAGTTATACAACTGTTTGCTTGTTTGATTGCTTTCTTTGCACACTATTGAAGGGAATGGAAGTATTGTTCTGACAAATAATTTGGTTAAACAGTTTGCATTTCTGCAAGTTAGATTACTTAATAGTAAAGAAAAACAAGGAAATTGCATCTACCTCTTTTTGTGTATTTTTGCCTTAAAAACTTCTGAATATGCTAGAATCAAAGTTATCTACATACCAGATTTTTTTTTTTAACTAAACAAGGCTACTTTCATTTAGTAAAGAAATGCTTCATGATTTTACCAAACAGGACCTCTAAATCATTTAACAGAAAGGAAGGAAAGACATTAAAAGAGCATTAAGGTTCTGTCATAAAACAAAAGCATGGAAAGCTATTGTTGACAGGTGAAATGTGCCACGTATCTGCTGGTTCTTGGATATAACAGAGAAACAATAGGATTGTAATCAAGAGGGGATTTCAAAGAAATCATCTATTGCAATGTGTGAGCTATTGATAGCATTATTTTCTGTTATTCAGATTTAGCATTCATAGTTACAGTAAGTCATAGAAAGCTAAAAGTTTTCTGCCTAAGCACTGTTGAGGTTTTGTGGTCTTGATTTATAGTACAGGAACAAGCTCTTATCATTTTGGAATTTGCACCCAAGTTTTTCCTTGTTTTTCTCTAATGGTTTGGTTCATAAAAAACCCAAAAGATACTTTATACTAATATAAAATATGCCTCTAATTCATATTAACTATTGTGAATACTTTCTATCAGAAATGAATGCACAAAAATAAAATTTGAAATAAAAAATCAACACCTTTATCACATTCCTGTATATCATATGAACTGTTTCTTAGGAAAAAAAAATATATATCCTTGTAACCACTTCAGTGATACAGACATGAATTCAGCTAAACAGTAGATATAATACTGCTGTATGTTATATCCCAAGTCTCGCATGATGTTGAGGAAATCCGTTTTATATATACCTCTGTATTTATTTTTTTAAAAAATTCAATATTCCTTTCTAATTTTTTCCTTATTCTTGAAGTAAAGCTTCTTGAGTTACATATGTGTTACATATTCTCTGTAAATAGAGAACATTTTCTCTGTTTAGTCATCAGTTCAGTATACATTAACATTACAGACATGACAAAATATTGTCCTGAGAAGAACTTTGAAAAGAATTGATTCTTCACCAGATAAACTAACTCAGAAAACCAGTTTTGGACTATACCAAAGAATTGTTACTGTCATTTTTCTCCTTAAAGCAAGACGATATTTCAAGTGTTATTCTACTTTAAGCATATTATTCAAAAGCAAAGCACTGTAAATTACGTAATCTGTACCTGTAATTGACATATATTTGTAATGCATCTTCTCTGAAGTCACTTTTGTGAATGGAGTGCAATGACACCTGAACTAGGTTTAAAATGGTAGCAATGCAGACGTTCAGGACATTATCCATACAAAGAAACAAGTGCTAAATCCCTTCTACCTGAATCACAACTTCTTTGGGATTCCTTAGGCTGAGAGTTCATTGCTCAGATATTTCCACTAGTTTAACTGTTTTCATTTTCTTAAATACAAAGATACCACCTCTGGGTTTGGAAGTCCCCGAGCTATGAACCCTTGGAGGCTGGCACATTAGAATGGAGGAATATTGCTATAAGTTTGTCCTACTCTGCTTTTCCCTAGACATGTTCTATCAGCCCCTGCTGGAGACACTGGCCTAAACAGATTTTTATTTTGATTTAGCACAGCCATTCTTACATTTTTTTTATTCCTGCACGTTCATAACCCCCCTGGCAGTCCACCTGTGCATCCTCAGTACTGGTTTTAATCTATATAAGAAACAACTTGGAGTAACTATCTCTGGAGCCTGGACAGGTAGAAACTCACCCAGTGGTGCACAGTTAAATCCCTTTTTCTTGGCAGAAAAGATGTCCCCAGTGCAATGATGAGGGCAGATAGTGGATTTGTAGACTTAGGTTTTATTTTTAAGAATCTGATTTGTTCAGCAACCACTGCTTCGGTTTCTGTGTTTTTCACCAGATGACAGACAACTCCACATTAGATCTACAGTTTTGCTCATTATGATGCGTCTCAGGATTTGGCAGTTTGTGCATATTTGTATAGTCAATGATAGTACAAGATGTTACCATTTTTACTTTGCTTGCATTGTCTTTTGATAGCCGGACATTCACTCTCTTCAAATACATGAACTATGAACCTGTCTTGACACTGTCCTACTTCAGCTTATACCAGAGAAAATCAAGTTTGATATTTATAATGCACTTGAAAAGTGCTTTCCTTTTTTATCATCTTCCTATGCGTTATCTTTTCATGAGTATTATAGAGCTCATATTTTCCAAATGCCTATTAATTGTTTTTTGTGTCCTTTGCATTATATCTACTTCAGTTTTGTTGTTCTCCAGCCATTTATAGTTGCAGAACTCAAGGACAACCCCAAAGGAAAGCATATATTTCTGATCTCACATTAGCCAAATTCATACTTGGGAAGTAGTGTAAATGAGCAGGGAGAAAGAATGCGCCATAAATTTTCAGCCTGCCAGTCAATCTTTTATTTATTTCTGTAATATCATATGAGAATGGCATATGATGTATTTGAGTATGAAACATTTCTGATCTCAGATTGAGGCATGTAATTCCTTTATGTTTGCTGCTTCAGTAGTAACAGTGTAGTTACATGTAGTTGGCAATTTCCCATCAATCAAAACTTCTGGTTTGTTTGTCTGTTTGTAGAAACACATCAGTTTTGACAAGAAATGCCACTGGGAAAGAGTTTTCAATACTAGGCTGAAATTTTTGGTTGTATCTGTAAAAACAAATATTCCTGGAGGATGGTGGTTCTTCATCCCTCTTTTTCTTCTCTTGATTTGTTTTGTTGGTAGATTTTTGCTTATTTTGAGAAATGGGTCACTGAAATATTAAAAATATCCTTATCTTATCTCCTTGTGAACTAGAATTGCTGGTATTCTTTTATGTTTCATGGGATATGAAAACTAATTCTTAGGAAGCTACCAAATTCCAGTTACAGAATTGGCTATTGTTGTGCCAAGGTTCTGTAAAGAATGGCACAAGAAGCCTCAAAGTTAAATACATTAATGGATGCTTAATTATTGTTACATCTCACATTGGATTACAGTAAATGTTTTTGGTTAAAAAGAAAAAAAGAAGGAAACGTTCAACTAATTGTACTTGAGAGAATTCAGATAGAAATGTACTAATGAGGACTGATATTCCTCAATATCTTGAACAATCATGATTGTATTGTTCATATGACTATTATCTAAACCACAATCTTAAATAATTAACATTCACATTTACTCACCTCAGTTTTTCCCTCAGTTTGTCATGAGTGAACAAGAACATAGAATTTTCCAAATTCAAAATATTTTAGCACAAGAGAAATTCGCTTCATATATTATCGCAAGTTCTTTTTTCTTGTTTGTCGTATAGTAGGGAATTAGATGAAACCACCAAAGCACATTCCTAATAAATGTCTTTTGTGGTCTTTCCCCTCACACCAGTGTGAAAAAAGTCCAGTTGTTTTGTTTGCTCCACCACATACATATTTCTCCTGATCATTCCTTATGTATGCTGATTAAAAGAGAACATGGCAGAACATATGATCAGGAAGTAAACAGCAAATGATTAATTTAGAAAAATGTAGGTCTAATCTATTCAGTTATACCTGTAAAGACTATCTTTAGCAATTTTAAATCTCAGTATTTGGATCACTGATGTAATTTTAAAACAAAATAACTGCAGTATATTGAACACAAATGCACAAGGAATGTGGAAAAAACCAGCTTGAATTGCAAAGTATTTGTTGCAAACACATGTACCAGATTGGAGTCACAACCCAGTATTTATCATTTAAAAATACAGTTTTAAAAGGCAGGCATTGCTCTGAAAAGCATATATACTTCAGCAGTAAATTTAGACCCCCAATTTATAAAGACACTTAAGCATTCAAACATTACAAAGTGATTTTAATCTGTTCAGCAAGAACTACTCAAGTGTTTAAAACTATTCATGTGTTTAACTATCCTGTTGAATTGGAGCATACACTGTAAATTTGAAATACCAATAATTTGGTTTAGTAATAGTTTAGAATTTGTAGAAGATTGCTAGATGTTTTTAACCATAAAGCCAGGTATATAGTTTTTGCCATGTCAATTAAAAAAATAACTGGATTTCAAAATTTATTTGTAACGTACTCTAACAGTATCAGAAAACATGAATCATGTCCTCAGGATCCTTTAGGGTCATTAAGCCATTTTGAGAAATTTCACAAGAAGCACAGAATGTAACTGATCCAGAAGGTAATTTGGGTGCTACTTACTGGCTTCTGCTTGGTGTACAACAACATTTAGTGACGGTAAAATTGAAAGGTGCTTGAATACTAATATTTGTAGAAATATTATCATGAAAGTCGTCTTCTGGGAATGGTACCTGTAAAAAGCTATTTCAGTAAAATGACAGAAAATAATAGCATCTGATTCACTCCTATGGTAACCTTCATGAGGAAAAGATGAAGAGAAGATAAGATTAAGATAATTTTAACATATGTCCTGAAAAATAAGACAGTATTTTTATTTGAATTGTCTCTAGTGGTGGTGGAGGACTGATGAAAAATAGGAAAGGCAGGAAATATACATGTAAAATTTTCATCTGGCTAAATTCCTGAGTTGCAAATATGAGAGATGCCTTAGAGAAATGCTAAGCAGACAGATCAAGGTGACTTGTGAATTCCGCAAGAAATTGGGTGATTTGTGACAGGAGATTTAAAGC
The DNA here is from genome assembly GCA_002844005.1 of Limosa lapponica baueri. Lineage (NCBI taxonomy): Eukaryota > Metazoa > Chordata > Aves > Charadriiformes > Scolopacidae > Limosa > Limosa lapponica. The sequence goes on along the minus strand of KZ506301.1, from coordinate 118,561 downwards.
TGATGTGATTGATTTAAAAATAATTGGGATGGTAGATTTAAAACTGATGTGAGTGATTTAGAAATAATTAGGAGGATGGTCATAATCAAATGATCTGTATGACTAGTGTGAACAGAAGACTGTAGCTATCAGCCTTAATTTTGTTTCTCCATACATTTTGTATCAGGGTAAAACCCATTTAAGTTTGAAGGATTTACATCCTTATGACGGCTTCAGAGCACGTCCAAAAATAAATAAAAACTTATAATCAGCTACATTATATTATTTTTAAATGGTTTATTTTGTAGTCAGTTGCAGGGCAAAGTCAGATTTTGCCTATGGACAGCAACAGCTGCCGTTGCTCCAAATGGAAATTCCATCCTGATTAAAAAATCAGTCCCTTCACTCCTTACAGGAAAATCATTAAAAATCTGCAATCATATTTTCACCCAAATATCTATGTTGAAAGGACTGTGATACAATACTATTCACAAACCAGCTTTTGAAAAGGTTCTTGTTGGCTTCAGTCTCTGTGGGGATTTTTGCAGTACACAAAATCCTTCTTTCCCACACCATGGCTAAAAAACTGACTTAAATTTACAATAACTTACACCAATCTAAATTCTAATAACTTCAGCCTCTTGTGTTTTCTGATTCTATGTACTACCATAGCAACAAGTAATTCTTCCTTTATGAGGCAGAAAAATGATTTCACTCAAGCGGTAGTGTACATATAAGTGCCTGGCAGTAAGTACATTTGTGCAAATGACCACACACATTATCTCCCCAACAGGCATGTTCATTACCAGCTGAACAGCAACACTGCAATTGATATTTTGCTTTTCCATCTTTCTGTAAATGATTTCTAAATGACAGCACTGTGCAGTGGCCTAGCTCTGCTGCTGACCACTCTCAGCAGCCACAAGCCACAGTAGAGCAGTCCCAGGACTGAAGAAGATCATGTGTTAGAAGTTTTCTCCAATATCTCCCAACAATGTGGCAGGGAGGTGGGTGTGTTATACTGCCATGATGTGTGTTGTGTGTGATTGCTCCCTGTTGCTCCACTACGGCTGTGTATGCTAACATCACAAGAGAAACCATGGTAGTGTAATGCATAGTAAAGTGCATAAAACTGCAAAGTAATGCAGCACTGCAATATGGCTCACAGTTATGACAGTGATTCACTTCTTGTATTAAATGCAATATTATTTGTGTCCGTGTCAATGAAACCAAGCAAATGTGCATGTCACAAAACATAGGAAATCATCACTGTGTAGTGGTCAGAGAAACTCTGTTCCCTCAGCCCCACTGTGTCTCATTCTGGCTGTGTCGTAATGCAGAAGTGTGCTTAATTTAAGGCCATCTGACAAATCAAAGCAGTCACGGTAGTGACTCACGGAGCAGTCATGGTAGTGAGGTTCTTTCTGCCAAGAAAAAGATTTTGTGCAACATAGCTTAAGGCACTTTTATCTGCTTCAGTTCTGCTGAGCTCCTTCCCCAATCTCTTCCATAGTGAGGGTGAATGGAGGAGATAACTGACCTCCTTATATCAGCAAAGATTTCCATGCAAAGGATTCCCCTCGCCACCTCTTATAGAACAAGCATCCCTGTCAGACTGGGATCCTTCTCATTAGTTAAAGCTCTTGGAGACTGGGAGAGATAGAGATCATTGTCCACTGCTTAGTTACTTCAGCTGGTAATGGGCAATACAATTATACATGAAAAAAATGTTTTTCAATCACTGTACTAGGTAATAGTCATAACAGTGAAAAATTTGGGGATGGAACTGAACAACAAGAAATTTTTCTCCCTTCCAAATGTTTCAAATATTTGAACGCATAAAGGTTTCAAAGATCTTCCTCTTGTGCACCAGGTCAGCTCTAAGGCTTTCTACCATGGCCAAGCCAATTTCCTTGGGTGGCAAACTGCGAAGTGTGAGCTTAAAACTATTTCTTTAGTGATTGCCAAAAACATGTCTGAATTTCTTTTACACCCTGGGCCAGGGCCATCAAAACTGTCACATTCTAATGGGGAAAAAAAAGAAAATTATTTCTTCAAAAATGACCTTTTATGTTAAGAAACATCAAAAGCATTTTCACTGGAATGTTTTATCTAGTTCTGGTTTCCAGTACTATATTTTTGTTTATAAAATATGATTTTAAAGTGTATGATAGTTTTGTCTTTATATTAGCAGGTCTGAGTTTTAATTCTCTAAGCTTGTCAAGGGGGCTGATTTAGTTTTTCATTTCATACAGTTCTGTGTGAGTGAGTCTCATTAAATGGAATAGCTGTTCTGCATGCAAATCAGAGAAAACAGATCTGTTAGTTTTGGTGGACTGTTCTAGCTTAGTTTAAGTTGAATAAACAACCACGCTTGTTAAACACTATTGCCTGTGCAAGGAGTGCAAATGTTCATTTTGCATGTCTTTAGCTGCATTTTTTTCTGAAATGTCACCTAATCTTATCCATCATTTTGACCAAATTACAACATGCCTATCACTCTCTGCTTGTTTTTGCACATCAATAATATAAGTAATTCCTGTGTGGTATCTGTGAGCTAAAAACCCAAGCTCTTAAAATGACTCTTTTGGCAAGAGATTCAAGATCTTTGCCAACCTTTCAGTAACATCAGGAAATATTACTGGCCAGAACCATTTTTCTTTTTTTCTCCTTTCACAGTTTTGATATCCTTTAAAAATGAGATCTTATTGAACCAAACCTGCAGCATATCATTGTGAATATGCAAATACAGGAGGGGTGGTCTTCCTGAGAATTTAGCCTGAAGGAGATTGTCGGTTGCAAAAACAGTGGAGTAGGTAAGTTTGACTCAATAAATAATTTCTATTCCAAAGCTAGACAGTTTGGGAGGACCTTTGCACTCATCAGTGAAAAGGAATATCAGTCACCTAGCCTGATCAGAGGTAAGGCTCGCTGTTTGCTCAGTATGTCATCCTGTTCCTTGTGTGTACACTCCTGAGGTGAAAAGGTACAGCCATATGTCTGCAGCTGCTGTGTGCTTGAAGTTATCCCCTTTGAAGAAGTTCTGAAAAGGGTTGTCTTCGTAAGGGTCTGATGCACACACAGCTTTACTTCATTTTATAGAACTGCCCTTACTTAGAGATTGTATCAAACAACATTTAAAAAATTCCCAACAAACAAGTAGAAGAAATCCGAAATGTCTTGAGATTGTTTTACGTTGTGATATCTTATTGCTTTTCCTGCAATTGCAGCGATCAAGTTTCGTCCACTCTGCAAGTGAAGGATGCGCTTTCTTTTACTATTGTTTAAATCATTTTGGGAGGCCTTTATAATTACAATACAAAATGACTGATCTGTGTCACAGCTCCTGAAACCTTGAGACTCGGTGGGACTCGCTTTGTTGTAATATTCAGGGTACTATTTCATGATCCTGCACTCAACAAACTGTCAATCATTGTGAGCAGTTTATAATTATGTATTGCTTAAGAGAAAAAATGTTTTTTAACCTCAAGGTAATGCAAAATACTTAAAAGTAATTGCTAGGGGGATGACATTTTAAGTAGAGATGCTGTCTCAGATGCAAACAGTTCAACTGTAAAATAAGGAAGAGATAATAGCAAAAACAAAGTAAAAGCAAAACGAAGTACCATGGTGCTGCCTGACAGAGATAAAAAAATATTGCATAATTAAAAATCCATAATTAATGAGAGTCTGTGTCATGTCATAATTCTGGAGTCTATACTTTAAATCTGATGACACATCTGATAGAAGCTTTGGAGGGCTTAGCTGTGAATCATCCTTAAATATCACAAAAGAATATGTTTAATACCACTACAAGCAGAGTGTCATAAGGTGAACAAAGAGAAGCAGAGTGCATTTATCACTTTCCCCATAGGAACAAGAATAAGGTAGGAAGTTGACATTGCACTGCTTTTATATTGTAGATGATACAACTCTTTCTGTGACTCTAGTGGTGGAAATGAGACATGAATTATTCCAGCAAAACATCCGTGTGAAGTTGGGATGTGGTTATTGCACAGTTGCCTGTTTCCTGCTCTGACATTGGCCCTGACCCTGCCATAGAAGGCATTTTGTTATGAGCCAGAGCTGAAGAGGAGTTTCAGGAGACAGCAGTGCCCAATATCACACCTCTCCTGTGGAAATGTTGCTGCCCACAGAAGTCTATTTAAGTCATAAAAGTTCAAAGAAACCCTGAGGGTGTTAAAGAAAGAGGTTTAAGAATGTTTTCCTCAGAGTTGGAGCTGGCTATAGAAAGTGTAATTGTGCTTACCTCACCTTCAATCTAAACAAAGTGTTGAAGAGCAATGAAAGAGTACCCAGGTTTGATTTTGTAATATGAAGAACGCTGTTAGGCAGAACACAACTTTTTGTGAGGCATTTCCAGTTGGTCATTTTGGGTACCATTTGTCTCAATTTTAATTGGCTAAAGTACAGACATAAATCAGCTGAGGCTGGTTCCACAGCCTATAGAGAGGGCAAAACCCACTGTGAGGGTGCTGTCTATTTGAACAATGAGGATTTCTGCATTAGAATGAGATGAAGCATGCTCTAGACACCACTGACTGGGTCTCAGTGCTGCAAAGGGGCCTTGGGTGACTTGATAAAATGCAGAGAACTGCAATCCAGACATCTTCATTCAATAAGATGAATGGCACTCTCGGCAACTGGTTATCATATAGGCGGAGGGAGAGGGGGACTGAAGTGATCTTTGATTTACTCCAAGACCTTTTTACAGTTGTATTGTGTCACTTTCTGCAATAGCCCTATCCTTTCCTTCCCTATGGAAGGCTAATTTACCTCACTCTGGTTCACTGTAAGTGCAAGGTTCTGGCCCCTTGCTTGGCTCTCATTATGCTGTGCTTGTCTTTCAGCCTCTCATGCTCCCCTGGGCCATATTTCCAGCTTTTGAAGTTCTGTCCTCAGTCATTTTTCTGTTTATTGTTCACCCTCCCATAGCACAGACCTACTATGTCAGTGGAGTAAAAATCCATTTCTACAATAAGTTGACCCTCTAACATACAACCTGTTAAGACTGGCAGGTATGTTTAGGTATGCAGAATAAACTGACACTTCCAGTCTCTGTCTTCCAGGAATAACAACATTAAAGTCTACACAAATTTCTCACCTAGCAGTTAAGCTCTTTTCTCATTGTCTGGAAGCCACCACAAAAAGAAATGCTAACTTGGATGAATGTCCTAACTCACAGTTAGGAAGCCTAAATATGAAAGACTGAATCCTAAAGGATACGCTCTTATAGAGGCAAAATTAATATATCCAACTGGTGCTGAGCTCCGCCAAAGAAGGCATCCTCATGTTCAATTCAACATGCCATTTAGGGAAAGAAACAAGGCAGCTTGTAAGGTGCGGACCATTTCCTTGCTATCTAATATTTTGCTTTCCTCCATTCACTAGGAAAAAAGTGGATCTTGAAACATGCCGATATGAATACAGGAGTAAAAGTGTTGTTTGAACTTGACCATTGATAAATTGGTTTTGTGAGGAGAATTACACATTTATGTCTATTGTATTGCCCAGAAAGATAAAAATACCTCACTGTTTTGCCTGAAAAAAAAAAAGAAACTTTCTTTTTTTTTAAATTAATTTTAACTTTTTCTATTTTATAAGGTTGTGTTTTGTTTGGTTGTTTTGGTCTTATTGAATCAGTCCATTAGGGAAAGCAAAAAAAATAACTATACGAGTTAATACGCAGTCCCACAAAATCTGGAACTACCTATGTGCCAACATTTTGTTGAATCTTATACATGCTAGATTTCCTTGCTTTCCTTTCTCTTTCCTTTCTCTTACTTTCTACTTCCCTCTCCCACCTCAGTCCTACTTCTATTTGAGTTATAGTGGCTGAGGGATATAGCCTTATGAGAAGGGAGCAGCGATAAAGTAAGAATTGTGAACTGTGTTTGAAGGCTATGAAAAACACAGCCAAACTATTCTTTCTGACTGAAAGCCATTATGAGTTTACCACCTTTTCTTTTATAGAGAAGAATTTGTGAACTGTTCCTCTTTTTCATCAGATAAACCCACGACTGATGTCAACAGAAACTAAGTTAAAAGGAATTGGCCTCTCTAGTCATCGAGTCTTCAGTGAATAATTCAGATAAGTAATTCTGAAATCTGAAGTCACTCAAACTATTCACCTGTCCATAGTCCTTCTAATTTGGGAAGTGGGCATGCATACCTAAGTTTAAAGATGTTACATCTATTCTGCTATTAGAGATCAGAGGGAGCTTTAAGGAAACAATGAATATAGAATTACACTGGAATTCATGGCATTCCTTTTCTCCACTGAATGTCTATTTTCAAACTTACAAGCTGTAAGTTTGAAAATAGACATTCAGTGTGAAACAGTGTGAAAAACTCTGCTACTGCCCTGAAAACCACATCTTTGTGCATCCAAATATGGATTCACTTTCTTCCATTTTTGCCCAACAGACTCGTCGACCGTTCTCCTTCTGTCTTTCTTTCATAAAAATATTGTAACAAAGAACTAAAATATTATTTTAATTTGAAATCATATTTTTAATGACATGTCCTAAAAAAAGGATAGTTTAGCTTTTTTTTTCCCTCTTGTGGTTTGACTATCAGATAACTAGAAGGGAAACTGAGAGCTTTTTGATAACATTAGGATTCTTTCTGAAATGCAGAAAAATACCTCCAATGTTTACCAAAAATCTCATTTTGACTCTAAGTGGTAACCAGCTTCCGCTGATGAGCTCTAAACTGTTTCTTGCTCACTCTTCTTGGAGGTGGCAGTCAGGCCACACTGCTCTAAGAAGACTTTTCTAAGAGATGGTTTATTTCATGAGGAATCACTCTAAGCAGAATGGAAGTTTTGATATTGAATTATGATATTGCCTAGAAGGCTATAGCAGTGGCTGACAGCTGTGCAGATGCAAAATGGAAAAGAAGTGGCCTGGGACCATCTAGCTAAGGAAGAAGAGGCTATTCCTCAGTATAATTAAATTTATATGAAATTTTCCTGTAGAAAGAGAGGAATTCCCTGGAAATACTTCACAATTGCTCTTCCTGAGCTTTTTGTATTTGGAAAGGGATTTTGAAGTTGGAGAGAACAGGTAGGGGAAAAGAAAAGAAGAAAGCAATGAAAATGGGGGAAAAAAGGGAGAAAGCAGACAAGATGGAAGTTTGGAAGTGAATAATGATTTTCACTGAGTAAGAAGAGACTAATATTTTGTGAGCCAGGTGAAGATGAGTGAGGACCAGAGGGTAAGTAGGGATTATAGTATCTTTCTTGCAGCCTGGGGAAACGCCTGTTTTCTCTGCATCAAACACATGCTGTCTGCAAGCTGCCAGACTTTCATTTGTCATATATTCCTGGGCTGTAGATACTGCCTTGGTCCTCCTCATGCAATCACTTGAAATGATCATTCCTGGCAGAGGTGGATTTTTTCCCGATCCCTCCATTCACCCTGCAGGAGCAGCAGCAGCAATCACCAATGGCTTGTGTGGCTGTCACCCACACCGATTGTGCCAGGGACAAGGCATCAGAGTCACACCAGAGCCCCATTATCTGCAGAGGATGCAACGAGGAGTTCCTCGAGTTTGACATTACCAAGTCGCAGCTGGTAGTTTACTGGTCTGAATGCCAGCCAGAAACTGAGCCCCTGGGAGCTCTCGTTGTTGCCTACTGGTGAGCCATTCCTGCAACTTCCACTTCTCTCAGCTCACAGAAAGGACTGTGTGTCAGCTACATGAGGATTTCAGCCTGTGGGGCAACCTTATAAATTTTTAGCAGGGTGAAGGAAGCAGTAAAAATAGCAAAAGTGCCCCTCCAATATCCTACATTTTTATATTTATCTAAATCAGCAGTTCCTGTGCACACATACGACACATTTTGTAATGCTAACAGGCACTTAAACACACCACAAAACAGACAATAAACATTTATAGTTGCCGTGCAACATAACATAAAACTTGAATTAATTCTGCCACATTTCCGTTTTTTCTTTAAAGATTGGTTAATAGGTTGCAGTAAAAAACTCCAGTGTTCTGGTGTTTGCTGATATAACAACTACAGTCAGCTGAAAAGTTCTGGTTTTCCTCTCCTTCAATTAAAGGCAAAATGAAATGAAATCTGAAAAAAAAAAATCATCACTCTCTCAGATTAAACCAACACTCAGATGTCGAAGGCAAAGCACTTAAAAACTATTTAGGATAAGCAGAGACTCTGCTGTGAGTCTATGACTGTCTCCAGGGGAAGAAGAAGCAACAAATATTTTGAGAAGTCAGACTGACACATTACTTCACCTGCAAGAATCTTATTACGATTACATTAAAGATTGCTTGATTCTTCACTTATGTCAATCAAAGGTCAACACAAAGCAAGTTTTTTTCCTGCTTCAGACTAAGTTTCAATGGCTTGTCTGACTTACCAGCCTAAAGAGCTATCTGCTTTCAGGCCAGAAAAAAGACAATCTTCACTATTTCGTAATTATAAAAATCTATTTCAGAACACCAGCATTTAAGTATAGTCATAGAGAAGGAATGAAGGAAGCAGGGCATCAGGGGAGACTTGCCACAATACATGCAAGGCAAATATACAAAACAAACTCTTTAAAAGAAGAGGACAAAGAACAGCAATGAATTCAGGAGTCATCTTTTAAGAATGGTTAAGAAAACAAAGCAATAATACAAACCATAACAATACAAAACAGAAACCTAAGTTTAAAGAAAGGGAATTATAATTTGTATAGTATGAAAAACAAATATTATTTTATCCAAGCACAGAATTCATAATACTGTGTTTTCTTTCATATAGAAAACCAATTCTTTCATTACTCAAAGGGGAATTATATTTTAAAAATAATCTCCATATCTATCCAATATTGGTTTTCGGCAAAAATAGTTGACTGAGAGATCCAAAGTCAAATTGCTAGCCACACTGAAGTGAATTAAATGTGTTCATTGTTTGTAACATTGTTATTATTCCATTTTCCCTTGTTCCACAGAAAAAAACAGCTTTGCACTAGTAGGTAATTTTGTTCAGTACAAAACGAGACAGAACTTGAGGGACAGAGTAAACAAGGCAGAATTGTCATCTTTAAAGTGCTGCATGATGTAGAAACCATCTCATGCTAAATTATAGTGCGTCAGAAATTAATTATATAGATTTGTGTGTTAGCATATATTCCTACAGAAGTCAGTAAGTATTGAGTACTCAGCACTTCTCAGTAGATACTCAGTAACTATTTGAGGATTAAGAGTATTATTCCCATGCCACATGAGTATAGCACAAGTCCAGGTCACATTCGAAGGCATTAGATATTGTAGCTTAATCCCTAGTTGTTAGGATTTGCGCTGTTCCAGATAACTATTGGTATCGGTGTATTTTCTGATGGCTACATTATGAGTGCCATCTTCAAAACAGCATTTTGAAATTGTGGGATATTTTGTCTCCATACAGATTTGTAGTTAGCTGTCAAGCTGTGAAGGAGATGAATGCAGTGATTTACTTGTGATCCAACCTGCTCAGCACCTGGGATCAAACCCAAACCCAAGCTATGCCTGTCATCATGCTAGTCTGCCAGGGGAGTCAGTTGGGTGTACCCATACACCTTCACTGCTTTCCATCAGATTGACGTAGGAGGAAGTTCTGGGATAGTTGCAGGAAAGAATGCTCCCTGGAGCGGAGACATTCGTGAGTGAATCCAATACTCACATTTATGAGGGAAAAAATGGTTTCTACCAAAATTATGAGACACAAGTATGTCTCAAAACTCTGCTCAAAAATACTCTTTTTCCTGAAGAGTGAACAGGGATTTTGGTGCTACATTTGACTCTAAGCAGGGCTACAGAGCTGAACTTGTACCCACTGGCAGTGAGAATCAGATGGGTACTTTATCTGATATATCTGCATGGCGGTATGAACAGGGCCATATATGTCTGGCTGAACAGAGCCCTGCTGTCACTCCTTGCACAGTCCCCTGGAGGAGTGGATGCTTTTTCCTCTAGTCAGCCATGCAGTCACCCTTGCTTGCAGCATATTACACCCATTCACACATAAAAAGCGGTAGAGGTGGAGGCCACAGGCAGGGCTTCTTCCATGGTGATGTGTCTCTGCACTGCTTTCTGGCAAAGATAGTAGCTCATGAGATTCGGGGCCACACAGAGTTTGTATTCAGTGCCTGAGAAGGTAAAAGCTTCTTTATTCCCCTCAATCAGTGGCCTGGATACCCTACAGTTACATTTACATGGGGAAGGGGAAATTAAAATTTTAACTGCTCAACAGTGGTGATTTGTGACCAAAGAATGATCTGACATGGAGGGCAAGACAGCCCAGTTGCAAAAGGGGTTAAGCTGACCCCATAAAAGGACAGTAGAAAAAAAAAATATATAAAGACTAAAACACTTTTAGGTGATGCAGAAATTCTTTTCCAAAGAAGAGTTTTTCATTTCTTTCTTCAAAGATTTAATCATGCCTTTCTCCTTCTCTGGGCTCTATTGATCTTTACTTGTCAAACTCCCTTGTCTTTCACTAATCTTAGACATCTGTCTTACCTACCATTAATTCTTGGAAGGCTGAAGCAGTGTGTTTATTCACCTAGAGCTATTTCACTCCCACGATTTTACAACTAGCATCCATCTGCTCCTTCTCCATCCACATGCCTGTAGAAAGCCCAGTCCTTTGCCCTTTCAAGTCACTGTTTTATCTGGCCTGCTGTTTTTTATTTCCAACTGTCTTCACTGAGGTGCCTGGCTCTGTCATGTCACGCAATACTTTTGTCTGTATACACAAAGTAAATATTGTAATCAGTAAACAGGGGAATAAGTAATCCAAAGCATATTACTAATGAAAGACTAGCATATTTTCAGCAATCCTGGAGGTAATATTTAATGCTATAATAAAACATCAATGTTTCAAAATTAAAGGCTTTCTTCTTCCCTAGTCTTAATTTTACTTATTTAATAAAACTTGTATTCCAAACTGCTCCATCCTAAAATCACATTTAAGGAGCAGTATACTTTTTGTGGGGTGATTTAGTATGTCTTCTAGCCAATTTCACCAATGTCAAATATATTCTCAGGAGAGATTCCTCCCCACTAAAAAATCTGGCTGTGCATTTAGCGAACTGATTTTACTCTTGTAAAAGGAAAAAAATAATGCTTAGTGTTCTACAAGAAAGCAGTTTGGTTCACTTTCTGTATAACAATCAGTGCTGTGTTTTACAAATTAATTTAATAAATTAATGATAAACCATTAGTAAAGTAATTAATATTTCCATCTTTATACTGCATGGTTCTATACAGAGTTGCTTCAATGGCCTGTGACAAAAAGGAGATAATGGCAGGTGGCCCTGCTTTGCAATTATCTCAGATACTTCATGGTTTGAACATAGGAGCCATATGCCTCCTTATATCTTTTTTTTAATATTTTCCTTGAAAATAATGGTTTAGATTCTTGGCCTTTGTTTTTCCATGAGCCTAAAGATTTTTTCATTCTTTTTATGCAGGCATAAAATGACAGTTCCTTTAATAACGAAGATTATAAATTGGATTTTGTTATGTTTTGTTTTGACAACAAGACATAATGTATCCTGTTGTTTCAATTTTAATCTTCCTTTTGCCCATGGGTGATTAAGCTCTTTTCAGAAGTTTGCTTTTTAAATACATATTTAGCTAATTTAGAAATGAATGGTGGAAATTAATTATATTAACATATTATATATTATTTACCAGAGACATCTATTATCCTATAAATATGTATTTACTAAACACAAATTGTTTTCTCAATAATAGTAATTCTCTGGACAAACTGTAGACAGCATTCATTTTCTCATCTGAGGATCTCAGGTTGTCTTTTGTATGAAGAGGCACATGAAGTCTGTTAAAATCATTTGAAACATGCTTATTACTGAGAATGCATAGTTCATTTTTCATTTGACTCAGTTGTTAAAAAACCTTTCTTTTTTTTCTTCAAAAATAGACAAATATGTTTATAGCGTGATGAAACCATAGCCAGATCCCACGACTTGCTCCTGTCTTCTCTGAAAGGGAGAGATCAAGTGTGGCTCCTCTTATGTGTCAAGTATTCATCTGACCATGCTGATTTTTCTTAGCACAGCAAGGTGACAGTTCCTCTGAGTTTTCTCTATGTTTAGTCACTGAGATTCAAGTAATTGAGTCACTTACAGGAAAAGTTACTTAGTCAAAATTTGTTGAAAGAGACTGTGACTAAACTGACTTGAGAATAATAGTCAGGTACATGTATTCTGTGGTATTTTCATTGCTTTCTTTCTATCCTCATTGCCTTCTTTCTATCCCACCCTTTTGCTTTTTTCTTCCACAGATTTTGTCACTGAAGAGATACCTCTAAAACCTAAAATGTTATATTTTTTTATTTTAGGTGGTACAAATCCTTAACAAGATCAGTGATTATATATTCTTTTATCCTGGGAAGATATATCAATTATTTTCTTTATTATTATAATTATCCTTATGAAAAAGAAAGGTGTGTTGTAGAAATTTTGGGTTCAGGTGTCCGTCTGCACACAGATGTGAGCTGGCAGCTGCCCACACTGTAAGCTGATCAGATGTGAACTACCTCTGACTGGCACCTGAGCTTTATAAATGCTTCTTTTCATCTTGGACCGAGTTTATGTCCATCCAGGCCAGATTAATCAGGCAGGTTAAGTTCACATCCATCTGCAAAGGAGCACTGAGCTAGAAAAATTGAGAGAATATGGCTGCAAAGAAGGTAAGAAGAAGATAACAGCAATGACTTTGGGTTTGCTGCAGATGTATCTGACAGATGACTTATTGAATAGTATTAAATTTATCAAATAAGCTTTCTGGGTATTGTTTCCAAAGCAACACTCTGAAGGGATACATTGGGAGCTGGATTGGGCCCATAACCTCATTAAAATAAAGTGAAAAAAAGAGGCTTTGTGCATATCACACCTGAAGCTATCATTCAAAGTGATTATAAAAATTAGCATTTTGAAAACAAAACTCAAAAAACAACACAAGAAATTAAGCTATTCCTTACAGTAGTAAACTTATTGGTTGACTAATATATTCAGTTGTTAATTATATCTGTCTCCCAGGAATGGGCCAATTGACATATATACTTTCTTCAAGACATCCCGGGGCTAACAAGACACAAGGCACGCATTTTTCCATCAGAGCATTCATCAGTATATTTTCTTAACAAAATGAAAAGACACATTTCCTGAAGCATTATGAACCTCCAGGGGCAAAAGAAATCCTTGTAGAAGAATAACCAAAGCTAAATTACACATCAAATATCATGATCACTCTTTGTGCAGTAACTTTAATGCCAAAACAATATTAGTTCTGGTTTATATGTATTGTTAGACTTTTCAACACTGTCTGAAATAGATGGAGCCAGCAAATCACAGAGATGTAATAGGTAAAAGACATTCCCCTGGCTTTAATAAATCCCACCACAGCCTTTAGAAAAGTTCACAGTATTGAGTTATTTTGTCATTATTAGTTACACAGCTAATGAAAACTTGCACACTGCTGAAGTTTGAGTTAGAAAGAAGGCAAATCCTGCAACACTTGGGACTATTCTGCCTATCTGTTTCTTTGAGATCTTCATTAATACAGCTTTGTAGCCTCCAACAGAACTTTTAAGTAAGGAGTAAATTTAAGCAAGGAGTAAATTCCAAGACATCCCTTGGTATTTCCATATTCTCACAGTGTCCTCGTCCCTTTCCTAGTCATGCTTCATTACCATGAGTGCAGAAGATATCTGCTGTTGGAGGAGGTTCTACCACTTCAATCAGAAGAAATGTCATTTTTGTCAATGTTATTCTCCATTGACTGTTTCTAGCTACTGTAAAAGAGCAATTCTGTTCTCACATCATGGACTGGAGAAAGTGAACATATAAGTAAAGGAAGGATTCTTAGTGTTATATTCTTTACTCTATTACATTCCTGCAATTTACCTGTTTCAATTACATTACTGGATGTAAATGAGGTCACGGTTTCCTACTCGATACCTTAAAATATTACTTATACTGCTACCAAAACTTTATATTGTAAAAATAATTGAGGCATCCTGCTTGAACTATATTTTCACTTCCTCATTTTGTGGGTTGTATGGTAATACAGAACATAGACTAAGAGCACATCCTCAGCTAATTTAAATATATTTGGCCTTGTTGAGTTCATTTTTGGTCATCTGATCATATGGCTGCTATGTCTATGTTCTTCAACAGATTCTCTAATGGGATGAATTTTTAATCTAGCGAATCACAGAATAGTAGGGTTTGGAAGGGACCATTGGAGATCATGTAGCCCAACCCCCCTACCAAACCAGGTTCACCCAAAGCAGGCTGGACAAGAACACATTCAGGCAGGTTTTAAATATCTCCAGAGAAGGAGACTCCACAACCTCTCTGGGCAGACTATTCCAGTGCTCTGTTACCCTTAAAGTTTTTCTTCACGTTGAGATGGAATTTCCTGTGTTCCGGTTTGTGCCCATTGCCCCTTGTCCTGTTGCTAGGCACCAATGAAAATAGTCTGGCACCATCCTCTTGACGCTCACCCTTTAGACATTTATAGGCATTGATGAGGTCCCCTCTCAGTCTTCTTTCCTCAAGGCTAAACACACCCAGGTATCTTAGCTTTTCCTCATAAGAGATGTGCTCCATTCCCTTGATCATCTTTGTAGCTCTTCACTGGACTCTTTCCAGTGGTTCCCCGTCTGTCTTGAACTGTGAAGAACAATCTTTTTCTAAAATTCAGATCCACAGAAATGACAGAAAAAAGGTAAAACCAATCTTATTGATTAGTAACTGATGTTTATTGTCTTTAAACAACATCCAGATAAAAGTCAATAACAATTACACTGTTTGTCATTTACTTAATTTCCTGTTATTAATTTTCCTGAAATTATTCCTGAAGTATCAGGTACTTAGACACTGGTGATATTTTTCCATTTCTGTCACAGAAAATGTATATGTTCTCTTCATCCCCCTTTAAATCAAATTTTGTACAAATAAAGTTGCTATAAACACTATCTCATAGCAAAATATAATTTTGTTATTCTATTAAAAATTCCCATTTATGCCATATTTTTGTAAAATGTTAAACAAAAATGCAATTTCCCACTAATTGGTGGAATTTTATCTATGTGCTGTACTTAGAAAAATGTGGTTTGCTTTGTGGAATAAAATTAAGAACAGATCGAAGTCTAAATTTCATTTTCAGATCCTTATGTGAAGCCTCCAGTTTCCAGTTCCCTAAAACTGAGGGCAGAGGACTTTCTAACAGCAGAAATATGAACACACAAAAAAACACTGACATTTTTACCCTACAGTCTTTTGTAAAGGGACATTACTTATAGAGAAATTCTGTTTTCATTATGTATTTATGATAACAGATTGGTTGCTTTTGCTTTTCTCACGTCATTGTAACAGTCATCTTTTTTAAATCTAGGTGAAACATCACAATATTCTCAGTTTCTCTATTAACATGCCAATGTATTAGTATAGCAGCAGCATACCAATCCATCTAGTCATATGGAAAGATACAAAAAGAAGGTTTCTGTGCAAATTAATAGTTGTGGGGTGATGACCCAGCATGATTACATTGGTCTTCACAAGACCATTTGACATTAGCATCTTAGAATTCAGTTTTAGTATTAGAAAATGCCCAACATTTTGGCCTATTTATGACATCAGGTGCCTACAATTTCACAGGAAGGAATGAAAATGCCTGTGAGTCCTGCATCTGCTCAAACATCACTCATTCAACAATTCCCAATATTATTCTGACGTTATGCTACAACATGCCTTGTATAAAATCTGCATTCCAAAAATCCCAAACAGTCCACGAGCTAAAAGAGGCTGAGTTTCCCAAATACATTATTTTGCTAACTCTAAAGCATCCTGACCCAAAGGCCATTGAAATCAAGGTCACAGATCTCATTGAGTACAAGGGATACTGTGCAAACCTTTCCTAGACAGTGTCCCTTAAATGCTACAGGTTCATTTACCATCTTTGGAGAAAAATGTGATGATGGATAAGGCATCAAGGTGATGTACCAGCCCTGTTATAAATGTATCTGTAAAGTCATGAGAGTAGTTGCTAGATGATCCGTTTCCAGCCTTAAGAGCCAGTTCAGAAAAAGAAAAGCAAAATAAGTCTGTCGTCTTTCAGACCAAAGACCAGGGAGAGGGATGAAACCGTAATTTTTTGAAATTCTATAAATCATGGCAAGCTCAATTTGTCTATTTAAACCTCAATGCATTAGCAATACATACTATGTACAATTCTGTTAATTATACAGAGACCTCTGAAGAAAAAGTTCCAGTTTAAAGTTCTAGCACTGGGGTCTTCACCAGAATACTAGCAATTTTTCCTGCACCATCAAACAATATTATCATTCATCAACTTTTTGTCAAGAAAAAAAATCATTTTACTTGTATTTCTCACGTCACTTTTCATTATACCTGTTACATAAGTAAGGAAGTAACATAAAAGCCCCAGAAACTAAACTAAGAATAAAAAGAAAGAAATGAAACTGCAAACAACATTTTAAGATTCCACCTTAAAAAGAATCACAAAGCTATAATTTTTTTTCTTGTAGGTAAAATCTATTGGTTTTGTTGAAATTTTCATTTTTGTAATTAATATTTTAACCTCCAAAATTTTTGCCCAGCTCTGCTAGAATGGGAGCAGGGCAACAGGGAAGGTTATTCCACAGTCTGACCTTAGAAAAGCGATCGTTCCTGTCCAGCCTGCTATAGGTGAACCTGATTTGGCAGGGGGCTTGGGCTGGATGATCTCCAAAGGTCCCTTCCAACCCCTAAAATTATGTGATTCTGTGACCATTGCTGACAAAAGGAAAAAGTCCAAAAATTATTACACAAGTCAGAAGCAAAGAGTACACAAAAGTACAAATGCCATCTTTTTGTCTTGATCCTGAAATAATTTTTGCTTCCCTCTTTCTCAGGATTTATCTAACTAAAATGGGAAGAAGAAAAAAGTTTGGAAATGCGGTTTTTCAGTTTTAGTTTTTATTTTACCAACCACAAAATAGAGTTGTTTGAGGAGAAAGAAAGCCTCACTACTTTGAATGTAAATGTTCCTATCCTTTGTATTCAACTTACTGAATTGAATTATGCAGCTTATTGAAACACTGACAAATGCTTTTACCAAAAAGCTACTTCCATGAATGTGCCAGGAGTGGATGGGTTGCAAAGTATTTTATTTAAGGCATTGGGGTGCAGCATCCCAACTGCTTTGCACAGTCATGTTTAATGTCTAAAATTCTGTCTGATTTTTTTAAATTTTTTTTTTAACCATTCCCATCTATTTACAGCTTTGAAAGTCATTTCACTAAGAAACTGAAGTCAATGAATCCCAGAGGATGCTGTGTTGGTGATGCCAGTAGATACATGACAACTTTAAAGTCACCACCATACTTCACTTATTCTTTTGCAACAGCCTTTGCAGCCTGGGGACAATCTAACTTTTTTTTCTGTGCCATCTAGTGGTCCCATCTACAACTAAACTGTCATTTCAACCTAGGGCAGATCCTGCCACAGCCCTGGTCATGGGACGCACTACCTCCTCTTTGTTCTGTATCAAAGTATGCATTTTCCTCAATTTCCTTTGGAAAAAAACTAGGTGGCAAATGGAGCCTACCTAATGGAGTAGGTGACTGCCAAATCACGAATATTAAGCACACTGGCCTTGCACTGAAGAAACAGTCCAAAAGCTCCTAGCAAACATTGATAATTGCAGCAGGCTTCCTGCTTGTCTATAGTACAGTAAATAAAAGACCCAATGAATGTGTTAGCATGTAAATTTAATTTTAGACTTGGTTATATTAACACATGAAAACATTATATGTTCCCAGATGTTAAGCAGGAGCAGCAGACTTGTTTGAAATAAGTACAAGTAGGACTTGTTGGAAAGCCCTAATGATGCTTCACTGAAACCAAAATCTTGCAGAAAATGTAATCAATTTCCATGCTAGTAATTAGAATTACATCACCAATGGAAAATATTTTTAAATTTTGAGAAAGTGCCACACACCAAGATTTTGAAAATAAATGTTTCTGCTTGATTTCTTTTTTTCATTTTTTGGTTTTGTGGTTAGTTTTGAGATAGCTTGTCATTTTCAAAATTAATGTGCCAAAAATAATGAAAGACAAAACAAAGAGCACAATTTAACTAACCTTAAATTATTCACGTTTTATGTTTGTAATCAGATTTTTTTTTTAATTTAAAAAAATGCTTTTCATCCTCATTCAGGGAAGTTTATTCAAAGTTTCAACATATTTTTACCGAACCAAAAGCCTGCTTTACATTCACCTCTAGGACAAATCTAACCCTTTCTTTGGAAGTTATTGTTTCTAACACCTAAATCAGAATTGCTTTAAATACACTAAAATCAGAGAGCCTGTAGAAAGTTTAAGGAATATCACATGTAATGCTTCTCCTTTCAGCGAAACCTCTTTTCAAAACATTGAAGCTAAAACTCAATCAGGAGATTTAATGCATGCTAAAGAAAGAGAGGATATAAACAGCTAATGGATTAAAAGTGGAAAGAAATAGTGTACAAAGTTCACAGAAATAAAAACAAGAAATAAAAATAAAAGCAATGATTACATATAAACTCATGCTTCTATGCAACTGAAAAAAATCAAGCTGGCCATTGCTGAATTTCTTTAAGTATTAAATAGTGTGTAACTAAGAAAGATACAAATAGATAAGGAAATTGCATTTTAGCACCTTTCTGTGTTAATAAATAATAGATATGACAGTCAGAGTAACTATGGAGCTCAGATACATGGGAAAATGAAAGACAATGACAGGAATGAAGCTGCAATGCCCTCATTATTAGCAGTGATTGTGCATATTAGCATGAGTGTGTGGGAAAGCTATATATTCTTTTTCTTTCAGAAGTGCACTTTAAAAAAAGTGATTCTGATTAGTGATTTTGTTTTAAAGTCAAGTGCAATAAAAAAGATTGAAAATTCTTGCTGATTCTTCTCCCCTAATAAGAGAAGCCTTATATATTTACAGCTGTGGAACATGGGATTCCAGGAGCTAAGAGGCTGAAGGGAGGTTTTCATAGTGCCTAACTTCAGGCACCTCACTTGGGCACTCACATTAGCATGACAGGCTTCCTAGATTCCCTGTGTAATTAATAGAGATAGAAGGGCTCCTCCAGAGGGTAATTCAGAGCAAGAACCTAACCATGGTGACCTGAATTGTTCTCTCTGGGAGCATCTTTCTCTGACTACAGAGGGAGTTCAGGTCATTTCCCAGTCAACTTCTCTGGATCATTAGGGTTCCTAAAGTTAAGATCCTTGAATATCTCCCCCTTCCCACCCTACATAACCAGACATTGCACTGTAGGACACAGAGGAGCAGCATGCACCTATCTGCAAACACATGAAAAGGAGCAAGAGGGCAAGACTAGGGAAGGGATTGTAGCAAAACTTTCTGCATGGAGGCAAGGGAATTCCCAGAATAAATTCTGTGTTCTTTTGATCTTATCTTCATCTAGGAAGGAACAATCCAGAAAGATTTATTGAGGGCTGCCTTGAGATTCCTGTAGTCAGGGGGCAAGGGGAGAGGGACTGTGTTGGAAGTCGGATGGTCTACAGGGATGCCTGGGATTCCTGGAGATGGATGGTGTCTGGAGACCCAGCTCCATGCTGCTAGCTTGCTGTGCCAAACCATCTGCAAAAGAGAGATTCCTACCAAAAAAATCCCTTCCTTTGGTCCATTAAATAAAATTTATGTCCCAGACGAGGGTCTCTGGGACTGTAGAATCTATTTGTTTGTGTACCCGTTTAAAACACACATGTTTCTTGTATTTATAACCAAGAGTGAGGACATTTCATTTGGTGAATGAGCTTAGATTAGATGCATTCTCTAAAAGTGTTTACAGTTTGTTCCTGTAACTATTCTCGCACCATGTTTAACTTAGGGCATTTTTAAATGCAAGTGAAGACATCCTAAAAGGACCTGGGGATTTTCTTCCCAGGGAAGTATTTAGAATTTACCTGCCAAATGCTGCAATCTGCAGCATTTGTTTTGCTCGTATATTGCTATGAAACACTGGGATAAACCAGCTCTGGCAGGGATGATGGAGCATTCTCTAGAGAAGACATAAAATAGAAAAAAACTGCTCAAATCTCACCCACCATTCCCTTTCAGTTCAATTTCAGAAGCTCCTTAGAGCACTGTAGACCAATTCTATACTGCTATTTCAGCAGCAGTGCCAAGTTCAGATCCAGCTTTGCCAGCTAAGCAGCTTGAGACAGTTGCATCTGCATTGCCTTAGCCTCTCTGGCTCTCATTAGCTGTGTCCCCTCTGTGCTTCAGTTGGAGCAACTTGACCTCTCCAGATATCCTACAATCTGCATCCTCTACCTGTCTGGCAGGCTCTCCTAGCAGATATATGTTCCAATCTGACTTGTCCCGTGACTCTTGCCTGCCTCAACCTATTGGGATCCACACTAAATATGCTGCTCGGGAAGCCTGATATTTGAAGAAATGTGGAGAAGGCTCATGACAGTTGTTTTAGAGCACCTGGTTGCTTCTGTGCTCAGGTCTGACACACTAGGAATGTCAAGTGTTCAAGAGCACTTAGTTCTTTCTCTGCTTGTGCCATCAAGAACCACTGTAGTGTCCCTGGGTGGGAGATACTATACTTAAACCAGTGACAAGCCTTTAGGAAATTGCCCTGTATGACCAAATTATAGCCAGAGTCTTCTCTTAGCAGTCAGAAGGGACTGTCTTCTGCAATCCAATCTAGTTTCTGCTACTGGCAAGGCACCAGCTTGGAGACAGGAAAGCCGCTGTCAATGTCACAGTGACAGAAGGAGGCAATCAGTCATGTGCTCTTCCTATACAGAGAACATAAAATGTATTGTGATTTGTTCAGTGTGCTTGGCCCGAGGGTTGCTGCAATGTGACAGAGCTTCTTGGGTAAGGGAAGAGTGTGCTGTAGTGATTCTAAGGGATCCTGACCATCTGGTAGCTTTGTAGGCCTTTGCTAGAAATCTTCTCTCACCAACAGAGTCACTGAAATCTCCTGATCTGTTAATGATCCACAGAGAAAGTCTGGCTTGAAGTCTCATAAGGACACAGGTTTTTGAATACCATGTTCAGAACAATATTCCAGCCCTCCTGCCCCATCCTTGGGGCACAAGGTAGATGCTGTCTTCAAAACCTGACTCTTAGGCTCTAGTGCTCAGCTATGTTTCTCTCACCCCTAATGACATCTCTTGGGGATGAAGGTCCTCCTTGCTGTCTCATCAAATAAAGACAGCTGGAACACATCTGGGGTGTGATAGCTCTTGCTCTTAAGGTAGGTCATCCTCAGTTTCTAACTCTTAAACACCTTAAACACTCCCTATCTTGATCTTGACCAAGTCCTGGAACATGCTTCTTTCTTACCCTCAAGATTTTTAATGAGAACTGTGGTATCTTTGTTGCTCAAGGTAGCTGTCCAGCTCCTATAAAACTAGAATGGTCCCTGAGAAGTGAAAGGCCTGACCCCTAAAGGTGGCAGAGGATGAAGCAGCTGAGCAGTGGAGGAGGGGATGCAAGGACAGTGGCATTTAATAGGACTGCACAGTTGCAGGGGTATTTTTGGAGGAGAAACAAGCTAGTAGGGTACCAGTCACCTCTGTACTACTGATGAGGAGAAGACTGTGAGAAGATTCTGAACAAAGAATACCTGCTAAGCGAACCAGCTTCCAAGCTTTCCAGAGTGAAAGGGTAGCACAACATATGACTTCATATCTGAGTTAATGTGATTACATAATTAGGCCAACAGGTTTCCTTCCTGGCTGCCACTCCAAAAGGCTTTCCTATAAGTTCAGTTTTGAAATGTCAGAGTAAAACACTCTTCTAATGTGACTGTCTATTGACTAAGGTGATCATTCTTTTGGTTGTCACATCTTTAGCTTACCTTTACTCTCTTAAAACATAAGCCCTTCATAGCAGACAACTGTCTACCTTTTATTTTTTCTTCTTCCCTGCTCCCCTCTCCTCCCTGGCCCTAGCCTTTTTCCCACTGCAGGTGAGAGATAGATGATATAAATAATTGTGGTGGGTAAAACAAACAGTCAAATGCACACCCAGCTGCTCACCCGCTCCCCCTTCTCAGTAGGGTAGGGGGAGAAAAAGGGGGAGAAAGTTCATGGGTCCAGATATAAATAGGAATATCACTTAGCAATTACCATTATGGGCAAAACAGACTCAGCCTGTGGAAAAACAATTTAATTTATTTCCAATTTAAATTGGGTTCACTGTGGAGCCAACTGCAACTGGCTGTGTCTACCACAGGGGTATCCCCTAACCTCCTTCCACGGAAGCCATCCCTGCAGCACCTCTGGTACCAAAACCTTGCCACCTAAACCCTATAGAATAATACTAAAATAATAATTAACACTATGACTTGCATAATAAGTTGAATGTATTCAGGTCAGATATACCCACCTAGGTGCACTTAATTTAGGATTTTAATTTAGATCATCTGCTGGTCTAAGAAAATCTCCATCTTGTCTCCATGCTGTCTTTTGGATTGCATCACAGACTGGTCTCAGAGCACAGGAACTGGACTCCTTTTGGATGAGACTGAACCGGAATATGGCCTTTAGCAGCAAAACAAATACACTTCAGCTACAAGTAGGCATTCAGTCCATGCAAACAGTCCAGAGTTGGTCTGAAGGAAAAAATGTCCTGAAAGATGTCTAGCACAGGAACTGAATCTCCAGCACCAACTCTCTTGCCATCCACATCTGCTCTTACTGGCTTACACTACTTGACAAAATAGGTATAGCCTATGTGGGTGAAATGTGTAATATTATTAATTTTTTAAATTTAGTTCGAACATCTTTTGGCCTTAGCTTTTCCATCATCACAGTATTTTCAGTCTGTTCCTTCCCTCGCTCACCTATATAAACAGAAAAACCTCTATGAGTTTACTCAAAAGTCACACTGCAGAGAATTGAAACAGAATGATTCCCTCTTCTTAGTATGTATAGTATGTATTACATGTCATTGTCAGACTTGTGTTCATCAGCCATATGCATTGGAGGTTAGGAAATGGAGATACTAGGGAATCTGTAATAAAGCTTAAATTATGTCAATACTAGTCCATACTGTAGGAGAGAGACAGACACTGCTGAGGAAAGAAATTTCCTTCTGCGCTAGAAATTCAATGGAAATCCCTATAGGTCATTCCCTAAAACTATAGCATAATGTAACATTTAGGGAGTGATGGATCAATATTCTCATTATGCTCGACATGTCTATGCAGGAGACATCCACCATCCATGGAAGAGACTAAATTAGTTGGCTAAGTAAATGAGTGTTTATAATACAATAGCACCTGGAGGTCTCAATTAATTATCTCTATTGTGTTATGCACTGTATGAACTAACTGTAAAACACAGTTCCTGTCCTAAATACCTTAAAGGAGGATTCTGAAGCCTCTTTTCTGCTGTCTTAATTTTTCTTCCACTCAAGCTGGAAGGCATAGAAGTAATCCAAAATTAAATTCTGAAAATCTGACCCTTTGTCTTCTCTAATAAAAATTAAAAAAAAGGAAAAATGATCAAAATTGTCAGAAACCCTTGTCCCCCTTCTCCCAGTACTGATACTGTAGCCATCAACTCAGAGTAGGGTATTTCACAATAAGAAAAGTGGTATGAATACTTTGTAGGCAGAGATTTCCTGAGAAGGCTTTTCAAAGGCTTCTTCATTTGATACAGTATTTAGCTTTCCCAGATAAAACGAAATTTACATTACAGAAGCATTGTAATGAATTGCAAAGATACTTGATCACTAGAAGAGGCTGTTTAGCAATGTCCAAAATGGATGGGAACTAGATGTGAGATACAGAATTGATCCTAACTGACTGCTTCATATAGTGACAGGTTTTGTTCAAGAGATACCTAGAAACCCCTGAAAGCAATGCTGCCTCTCCTGTCAGTGAAATAATCAAACGCACTGAAACCAAAGCAAGTTGCCTACAGGAAAAAAATAAATGTGAAGTACATGGATGCATAATGAAATATATGGCAAGAACTATCTGACTAAAGATGAAGAAAGAAAAAGTATTCACAGCTGCAGATGCTGACAAATCTAGTCAAAACAAATTCAATTCACTGTTGTCTGTAGTGGACTCATCGCTAGCCTCAAATTAAGCCTTTTATTATCCCAGTTTCTGTGTTACATTTAAACTAATTTATAAAACCTGGTATATTCTGACACTTTCCCCACACTAAACGAGTAGCCTGGTCTGCCTGTAGCCCTTACTGTAAGATGCCTCCCCTGCCAGGGATTTGGCAGTCCTGGGCTCCCAGAAAGTGTTTCAGGAGCAGCATAAAGGGAAGATGGACCACTTCAGCACAGCTGCTGGTGGCTGCTGATGTTACCAAGAAATCTCGGGAGTGCTGAACAATTTTCTGGTTCTCGGAGTACAGGATTTTCTTCATAGTCAAGAGATTTTCTCTGCATGGTGAGTCCCGGGCTGGGGACAGAAAAAGGATTTGACCTTTTGTTGGGAAATGATGCAAGAGAAGCTTTTCACATTTTGAGGCACCTTAATTTTAACCAAAAGAAAAAGAAGGGGGAAACGGCCATCTGTGTCTACTACATTAGGCAGAACGCCATTTTCAGAGAGGCTTCTTAAAGAGTTCATTCTCCCATCAGAAATTTGACTCCAAGGTTAAATAATATTCTAATTTTAAAAGGTGTTTAATGTCTTACTAAGGCAGGCAGCCTTTCCTGCCCTATGTTTTTGAGCAGTATATCCCTTAATGGCTTCAGACAGAACTCTTCCATTAGTCTTCAGCTCTGAAATATTCCAACTAGACCTAAAAGTTAGGCAAAAAGTAAAAGAAATAATGCTTCTCCCTTTGCAGATAAACTCTCTTTAAGATCCTCTGATAAGAATATTAAATTGGAATTCTTGATAATTACCAATTTTTTAATTTTTTTTTTTTACAAAAGGGCTGCAACACATCTCTGTCAGCTCCCTATCTGCTTACAGCAAGCATTTTACTTTTTCTTAACTCAAAATAAAAAAACAGGGAGAGCTGGACCACATTCTCAAAGACAAGGCCTATAATTTGCCACAAATATGGATGATTTATGTCCACGCCTGTACCAAGCATGTACATTTTAAAGCAGTTTGTGGGACTTTTTGAGCTTAAGTCCAAAGATGGAAGCCCAGGCTAGCAACTATTACTCACAGAAAAAAAAAAAAAAGCTGAAAATCAAGTAGAGAAGGTTGGTCATTACGTAGAATCTTTAGAGGAGATATGAATATGAGAATATGAGAAGAGCAATTAGCACACTCCACACATGAATTACTCCACAAGGTAACTCAATATTATACAGTCGATTTCAGCAGTTATGCTAGGTTACGACAGCTGCAGAGTCAGCCCTGCAGGCTGGCTTACCAACTCAGTGCAAATGATAACCTTATCAGAAATATAATAATGCATTTAGGGAGATATAATAGTCATTTAGAGACGCGGACCTTCTCTCATCCAGTGAAGGAAATCCAAGTCCCAGGAGCTTTCCTATGCAAGGATGTTGCGGGGAAAGCAGCAGAGTCAGTGCAATGGAAAGCAGCAAGATGGCACTGGTGACATTATGGCATTAGCATGTTACGTTAGCTTACAGTAATGAAACCGTTATCAGTCAACGTGTAAAGGCCTGGGCAGACTGCTCAGAATTGTACCTTTATATCATCCAGTGCATTTGTCGGGTAGCAAGTGTCCAAGATCTTTTGGGAATAATTTGAACCATAATAGTGGGTAAATGGGACAATAAGACAGCATGGATATGGTATATTAGAGCTTTATTTTGGTCTACTTACTCATCCTCTGTCTTTGGCATATTACTACAAACACAGCGATACATATCATGGTATCATAGCAGCACAGGGGCAGAGAGTTCACTGCAGGTTGCAGATTGATGATTGAGGAAAGGGAGAACAAATGTGTAGCACACACAACTGACAGAGCAGAAGTGCAGACCTTAGCCAAAACATGAAGGCAAGACGAAATATGTCAGTTAGTATAGTGCAATCTGAGCACAGCATATGGTAATGTCCTCTGGATTCTTCAGAGGTGTCAGATGTCTTTTGGCTATGTTAAGCAAATATCACTAGGGCAAGAAGAAAGGACCTGGGAAAAGGCAAAATTTAGTTATGTTTTATTGTCTGTGCACTATTTCTTTGTTTTACAGCTTTTCTTCTACACCTCAGTATTCCTTCATATTTTCCTTTGTGTGCCATAACAAATACCCCATGTACTTCAAAATGTTTAGGTTTCCTCATCCGTATGGTTTATTTTGTGATGTAAAGTGATGAGGAAGCATTAAAGTATCCCTGATGCATGCAATCTTTCAATGATAAAAAAAAGATAAATTAGAAAAATGACAAAATCACTGCTTCAGATAAAAAAACATTCAGAAATATAAACTACTAAGGCTGGAAGAATTTACTTTAAGCTCATGGCTATCTATATTCTGTAAGACATCATCTTCACTCTAAGATCAAGTAACCAATGGTGCCTGGAGCAGCATTGCTACTCCCATGTAGTTGTGAATGATGTTCCCTTGCCAAAAAATCCCTTCCCATCCCCTGGAAGTCATCTGCACATCCTCAAAAAGGGATGAGAATGCATACTACAGCACTGTTATACGGAATTTAGAACCTCTTATTGGTGAAATGCATGAACTACGATTCTTACAGCTACGACAGAGAATAGAAACTGTATGACTAAAAGGGTAAATTAACCAAAGGCTACTACAGACTCACTGCAAATAGGCTGCAACATATTCTATTCTATCTTGTTTTGAAAACTTGATCAGGGTTTCTACCAAAGAAACAGAATGCATACAGGACATCTGATTGTTCAAGTCTGGAAAGTCTTTTCCATGAGGAAAAGAAACTTCATTTTTCACACAGTTTTGGGATGTGTGTATAATTATGTAGATTTGTCCAACCAAATACCCAGGACCTGATAAACGTATATGGCCTTTGGGCCAATTTCCCAGGAAAAAAAAAAACCCAAACAAAATCAAACCAAATTGAAACAAAACAAAACAAATAGCTTTCTCTTTTCTCCAGAAACAGCACCAACAAGCAAGACAGATTTTTGGAAAAATCAATGTGCCAAAAATGACGATAGATCATATTGACATTTGGGTAGTTTTAAAGAATTTCTTTACAATTTCAGTTTCCACTAAATATGTTTTGGCAGTAGGTTATAGATTAGCTTTGGAAATCTTTAAGCATCTGAATGTATCTACCTGAATAAATGCAAAGAATGGGACTCGTCAGAAGACCACACTCTTGAAAGTACTGTGCAGATGACTAGGCAGACCTATCATGCAGATGCAAGTTAATTTCTACTAGTTGAATCAGATTATAGACTTCTACATAGGCACTTGTCACATCTGCAGAGTGGTAAGGGCCAATGAGTATAGAAAATTAACATCTCTTGAAAATTGTGTTGTTAACAGTGGGAACTAAAGAACATGTCAAAAGTTGCCTATGAGTGGAATTTTCCTGTACATGCTTCATATAGACGCAGCTAACAATTTAGTGAAGGCATTTCAAGAAACAGATGCAAAATGCTTGATTTTACCAAAAATAGAGTAAATTGAATCCTGTTTAGAAGTTGCTAAAGAATCCACTATCATCATTACTTTAACTATTACTAATACTGTTAACTATTATTACAATATTTTAGAGTACCTTATCAAGTGCCAGCCTACTGGTTGGAAGAAGTAGTTATGAACCAGGGAATACTACTGTTACCTGGTGTGGCACTTGGAGTTAACAACATGCCACCAAGATGGCATGGGACAAAAACATACAAAAACATGGTTTTGATAGCTTCGGTTGCAGAATTCAAGATGGGTTGTGCACACACTTTTTCTCTATGAGAAGGCATTGGTGAAGCTCAGAGGTTGTTAGCAGCTTGGAAAACGGTTTTGTTTTGCTTTCTGTAGTTGTGAAGGCAGCAATCTCAATCCAATTCCGCTGGTGAAATTATTATAAAAACCCAACAACAACAAACTAAAAGACTTGGCTCTGCAAAGAAAATCATCCACTTTGTTAAAACTGAATCTCCAAATGTTCTGAGTCTATTGCTTCTCTATTTCTCTTACAGAAGGATGAATGAAGCACACAAGTACTGATGATTGGCTGGACTTGTTTGCAACAGCTGCAGGAGGAGTTGCCAAATCTGGTTTCATATAAGGTAGCCTAAGAGCCTGGTAAGCATTAAAATTCATTTCCATTCTTTAGCACACATAAAAGTACGCTATTGCCATAGAAAATATGACTAAATCCTTAAATGCAGTATGCTTTTCCTGGTCAACTTGCTTCATGCTGTAGCAAGAGCTTAATCGACGAATGTCACCTCCTTCGTGGTTCACTTGACCTTACTGTCAGATATTTTCAGTGAACAATTGCCAACATTTTTTTTTTCATAATATGCTGCTAGAATCCTTCAAAAGCTCAGTGGCAAATACATCTAAATGTGTACGGTACTGGAATAATACCTTCTTTTGAAAACAATTTTCCATAGAAATCCCTTTCAGAATTAAAATTGAAAAAAAAAGAAAACCCACCTCAAACTAAATGCTCAGCTAAGAGGAAGATTGTATCACAGCTGTTATTTCGCTGTTTTATTCACGGCTGCTTTTCTCCCCTCAGCCGACTGCTCTTTCTTTAGCGTGGAAAAATCCATTATTGAAAGATGGCCATTTTTGTCTTTGAAACTGAGGGCCAAACAACAGTACTTAACCCTTTGGCAGGAGGCCCATGAACTGCTGTCTATTAAGACATAGGAGCCAGAGCCATTGTTCTTTGTTCTTGCTCTATAAAAAGAAAGAAAATGCAGGCTGTGTAACACTTTGCATGACACAGCCTTATCCCACCGAAGTGCCATTACAATCTGCTGGTCTTTTCCCACATGCTTCAGAGTACATTATATTTTGGGGTCATTCAGAGCAAACAAACTTGTCAGGTGGTAAAGTTGTCTGAGAATCCTTTATGTCCTATTCTGACTCTTGCACAGCATTTTTCATTGTAGTAGCTGAATGCTTCCCACTACTGTATAAAGAGATATGATGAACTTTCTTTTTTATTACTGTCCAGTGTATAGAACATGCTGGATTTTTCTCTGAACATGATGTGTACGCACACCTATATCCACTCACACGTATGATATCACAGAAGATAAAATCAAGGAAATATGCCTTGCACTTAAAGCAGAAGTTAAGCTGCAAAAGCCCTTATTTCTTGCAGAGGGCCTTTTCAGTCCCCTACAAAGGAAAAATCCCTGCTGTAGAAAGTTTCTTTCCTCTAGGGGAAAGAAATTTGTGACTGTGCTTGACTATCCTGGTTAACTATTTCAGTGCCTTAGTTCTTCAGTTAGACAACCTGAACGTCCACTTTTGAGTGTTTTGAATGAGGAGTGAAGGGCTGGGTGTAACCTGGTGTTCTGTAAAATGTCCTGGGAGACGGAAGACAAAACCTCCGTGTCTGTGTTTCTGAGAGGAGCTACATGTTTCCTATGCTCTCCACTTCCTGCCTGAGTATGCTGGAGTCATTCTGTTCTCCACTGCTACCTGCTCAAATGCCATTAATTCAGAGATAATTCCATTTTACCTGTTTCTCTGTCACTAGCTCCCTGCATATTTCCATGAAAGTTGAACTGCTGTTGCTAGGGAGATAATCCATTTCTGCTGATTAGTCACCCTCTGCCGTCATAAGTGACTTTAGAGCTAAATAGTTCACCTGGCCATCAATTCTGATGTCACAAGGACTGGGGCCCCACAGTAGAGCAAGTGGAAATCAAGCAAAACAACAGTGCTCATAAAAACAAGACAATTCTTTCAAAATTATGGTGAATTCTTTGGGAAAAATCAGTATAGAAATAAAAAAAAATACGATTTTAAAAAATTCTCTGAGTCATTTAACAACTTTTTAAACTAAATCCAACCTTTACTGACATTTGAAAGCACTAAGGAAATGAATTCATTTTTTGGATGGGTAGAATCCTTTCTATGGCACAAATTATTTTTCAGACTGATTTTCTATTAAGACACTCTCACAAAATGAATTTCTAGTTTTATTTTAAAATCTATTCAGTTTTGAATGAGTCACTCAGTGCCTACACATAAGGGAATCTTGCAGTCCAAATACTATTTAAGACTCAAAATGAAACCATGTTTTATGTCTGAATAGTGAACTATAATTACTTCAGTTTATAACTGTCAAGAAAAGAAAAAGAAAAAGAAAAGAAAAGAAAAGAAAAGAAAAGAAAAGAAAAGAAAAGAAAAGAAAAGAAAGCAGCAGACATTATTCATCCACACACCAGATACTATTCACCCTTTTATTTGGAAATCTCCAGACTGACCTCCAAAAGTAGACAGGAAACCCAGAATTCAGGAATGACAAGACAGCAGAAGAGCATTCCCATTCCCACAAACTACATAATTCATGATTTTATGAACTTATTTAACAAGTTTAGCTATAGGGTAAATGTCACTTTCTGTGTTAGACCATATATCTGGATCTCTGTCTCATTTAGACAGACAGATGAGGTGACCTGTAAACTAGGAATTTTTTTTTTGCAAACCAGACAACTTAATTTCAATAACCAGACAGCAATGTGTGTATACAGTGTAATGTTTTACAAGAATCCAAATGTGCATGGTGAGTAGAAGGTATCTAGAAATATAATAAATCTCAGGGCATAACAATTGCTTTGGTTAAGAGTAAACTATTAATTATTTTATTTTTACCTTTTTTGTAATTCTAGAAATTTTCAATTCAAACCCATTTTCCAAACGAAAAGTGTGGGTTTATTAATTTTATTATTGGTAATCCCATCAATACTTTCTGCACTCCTTGCTCTCCTAAGACAAAGGGCAGCTGAACGTAACCCTCACTGTAGAGATGCTGCTATATTAAGCAGCAGTATTACTTTACTAGGTGAAGGACAGGGGTCTTTGCAGTACTCAGAATGTTGCCCTAAGATTTCTAGATTGATCTATTTTATCCGTCTTTTTGGTATTTTAAGAAAAGTTCACAGGGATCAACATCTACCCACTAGGTAAGATATTTAGAAGTTTAGCAATTGTGGCTTTGCTTGAAAGCCATCTTACAGACCCTGGAAAGCAATACACGTATCACTTTTTTCTCTGTATCAATCTGATGTTAAATGTCATTGACAGCAATAGGAATAGCCACAGAAATATCTGTTGTTCTGTTTTGTTTAGGTGGCCTTACATTGACATTTAATATTAGTCAGTCAAATGGGATAAGGAAAAATTTTATATGGAAGATGTTTATGACAATTTCTCCACAAGTAGGTTAAAGAAAAACAGATGACACATTTTTCCAGCAAAGCATGATGCCGTTTTTTATGATAATCCATTTTGCCACAGAGTACGGTAAGTGAAAGGTTTCTTTTTCACATGGAACAGTATGAATAGAAAGTCTTAATTTTTTAACCTCCTTCCACTGGCCATGTTAACTGACAGAAAGAAGCATATTTGATATTTATTTTCAAAAATAATAATTAAGAGCAAAAACTTGTCTCTACTTTTTATGCCTAGTCTGAGAAAGCCAGTTAGATAAAGTCAGCATTAATATCTTCAGTAACATGTATGTGAGATATCAAGAACACATTTCCTGAGAGGCATGCCAGTTTACAGAACTAGTAAGGATTACAATATTTCTTCAGAGTGAGGAAAAAAAACTGTGAAAGGTAAAGAGAACACTTCATTAAACATTAGAGGAGGAGGTATGACAAAGCTTACGAGGTCTGTGTAATAGTGACACACTGCAAACAAGAATGGGTTAATTACCATTAAATACAAGTATACAGAGCCTTGCTGCCTGGCAGTAATTCTGGTCCTGTTAAGGAGATGCTGGAATTGTTTCTTAACCTTTGGACTTATCTGCCATTTCAAAGTGCATGTATATAACAGGCTGGAAGAATGATCTAGCTTATTTCTATATGTTTTGCCAGAATAGGACAAACATAAAGCAATTACTTGAAGGAACAGAAATAAATGTCTGCTATGTAAGTCTTAATGGATATTTTTTATGGTTAAAAAGAAAAAAAGACTGAAAAAGACTGCCAAGGGAAGATGCATTCAAGTAATGTGTTTAATTTCTGTTTCCCCAGCTTAAACAACTGTGCATTTTAAACATTGTTAGGAGGTCCACCAGCATGACATTGGAGTTCAGTGTAATGAGTAAGGGTTTCAAGTATTGTCCCCGAGAATGACCTCCATTATCACCTTAGACAAGTTCCCACCTCCCATCGTTTATCTGGCCAATTAATAAGCCATACAGGTCAGCAATCTGCATGGCTACTATGAGGGAGTTCTGTCTCAGTAAGAGGCAATACATCCTACTGGAATACAAATGACAATAATTCAGTAAGAAACAGTTGAAGAAACAAAGGGAAAAAACTTTCTAACATGACTGTGAACAGATTCTTGAATGGTTTATTTGCAAAAACGCCACTTTGCATCAGGTAAACCAGTTGGCAAATTTGGATCAAATTTAACAGGTTGTACCAGCTGATTATTGAAAAAGATGCACTATACAGAAATTATCAAGTAATGAGAACACAATGTACTGGGAAAACTGTCAGGGAAATCCATGTGTCACTCACAAGTCAAGGGGAAATTAATCCTTTTCACTAACTTGTGAATTCACAACATATGTGGAAGACCCCAATTCCAATATATACATTTACAGAGTGAATTTACTTCAACTCGAACCACAAACCCTAGTCTTGCTTGAAGTAACAGGACACTCCTTAAGGAAGTTATGCTTGTGAATATATATATGTGTTCTTATTTAAAAAGGACAAAAATAAAATGAAAAGTTGTTATTTTGAAAAAAAGTTGTTTACTTATCAATGCGTCATTCAAAATTTATTGCTTTTCAAATTGACAAGCTATCAATTTTTATTTGTTTATTGTTGTTATTTTTCAACAGGGAAACCAGGAAATCCCCAAGAACAAAACTTTTCTCAATTTTGTCAAACACAAGCCAAAAAAAAAGAGAATTGGCAGAAAAAGTCTTTGAAATTGGAATCAGTTTTAGTTGCAGGTGAAAGACTTACATTTTGGTGATTTCTGCTCTTTTAATGGAAATCATACTGTCTTTTACATTTTTGTATAACTTTGGTAAATAGTGACAGTGATAATTTTTATTGACTTCACTTTCTTTTTTATAACAGACTGTGTTACAAGTTTTCCCTTGATCATCCCATCCTTGGTTCTTATCATGGAAGACTTTGGAGCATGCACAAGGATCCATTTCAGATGAAATTGTACCTGAAGATGGGCCCTGCAGCACTCTAACTTTTCCTAGCAATCCAGGCATGGAATCAGACTAGAGCTAGTCCAAAGCTAAGTGCCAAAGCACAAATTGTATGGACGTTGTGTTCTCAGAACTGACTGTTTTCTGATCCCAGTAGGTAACACAACATGTCACTGTAAATGATAATTACAAATAAATACACCTAAATCATAAGATTTTAATATTGCAGACACAGGTATGAATAACTGTAGGAAGGCTCCTGGAGAAAACTATGAAACATGAGGACCTACTATCATATGTAGTGCTAATGATAGCTGCAATGCCGTACTTACATTATTAATGTCAACAAAACATTTGTAATCAAAATAAAATAATTACTAATACCTGCATAGATTTTAACACTTTTTGAGATATTTTCATAAATACAGATTGAAATGAAGACTGTAGTGACTTACACAGAGTGTCTACCAAAGTTCTCTTCTGTCTACTAAACCTGACAACAGTAGCTTACGCAAGAATTGCAGCTCTAGTTATTCACAGTCCTTTATGAAATCATAATTTTGGGTTCAGATTCACAATAGAAAGTATGAACAAAAATTTAGGAGTGTGTTTGACTACACACTAGCTCACTAATTCAGTCCAGACTTTAACCTACTGATACCATCTCTACCAGTTTGGAGATGGAAACCTATCAAACACAAAATACTAGCTGCAAATACCTTGCTCAAATAGTAGAGACTGTAGGATAGGTGAAAACCTGAAACTGAAAGTTAAAGTTTACTCAAAACCCCAGGAAATTAATCAGCTGAATTTCAATATAGGAAACTAATCGCCCTTTAAAATGTCAATAGTCCAACTCTCCTCTGTCCTCAGTTTTGTGAGTCCTTTGTATCTCCACAAAGTGAACAGGACACTTAAGCCTGTCGTGACTCATTTGTGCTGCTCTGTCAGTGCAGAAATACCATAAAGGATTCCCCTTTTTCCAGTACAGTTTAGAAATTTTGATGTTCCCCAATGCATGCATTTGAACCTTTCCAGTTCTTTCTTGTAGAATGTTTACCTTTGCAAAACCTTAAAAATTATGGACTTGCCCTCATGGTATAAAGGGGGTCTGAGTTATACAGTCTATTACAATGTCTGGGACTTTGGCTCTCTCTTCTGTTCCCAGTCATGCATGTAACAGAAGCAGGGAGCAAGAGACTGTAAACCAGTACGGATTCTACCTGTTTGACAAAGCACCTGTTTAAAGGGGCACACATAGCTAACATAATGACTATTAGTGTATGAGATCATGCCAGGCTATATTATAAATACAGATTGTTGTTATCCTTAAGAATCATGCAACATCACAGCAAAAGCTACATGAAATCACTTTGAATTTGCCTGTAATTAGCTAAAGGGCACAGACAAGTACACAGAAGAATAACTACTTGTTCTTTTTTTAACATATGGTAATTAAGTGGAGAAAAGCAGTGGTTTCTTGTGGGAAAATAATTTACCCATTAATCTTAACCACAGTAACCTAGTCACAGCATTTGGATCAAATTGCAAAAAGGATGAAAAACACTGGCAGCATTTTATTTCACATACTGACATCAAATCTGCATTTATTTTTCTGCACAGTGTTCTTCATAGCCTCATGAGGGCTTTAGTACAGGGAGAGAATAGGGTTACAAAGAGAATGCATTGCAAGGACATACGGTAAATGCATACTCACTTACACTGAGACTGGAAGAGGGGGAAAATGAACTGGAACCCACAATCTTATTAGAAGCCACATCTGAAATTTTACTCTTCTGTTGCTTTTTTTTTCTCTCTTTTTTTTTTACCCCCAAGGCAATACAAAACTGTTTGTTTCAGCTGTGCCTCACTTTTAATTTAGAAGTCAAGTTCTTAGCCCTCTGAAATTCTCATATGGATTTATTCTTTCTATAAAAAGAAATTCTAGGACATTAAATACAGTATATATGTATATAGACTAAGTTTTACCACTATAATAGGCAGTTAGGTGGTAAAGACTGAAACTGAGAGAGCTGCATCAGCATGAAGCTGGTATAATGTACGGGGATTCAGTCCCATTCTGGATTCATATAAATGCACAATATGAAAAAGAGAGACAAGAATAAAGGCATGTTTATGGCTTGCTGATATAACCAGCACCTCCTACTGCATATAAGTTCATTTTAGCAAATGCAAATGATTTATTCAGATACAGTACCTACATCTTTCTAGCAAATTCTTTTACAGTAATTCCATTTGAATGCAGACATCTGCTGAGAAACCATAAAGTATCAATTAAGCTTTCTCTATGTGTCATTTAACTGAAGTGTTTTCATCATGGACATGACCATTGCCTAATTCAGGATCAATTTGTATGCAAACCAACCAATTTTTAAGTATTTGGAATCAATCACTTGAATATTGAAAGCTCCCCATATTTGAGATATTGAAGTTACCCATTCAGTGAGCTCCATTTATGCTGTGCACTGAAAAATGCAGGAGTTTTGTGAAAAAATGCTGTATGATTATGTAATTAATTCCAACGCAGATGTACAAAGGGAGCAGTGGTAATCTTCATTACAGCTTTTCCTTACTCTGAGCAGCTGGCTTTGCAACCTTACCTTTCATTTAGCAAAGCAGTGCTGTTAGTTTAATACAATTGCCTAGGGTTTTTCTTTTTTTTTTTTAATGAGCAAAATAATAACTAAAAATTTCAGTATGTGGATGCATATTGTCTCCCATATTGATTAACAACAAGATTTATCCTAGAACAAGTTGGAAAACTTATTTCTTCATATTTTCTCTGCTTGGAAAATAACCATTTTTTTACTAGACTCTGCAATAGATGGGCACTTCCTTTGACCTTTTTTATTTTCCAAGTGAAATTCATGGGCCTTTGCCACTTGAGCTAAAGTACTTGCAAGTCATCCCTTTGGCTATGCCTCCTTATGGAAGAGACAGAGGAAAGAGAGGTAATGCAGCACTCTGCTAGACCACCATGTGGTCCCTCAGCTCCCAACAAGTTACGTAGATAAATAAGACAGATAGTTGTGCCTCCAGCCTTTACACATCAGCCTGACCCAGCCTAGAAGCCAAGTCGCCCTATGTACAGTGTTATCCTATAGGTAATATATCCTGTAACTTTACAGCTTCTGCATTAAACCTGCTTCATGCAAAAGCACCGACAAGATACAGCTGTCTGCACTTGTTTGTACGTGTAGGCATACTTGATTCCTATACTTCGCTATATGCTATGCAAATTATACCTTGCTAATGCATGTCACAGCGGTTTGTGACAGTAGAGGAAAACAGATCCAAGTGTTCGCTCTCATGTTCAGAAAAGGAAAATGCTGTAATAATTATAAACTTCTCTATTCTCCACAAGTGCTTTTTGATTTCTTTTCCTTTTCCTTCACAGCTGAACTTTTGTCATGTTCTCTGTCTGCTCTTGTGTATCCCCAAATCATGCCTTCTCAGACCTGACTTCGTCTCTTCATTGCCATTCCATTCATCCCTCTCATCACTTTTCTCCCAATGAATGCCCAAGTATGATTTTCAGAAGCTTATGACTTTGATATCCTGGAGCGGAGTTTCATAGGATTTTTACTCTCCTGTATGAGATTTCTATCTCGTAAGACAGGAACTGAGTGCTTAGAAAGTACTACACACTGAACTAAAACATCTCAGCAGGTCTGGGTCATCCTGTCCTTGCAACCTCCCTCTCACTCAAGTGTCCACATCCCAGACAGCATTTTCAGAGGAACCACCAGCACTTCTGTCAGAAAGCAAACAAAAAGAAGTATAGCTGCAATATACCAGCAGTGCTGGGAAGATCCCAAGTTGTTTCTTCCACTTTTTCCTTTCTTTTGGCAATATTTATGCTTCATTCCATTCCCCTGTCCAGTGTGAGATGGTGGGGAGTTGCAGGACACTCCTGAAAAATAGACAGACCATGACAAGGGAAAATCTTCCTGGTCAGTCTTGCTGCTAATCTTATGTTAATCTGCTGCTCTGACTGGGGCTAAATGGGGGAAGAAGGAGCCATGAATAATCTTCATGCCTGATACGTGAAGCACAAAACTGCATGTTTAAAATTTAAACAATTTCTCAGTGATATGTCCAGTGATATTCCTATGGATAAGGAGTTCAACGAAACTTAAGCTTGTGTTTAGCTGAAAGGACAGGTACTTTATAGAAATGGCATTTGAACCAGAATAATTTTCTGGGTAATTTAGTGTAACATTTCACATTTCAGAAGAGATTAATATCCTACCAAGTGGCTTTTAACAGGATTTGCAAAGCTAGGCTGCAAGTGCTTTCTGTCAAGCTGCCATACAAACAATGACTGGACTTCTTCCCATTGAGGACCACTCCTCCAAAACACGGCTTTTTGGCTGAGAAGCAAATATTTTTCTGTTACTCACATGTGTTCTGAATTTCATCAAAATAGAACAGAAATTATCACAGAGAACTGGAGTATTTCCCACCTCATACCTATGTTCTCATTGAATCAGACTGCAGTCTAGTTATGATAGTCACATTCAGGGATGAAGCTGTGCTCCTGCTTCCCTTGCATTTCCACGCAAACTGCTTGCTGGGATGATGGGTGGGTGCAGAACTGCTTCTCTCTTCTTCTCAGCAAGAAGCTGCAGTGAGCTGGAGAGCAGCTTGCCCCCAGGCTGACACTTTGGGAGAGCCAACTTTTGGGGTGGCCACTCCTGCATTTCTGAAGCAGGTCAGCAACATGCTGGATTTGAAAGCGAAGCACATTGTCAAAGTTTATATTATTTCCCTCTGTCAAGAGATTAAAAGCACTTATTTAATGGACCATTGAGTTCAGAGACTATGCAATATGCCTCTTACACATTTTCAACTATAGAATAAGGCTAGCTTCTGGTAATAAAAATTGTAAAACATAGAAAATTGATGAACAAGTTTCTTTTTTTTTTTTTTTTGCTAGAGAAAGTACATCCTAAGAGAAAGAGCCTGGAGTTCTATGACTTTATTGTTTTGTCTCCTAAAATAATTACATGATAGGGGAAGACCTCAGATTTATAATCTTGTTCTGGAAATGTAAGTCATATATTTTAGACCTCACAACTTACACTTTCTTCAAACTTTTTTTTTTAAAGCGATTGAGACTCAGCCCCCCTTAAACAACTTGCACGTGATTAACCAAGTTCTTTGTTTTCGATAAAAGTCCTTAGAAGCTCCGACAGTATTGTTTAAACTTTTAAAATTAAGTATTTTATTTTAAAATAAAAAATAATCTTGCTGTGTTTTGTAAGAAACATTGAAGTTGCTTGAAACTGAATTAAAAGTTTTATTTCAAGCTGAAACTCTCACAAAATGACTAATACTTTTTTTCTGCCAATTCAGCTTTTCTTGAGTTTAGCTTGTAGAAACCTCAGATTAAATACTAGTTTATCTCTGCTTCTGCTGAATTGGTAGAAATTTTATGATCAACATCAGTAGGAAAAGGCCAATCTTTTAAAAAATATTTAATCTGAAAGCATTACTTTTAACATTGTCCCATTAGAAATCTAACAGATCAAAAATTTGTGGAGAAGGAGGTTTTTTTCCTCAGGGCACAAGGATAAGCTTTTAATTGTCAAACTTATTCAGCTGTATTGAAGGGAATGGAGGGAATCAACCTCAATGGCATGGTTAGATGTGTTCAGTAGGTGTTTTTTTTAAAGTATATATCATCTAAGTTCTTTGGGATAAAAAGCAATAGCTGATAAAAAAGTACAGTCCAGAACACTGCTGTTGTTCTGAATGAGCATTAAAAGCCATGAAGATTTTATTTTCCATATTTATCTTTTCCTCTGTGATCTTTTCTATACTTATGCCGTTTTATTTTATGAAATTATTCTGTAAAGAAATTCTTTAACCACATTAAATGTATTTTATTTTGCATAACTGAAGATTTGGAGAATGCTGAATGGTCTTGTCCTAATGATGCTAAAATATACAGTCACAGTAATTCCAAGGAGGCACTAGAGCTTCTGTGCCTAAAATGATACAATGGATACAGAGGATACAGTGCAAAATACAGACTGTATAGTGATGGTAGCAAGAAAAACAATAATGTATTATGGGAGATTGCATTGGTGCCAGCCAGAGACACATTCAGCCTGCATAGACAGGAGAAAGTGGGACATGAAAAATCCAGAACTGCAGAAGCCACAGCAGGTAGCTAGACACCAAAATTAGCATTGATGCAAAATGAAATAGTTCGTGTTACAACCAAAGTTTGATTTATTATTTAAAAAAAGAAAGAGATATAAAACTTGTGACACTACTGAAGTATTTCTTCCTGATTCTTTTTTTGTTCCAGCTATTGCTTCTTCAATGATTCTATAAATATATTTATAGCTTGCTTTTATATCCTGAGTAAGCATAGAAGACAAATGCTGAAATATCCAAGTAACCAAATATTCGTTGCTAAGTAAGAATTTTTTTTTGCTTTACTCATTTAATTTGGTGCAGAGGCACAAATCCAAATTCTCTGGATCAGATCTGCCTCTTCTGATTTGCTTCAGTTGGAATATATTTAATTTTTTTAACCACTTGTCCTTCTTACCCGTCATTAATTGTACAGTATGTATAACAATATTACCTTTCTAACTGGACCATGAAATTTAGACATGTGAAATTTAGATGTTTAAAATTAGGAGATGTGGCTAATACATTAGTCTCTGGATAAAAAAAACCAACAACTGTTACTACAGGATGGACTTTATCACAGAAAACTGTGTAACTGTTTAGGAAATCCTATCTGGTGATCTCCCACTCAAGCTACATCCTATTTTTACTTTTATTCCCTTTGTTGAAGGTACAGACAAACATAAAAAAAAAGGGTGAACAGGAATATGTTTCTGACCACAGCTGTAACACGTTATCTTTCTGCATCTTAAAATCAAAAGCCAATAAGCCTCAAAGTCAAAAGTATATTTTGAATACAACAAGGCTGGTAAAGATAGAAACTATGTGAAAACATCCAAGGCACGTGCAAAGAGATGCAAGAGAGGAGAAGCAAAAGAGAATAGAACATAATAGGATTAAGAGGGAAAAGCTGATTTCTGACAGAAATGTAATTATTGAAATTTGGAATTGAGCACTGCTGTCAGTTTCTCGTGTGTTTAGTGTAAATCAGGGATAACATTTCTAAAGTTCCTGGAATGGGGTAAGTGTAAGCAAAGGGGAGATCTAGTAATTGGACTTTCCAAACAACTGACAAATGTGTAGTTTGTAAGTATGCAAAGCTATATGAAAATATGACCAAAAAAATTTTAAAAAAATCAGGGGATCTGTTGGCTTAAAGTTGTTGATAACTGATGATATTATCTTCATTTTCTCAATTCATTTCATGTGTCTGAGGACTATATCATATAAACCTGTGATTATAATTTAAGGGGCATCATATCCATTATCACTACCCCTACACAGTAAACTGGGAGCAATTTCAGTGCTGACTGTCTCAGAAAGAGACTCTGAGCTAAGCAGGAGGACAAACTAGAAAAGCAGTCCCCCCATAACACATAGTGCTTAAGTAAGTGTGTGGGTGTCTGTATGTGTAAAAGCAACTTTTCTATATTGGACAAAGGTTGTGGTAACATTCTCTTTGCTTTATTATCCCTTGAAGGAAACTTCAGTCAACGGGACTGATGATCTGACACTTTGAATTTAATTTAATGGCCATAAAATCAAATAAAATTTTTTCATCAATGATGCAACTTCAAGTGTAGGCATATTTTTTTCCTCTCACTCTATTTTGAAAACAGGTGTACATATGACTTTAAATTGCTAATTAGCTGTGGGAGTTCCTTATACTGTGAGCAGAACAGAGGCACTTGGGATGTGCATAAATGTGAATAACATACTGAGTGGCTCCTGTATAAATTCAAGCATAACCCTACAGTGATGAAGGGATAAGACTCCCTTAGGTGTCTGGTTGTCTCTTCACAAGGCACCCCTTGTGACATACCCAGAGGTATTGCCATCACTGCCAGCACCTTGGAGTGATGTAGGCCCGTTGTGGTTATCAGCAGCATAACATCTGTCAGCGTCTAAAGAAGCACTTCTAGAAAATGTATAATAAACACGAACTTTGCCTAGAGGTGG
Organism: Limosa lapponica baueri; assembly: GCA_002844005.1. NCBI lineage: Eukaryota > Metazoa > Chordata > Aves > Charadriiformes > Scolopacidae > Limosa > Limosa lapponica. The sequence continues at coordinate 77,097 of KZ506301.1, read as the reverse complement.
GAAAGGAAGTTGTTACGTGAAGCATGAGATCGTTCCATGCTCTAACCTGTGCTGCTCTGAGAAGAGAAGGCTTTTTTTACATAATTAACAGTAACTAACAGTGAAAGGACTTTTTCCCCCTCCTGGGTCTTAGCAAACTGAGCTCCCCTCTCTGCACTTGGTGAACAAGTTTACTTCAAGACAAATAATTTACAGTTATCCCTTCTGACTTCGGGCTCTGAGCTTGAGAGCGCCGAAGACCTAGGTTCTCTATGTGAGCCATGGAAAGAAAAGGGACACTGCCAGTGGAAATTCAGGCCACTGCAACTCTGACCTAATTTCCAGTAGTGCTTAATTTTCTACTGCCTAAATAAGGCTGGTGGCAATTACACTTTAAGTCTGGTGCTTCTGCTGAGTGATATATATGGAAGCCCAGCCATTTGCACATTCACAGGACAGATCTATGACTTAATCACAAAGTTAGGGTCCAGTTTCAAGCCATTTAAGGGGTTAACCACCTTTAAGTCCCTTTATATTCCACAGCATCTGAAAGTCCTCAGAAACTCAGAAGGAAGTCCTTTGTGCCTTGCACAGCTCGGTCTGCTGTTGCATTAAAGCAATGTTCTGTGAAGATGTTTTTGTTTCTCTATAATTTTTTACCTCTGTAAAATAATCCCTAGCAGCTATCCTGTACTATGACAATGAAAAGCAGCCTGTTTTAGGAATTTTCTTGTCACAGTTTTGACTTGACAGTACTTCTTCATAAAGACTTAATGGTTTACAAGCCATTCTAACCTGTGTGGGTTTCTTTTTCTTTCTCTTTTTTTTAACAATGGAAAAAAAGGAAGTTGATTCAGTGCAGTATCTGATATTGCACCATGACATCTTGACATTTCAATCAGCCTTTAATACTGTAATTTGCTTGCCTTGACTTATATTTAAAATCTATAAAATATAAATGCCAAGTCTTTTCTCAGATATTTAATAGTAACATTATTGCAGTGATAACCTTGCAATTTAAACACAGGCAGGTAGAGGAAGAGGTGAAAAAAGAACGATCTCCAATTATTGTGATGCCCTCTTTGTATGCATACACAGACATTAAATCAGAATCCCCAACATTTAGTTTAGTCTACCATGATGTATATTCCATTATATAATCAAATCTTTCAAACCTAATTAAACAAACTTTCTGTCATTTCTAGGAATATTATTCCTTACACCTTGAAAAGGCTCCTCAAATGAGCCTGTAGTCTGTGTATGGAAACTGAGATTGTACAAAAATGGCATAATTTAAGCAGGCTCAGCTTCCTGCAGTTTCCTTGATCATTCAACTACCCTGCTGAGCTCTGTTTGTTTGGCAGTATTGCATCTTTTTTAAACTGCAGATGCAAATAACTAAAACTGAATTTTCTATATCATTTTCCGGTGCCAAATCTCCTTTCTCTTGAATCTATAAAAATGTAAAGTTTCTTCCTTACCTTTTTTTGGAAGAATTTCTATATCTGGGTTTTGTAAATCCCTTAAAGCGTAGCATGGAGCCCCTTTGGAAATTAGTTTATGCATATAAAACCATTTCCCAGTATGCAGTTGGATGCAAAATATGGAAATGCTACAGCCTATTTATCTTCCAGACACCTCCCAGCCCCTTCCGTGACACCCAGAATATTTTAACAAAGCATGCAGTTCAGTTCAGAAACACTGAATTTTTATTTGCTTTCAGTGAAAGCACAATCAGCCCCACTATCATTGCCCTTTACAGTAACTGAATGACAGTTTTCTAAATCTTAAGCTTGAGACATCACCACTGAATGAATTTCTGTCTAATATTAGTGTAACTCCACTGATATGAATAAATTCAGACATAGAAGGCGGATGTTGAAAAGAGCCTTGAGTAAGCATGCCCACTGCTTTATGCAACGACGCATCTCAGAACTGCCAGTGGTATTACTGAATGGACACAAACAAACTGCTGCCTTCGTGTGCTAATGCTACTTCATTTTAGTTCTTTTCTTGTTCAATGCAATCATACTGTTAACCTTATAACCAATGCTAGTTCTTATACATAGCTTCTTACTAATTGATCTTAAAGTTCCTTACAAGGATTTCAGTGCCACAGTTTACAGAAGGGGACACGGGAAAGGTGGAAGAGATAGGAAGAAAGGAGAATGAAGCACAGAATTCCCACCAAAACACTTTCAAATGTAGTTGAGGGTGACCTTCCCAATATTACATTGCAGGACACTAGAAGAAATGGGAACAGAATCCACATTTCTGGTGTCCAAGAGTAGTGCTCCCACCACAAAACTTGTCTGCAAATTTTAAATGATCTCTATTTCTTAGGAGGTAACATTGTCATGTTCTGGTATTGCCAAATCTATATACAAGAGCAGCTTTAAATAAGGCATGGTGAACAATGACTATTTTTCATTTTGTTATATTGGAGCAAAAATATTTTTCCATATGACAATGCCAATCTGTGGCCCTGCACATTTATTAGCAGAGTCCTGGCAGTTTTTAACGAAGTATGCACTCATACTTTTATCTGCAGCTGTAGTCTATAATGCCAGTGAATTTTTTTTTAAATAAATGTTATTACATTGCAAATAATGACACAGATACTGGATACTTTGTTAAAATTATGAAAGAGTAGATACTCAGGCGTCACACCCAAGAGTTAGCTTTCATATGGTACATGAATGACAAGTTATAAAACTCTTTTTAAAGTTAATAAGAGTTGAATCTTCTGTAAAATCTCAAGCCATGCACTGAAAATTTATTCCCCGTTGTTGAAAATGTAAACAAAATACTCAATAGCAAGATATTTCTTCTGAGATTTTATGGAAAAGCTTATTTATGCTCTTGAACTTCTATTCTAATATTTTGTGAAGAGAACTTTCAGAGCACAAAGAAAATTGTCCTTTCATTATTTACAGTTTTAAAGAGGCTCAATGTCACAAAAGAAGTGAAGCTCTGTGGGACAGATGAATTCTCAACAACAAAAGTTAAAAATACCCACCATTAAAAGTATTTCATCAGCAGCATAACACCTTCAAAGATTTATCGGCAGGTAGCTGGGGCGGGTGCACAGCCATACGCCTTTGTTGTTTACAGTTTGCCTTTCTTCTGCCCCACGGATGCCAGGCAACTAGCTGTCTTCAGCATTTGAGCTGTGTTCAGACTCTGATTGCATCCTAGAAAGATGTTCAAATTATGGCTTAATCAGGTGCATAGTCTGTAAGCACACTTATTTGCAGTTATCTATCTTCCAGTGTTAAGGACAGAAGGATATAGAGTGAGCAATCCTTTGCTCTCATTATGTAAAGGGCTGGACGTAGGCCTGATCTTTTCTTGTTGAAGAGGGAAAACCCAATGTGTGTTCATCACAACATTAATCTCTTCACAGGACAGGAAGGTTGACCAGAAGCTTCTGGAGGTAATACTTGCCTAAAAAGGGGAACTAGATTTCTAGCACATACTGACTGACCATCTTAGAATGAGGATGCTTTTTGTAATATTAAAATCGTGTTCTATTTTTATCACCTTTTGCATCTCTTTAGAGGATCCCTTTTGAGATAAGTGCTATTACTTATGAGATTTCATAGGCAGGAAATCCAGCTACTCAGGTCAAATGTAGTTTACCCAAGTTCAAACTTAAAAAGCTTAGAAACAGTCTGGAAAGGGCAAGTGTGGGATCTGAATCTCTAGGTTCAAGCACAGCAGGAGGTTGTTGTGAAAGCGATTGAAAGAGGGGATTTCTTTTGACAATTCACAAGGGGATATCTTGCAATAGCTCTTTGCTACTGTTTACCTCTGTGAATAAATCTTATTTTTTTTTTTGAAGGGAAACTTGAATGCACTATACTGAACATAATTTCACATGAGATACTGGATTCTAAAGTACAAATTCATGAGAAAACAACCAAGCTTTTTGAAGCTTTATGAAGAATTGCAGGAAATCTGAAAAGGCATTTCCCTTTCCTCCCTCCTCCCAAAGTATTATTTTATTAATTAGGAAATGCGTCAGTGCCTATTTCTTATACAGTATGGTTCACAGACAACTGTTTGATGAAACATAACAAGAATTTAACTAATTGATATTAGTTTTCATTAGTCTCTAATGACTCAAATAAGGTAATATGAGAGTGAAATAAATTTAGACTAATGTAATATCCAATTAGGATATAACCCAAGGTAGATATTTCACTATTTGAATATCCTTTCCTACATTGATCCCTCCTGATAGTATCTGCTTCACATGACTCAGCAGTGCGTTAGGGGCATAGTGCTCTTTCACAGGAAGAACAGGAGTTTCACGAAACAGAATGAGATGCCACATTTGTTTAATCAGACCAGTATGATCTACAACCACGTGAGATATATTTTATTTATTTAACTTGAGATGTCTTTATTTTTGCATAACTCAGACGCCAATTTCTCTCTTTAAAATTTCTTTTCCACCATTATTCCAGTGGAACTAGAGCCACGGCAAGATTAATATAATTTAACCAATCTCTTAGTCTCACAATAAGTATGACTCAAGTATGCTCAGGCAAAGGAACTGTCTTTAAATTTGAAGGTTCCTTCACATTTTTTCTCAGTTTCCAGACCTACGCAGACAAGGAATAAAAACACAGTCAAGAACTACTGACCTGTCTCAGCTACCTTTGTTGCAATGTCCAAGATCTCATGCAGTATTCAGAGAGAAGTTTAAAAACTAGTTTTCATAATTTGAAAGCAGTTGGCATGAGGTGTCTCCAACTTAAACAGAAATGACAATGGTATCATCTGCATATCAGTGAAGATACAGAGGATTTATGCCAGTGAATTTTAAAGGAACATGTGGCTGAGAATATTTAAGCTACTAAATATTTGTTTATGCATTGCACTGGTAGAAATATGTATTAAATTCTAAAGCACAGAGGTTACTTTACAAACACCATTCATGGTCCATTTAGTTCTGTATATTTTATCTAGAACAATATCAGACTTCCTAAAGTTCTTAAACCAGAACCTCAGAGTTTCTACTGTACAATTCAGTCTCCTGTTTTAAGCAAGAATAATAATTAAAAAATCTATAGTTTTGACTCAAAGGACCTATTTATACAACTCATTTTTTAATCCAATGGGACAAATGCAAAGTTGGTCTTACTCCACTGACCAGAAAGGAGTTATTCTGAGAATGCTACAATCTATTTGCCTGTCTTATGGTGTCCTGTACAGTTAATCTTTGTAAAAGCCATAACCAGATTTTGGTTTGGTTTTCTGTTAATAACACCGTTTATATAGTCATTAATGAATACACTGTTTTTTTTTCACAGAATCAAATTTTTCTTGAAACTGCAGTACAGCAAGAGGTAGTGGCCCTGGGTTTCAAAGTCTATGGAAAGACTGTCAGTGGAGACTGCACCTGGCTTTGGCATCACACAGTCCATTGGCTCAGAAGCTATCTCTTTCCTAAAAGGTCGGGATGCAGCATACTAAATTCAGGTGCCGTAGAGGTTCAAACTCCGTGTGTATAATAGAAAAAACATAGATAAATTAAGGAAAGCTTTCAGAAAAAAATGTAGGGCAAAGCACTCCCTTAGCAAGGGTGAGATTTCCACGACTTGCACTTTTTTTCCCCCGAGGTTAAACCTTACCCCCAAGTTTAAGTAAGGAACTAAGCAGCCTCTTCTTTGAAATGAGAATAAAAAAAAAAAAAAAAGGTAGCACAGCAGATATGTCCATAATAAAGACAGTAGTACTTGCAGTCATTAATTACTTTTTGCAAATTTACTTTATCAACTAGGATGCACCTTGACATTTTAGAAAAGTATAAAATAACTAACTTGGTCTTAATTCAAAATGTCACTGGATTTACTGCTTGTGTAGTCTAATATCTTAGTATTATGCTACTCTTCTCATACTCTTCCCATTTATCTCCTCTAATTCCCTCTTCCAGTTACTTTTTAATCTCTACTTACCCTTCTTCATTTGTGCCTGGTTTCCCACTCTTCTTCACAACATGCTACCCTCTTTTTTCCACATTTCTCCAGTGATTTTCTGGCTATGGTCTTTGCTTCTTTCTCTTAAACCTGTGGGGTTTGATTATTCCACCCAGGCATAAAAATGGCAGTGCAGACCCGCTGTTGCCTCTGGGGTGTGGGCTGGGGCAGGTTCTACCTAGGTCTGTTCAATTTGTTGCAGCTCAGCATTGAAAACTTAATTGTGTTCAACATCTCTGGTCAGGTAAGGAAAAGGAAAGGAAGCTTTGTTCCCAGACTTCCAGTATTTACAAAGAGAAGTATTGCAGAAAATGATTTTTGTGATTGCATGGTCATCACTGTTATTAAGTTTCAGCATGAAACTGAATTATACTTAAAGAGACACAGAAATTAATTAATAAAACAATTAAGAGCACTGTCATTTGCACTGTAGTATTTTAATGCTGGTAACTTTTACTAGTCATTAACTTCACATGGACTGAGTGTGCTGTTCACTAATGTTTTTTTCAAAATGCTTATTGTTGTATTTTCCTTAAAGTGTGATTAAATTAAATAAAATTTAAAAATTACTGGTGAGGCTGAGTTCTTTCAGATCCAGAATTACTAATTATTGCTTATGCTGTCATAGTTTGGAGTACATCCTGTAGATTTTGTCTGTGAGTGATAATTTCTGTATGCATAATTTCTAAGCCAACCAGTAGCACTTTTTAAATAGAATGGTCTTAGGTGACCTTCTGTGGGTTTCTAGAGTTCTGAAAGTTTCTATGTTTTTCCAAATTTTGTTGAATGGTCTAATAAAAGATGCTACCTCTACCTTCTAGCTTTGTCTTGATGATAAGATTTGTTTAATCCTTATTACATTAGATTGGTCTTCTCCAGAATACTGTTTCCATGGAGCTAGATTTCTACCAGAAACTTAGGCTCAGCTTCACATTACCTCGGTTTTTTCTGGGATTCGTGCCCTCAGGTGCAGCACCTAGGTTCTGTGTAAAATGCCTAGTGATCTTTAGATCTTTTAACTGCAGGACTCAATAGAGCTGCACTGCTGAAAAGGGAGATAGCAATTAATGACTGGAAAATGCTGAGGAGATGCTTATACTCCACCCTTCAATTATGGTTCAATCCAAGCAAAAAGTCACTGTACCCCACCACAAGCCTGGGAATAACATGCATTTTTCATTACCATGTAATTGCCATCAGGACAGCTTCTAACCATGAAGGCTATGACTACACCAACAAGTTCTAAACACATCATTAGAATCACACATGTGCACATCTGTCTGTGTGGGTATGGATTATGGTTTTCAGCTGTAGAAGGTGACAATGCTATGCTGGATTTCTCCCATTTTGTTCAAATACAGTTATTACAGATGGTGGTTTTTCTTCTAAATAAACAGGTGTCTTAAAGTTATAGTATGTGATAACACCCAGATCTCTTGCAAAAGCTGCTTCCCTTCCCGTTACGGTTGGTCCCCAACATAAAGAGGAAGGTTGAAACTCTTGTGTAAAACCTTAGAGAATATGACAAGGTCCAGAAACAGCTGAAGCAGGCAAACTGTGGGCCAGTGAAATATAATTTTGCTATTATTTATTAAAGACCACAAGTTTTGTGTTGGTCTGACAAGTTGAGGGTTTCTGGACTTGTCTAGGCTTTTCTTGTTCAGCTGTGATACTAATTTATCTAACAATCAGATAAGTATTGTCCAAATTTATTTTAGTTTAGTTTTAATTTATAGCAATAACAAGTATTTACTCTGTGTATATTGAATGACTATAGAACAAAATGTGATGTGGAAGAGTACAGACACACACTGATACTAACAGTCCTGTACTGGAAATACAAATCACAATGGTCAGTTAAAGGTCAATACAACTTGGAATTGTTCAGGTAAAAATATGTTTTTAGAGATAACAAAGAAAATAGATAAACTGAATACTTAGAAATCTGTGATGAGAAAAAACATGTAGGGAGACCAAGCTAACAGAATGTATAAAAGGCAACCAAAGCAGACCCTAGGCTGAGGAGGAAGATTCCATCTACATCAACATCAACGTAAAGTGACTCTTGGCAAAAAGGAAAAAGAAACCCCAACCCTTATGTTACCCTCCTCCCATTGGAGACCTCAGGTTGCTGACCTTGCCTCCCCAAATTCTTCTTGAGTAATACCAAAGCTCTCACTCTTAGGACCCAGAGGAACTTTGGAAAGGTGAGGTTAACAGAAAAGAATTTTTTTGCTTTAAAATGTGACTGTAGTATTAAAGCTTTTATGTATTGCAATATTAGGTCTGTCTGACTTGCAACGGGCACTGCTGAAGAATGTTCCAGTGGGTCTTCTGGAAATTTTGAAGCCCCTCCTGTTATTGCTGCTCCATTATGGGTAAGCGAATTCCTTCTGGGTTTCACGTCATCCATCATCCATGTTAAGAGAGCAGGGAAAACCATTGGGGTCTGCACTTATCCTCCTTCTATGTGCTGCTACTTCAGATGACCAAAGATATTCAAATCCATTTGAATGTTTTACAAGGTGAAAAGCATGCAGAATTTGAATCAAACTGAAAAGGGAAGATGTATGTGCTCAGCACCTCAGAAAAAAAAACAACAAACCAACCAAACCAAAACCCATATATTGCATTTCTTTGGCCTGACAGGTACAAAGATAACTACTTAAAATGAAGATGTTTGACATCTGGTAAAAGAAACTGCACCTCATAAGGTAAGGCTCTTGTTTGTATGCTTGCAGCACAGTGCGTCACTGTAAGAAACACACTGATTTAAAACTTCACTGTCAAAAAGAAGTAGCAATTTAAGAATACTAAAACATAGTTAAATCTTGTATTGGAGGGTTGTCATAGTCATAGTACTCTCAGTGGCAGAATCTAGTGGAAGATTACAGCTTTTGAAAACCTTACATCCTCTCTGCTTCAGATGCGTAACTAAAATCAAGAATGGGAGAAAGCAGATGCTATAAACCACAGCCATTATGCATCTGCACTAGAAAACTCTGCCAGGCCTGAAAGGATAAGTTAACACCACACAGACCACGCTGTGTGGGCATGGGGCTCTGTGCAGTCAGTGCTTCTGTCCTTGAAATAGGATATCTTGTATGAACAGAATACCCTTTTGCCACCTGCTCCTACTCTGTTGCTATGGTCATCTGTAGTTTAGATGAGGCCATACAGTCTAAAGAGACATACTGGAAGAAGTGATCATATTTTACTGAAAATGTTATGTAGCAGAGTCTGAAAATGGCTTCTGGAGATTAAAGTGAATGCAGAGATTAAGAAGTACATTTTTAAAAAATTTATTTCTTAGCCATCTGGAGTTAAAATGTTTACAAGAAGCATCACTGAGATTCCACTTTTTTTTTTTTTTTTTAATGAGGAGGCTTTAGATTTAATACTGCTCAATACTTATTTCTAGATAAAGAAATAGGTCCAGATTTAAAAAGATGTTCAATGGTCTTGATATGAAATAGCTACCTAGTGATATTTTTAAAGTCCCATATGATGTGGTCTTTTCTATAAAATCCTACAGGATGCCTATATTCTTCACTAGATGCAGAAATACCTCTGGATGCCGCAGCAAAAATGATTTTCCATATCGGATGCTTCCTCTACACTTGTCTTACCTTTCACAAACAGAACTGAGTAGCTTCAGTGCAAACTGGAGAAGTTTGAAAAGATCAGACATTTTCCAATTAGAACAATGTTAGTATTTTTCAAATTAAAAACTCTGCTATGACATCGTCAGTTTTCTGTCAGTTAATCTTGAATTATTTCTAGGTACAATACCTTCTCCAATAGCTGTACTAAGGTCTTTTTTCCATTCAAATGACCCTCATCAATTAGGGAAGATGGACATGCCTCAACTTTTAATTGCACTTGATGTTTTACTATAAGTAACTTCAAAAACTACTTAACATTATGGATCAAATTCTAAATTACTTAGCAGCTACCATTCAAATTATTTAACTGTATTCAGCATAGTTTTAAGCACAGCAAAACTCTTTTTGCTGGAGGAATAAATGATCTTCATGTAGAGGGATCTTCATTATATACATTCATTAGCAGATGGCTGATTTTCCTACATTAGATAGCAGAAAAAAACCCCAAAACCTATTGTACACATAGAATTTTAAGCATGTGTGCAATTTTAGGGATACCATTCTAATACAAGATCAAATGGAGATGCACATGTTTATGGTTGCTAGACAGTAGCTAGTCCATGTTATTTCTGGGTCTTCCTATTTCATAGTTTAAAAAGCTAAAATGTTCATTATGGTGATAAAATCAGAATTATGACAGACAGTGGAATGAGGGCATTGCATAATTTGTAAATTCCCATTGCAAAATGCTCAGCAATTAGTAGAATGGCAATTGGCAGGCACTTAAAGATGTAGAAATCACTCGTAAAGGTTATCTTAATGTCACTATTTTGACAGTTCCGTACATATTAAAATAATTCATTCTTATGGTGATCTTTAGTGGTGAAATAGGTATGCAGCAGCCAACAGATTCACAGAGAAATAACTCTTGACTGAGTAAGCTTTAGTCATACCATTTAGAATATTTGTTAAACCTGAACATTGCTGATACTAGCGACGTAACTGCCCTCGTTCCATTTTGTAGAAAAGAGAATGCTCTGAAAAAAACCCACGAAAATTACACCAATTTAAAGATCTTGTGTTCTAACCAGAAAGAACAGGGTGTATACAAAAGCAAAGGCAAAATCTAAAGGAAAATAAACACGGAAAACAGTTAACTGGCCCTTCTGTATCCACACCAAGACTCTATTTTGGTGTTTCAATTAAAATGCCTTCATAAGCTATGTTAATGACTAATTCTCTGCAGTATCTCTAGGATTTTACGGCTCTGTCTTGCCCACATTTTTCCTTATGCTATCATGTCAAATGTAGATGGTTCTTAGGCCCTTCAAAAGAATAACTCTTTTATAAACTCTGAAACATTTACATTATCAAACACTGATGTACTTCTACATCAATCAATATCTATTAAAATTCAAAAATATGTGACTCTCTGAGAGATCTTAAAAATTTATCATGTGGTGGTAAAGATGTCCGGCAATACCAAGCATAGCATGTTCTTTCAATTTTTTTTTCCCCTATGGGCAAAGAAGACTAGTGCTTTCAAAGGTTACTTTAAGGTCAGAATTTCAGTATGTGATAAAAGGAGCTCATTCTTTATCTTGTAATGAGCTCAGTAGGCCCATTTGATGTAGACCAAATGGTCAAAATGAAATCTTTCATCTCTTTGTCATTCATGCAGACTTTCTCAGCTTAGTTTTTAGTGATTTCCATTTTTCTTTTTACCCAAATGAACATCAGTACTATGCAATATGTATTTTGCTTTGAGTTATTTAACTACTATTCCCAGCATTTACCAGATACATGCCATGGTTTCCCAAGCAGTGACTTGATTTAATAACACAAATGCTACTTTTTAAATTGTTTCACTTGATGTGTGAATATATATATGATATATGTGTGAATATATATATGATGTGTGAATATATTTGTTTTGGTGACCAAAATGAATGAAAAGTCTGTTATGAAATATAAAGTTAATAATAGGTCCATGTTTAACACCTGTTACTTCTGCATGTTGGTTTCTAACATCAGCCAGTTAGACACATCTTTTCCTCTCTCCACCTCTTCAAGTACACAGATAACTCTGCATGATATGCCTTCCTGTAAAACTTTACCCACCCAAAAAATAATAGGCAAAATATTGCACACAGAATCATCATACAGCAGTGAAAACAGCATTTCCATGAAGAAAAGGAATTCTTTGTTCTTTTACCATTGTCTCTTTCAACACTATGCATTTCCTAATGCTGATGCACTGCTGTCAATCCTCATTTGGCACACATCATATTGTTCACATCACTGTTCTCCAAATTTAACATACAGGCAAGAATTTTCATGTGAGAAGTCTTACCCTCTCCAAATCTGATGTGACTTTGCTGACACTCTTGAATAATGTTTAGTCTCAAAAGTGCTGTCCAATATAGATGTAATTAAAATTCTCTAATCCCACACAGCAGCTAGCAAAGCTTTCTCAGAGTCTGAGCATTTCTCATCTTTCAGTCATTCAGCCGTTTACTGCTCTGAGCTGTAACTTGGTTCTTATTCCTGTGACTGCTTTGTGCACTCAGTGTTATGAGCTAGGCTATCTTGAACACAGAAGAATTTTCCCTTTATGCAGAAAGGCTAAGCAAGAAGATTTACACCACTTATTTTTCACTTCACTTCTTTAATTCTGTTCCAACTTTCAAAACTGTAGCCAGTCTGCCTGAATTTAATTCAATGGTTTTGCCATTCCGTGCTACCTTGGGATCAGTTAAAAACATTTCTTTTTCTTTTTCTTTTCTCTTATTCCAATTCTATGGCTGATCTTTCAACACAGATGGGTTGAACCATTCACCCTAACTTATGCTCTCCTTGGCAAATACTGAACAATACTTTTAAAAAACTACTCAGAGTTTTGGCCTTTTCTGTTCCATTTGTGCAGTGACATTTCTTGGGCAATTTTGCCATCTGTAGAACGAAATTAAAAGGGGAGGAGAAGGTGAAATCTGTATTTTCTCTCCGGAAATTTCAGTTATCCTATTATGTAGTATTTATCTGGGATTGTCTCTGCATCTTTTCAAACAATCTTGGCTCTGTTACCTTTCATTGTCCTGACTTGGACGAGAAAAATATTTAATTTGGGAAAAAAAAAGAAATTTTGTAAATAAATCTTATCTACAAGAAGGTGTTTTTTGCAATAGTAGAGACACAAAAGCAAACTGACAAAAGTAATTTGACAGCACATTATCAGTTTTAACATAGGCATGAATAAGAATTATTTTCAGTACATTATCATTTATTAGAACCTAAGTGTTTGTAAAGAAGAGAAAATATCTGCTCAGGGTTTGCCAAAATGAGTTAAAACTGGATATCCATTTATTTGCAAGAAAATGCCTGTTTAGAAACTTTTGAAGTTGTCTTCTGATTTGCCACAACACTAAAAAAAATAAAAACAATAAAAATGTAGAGCTGAAATAGTAATGTGAGACGTGGTACCTTCATTATTGAGATCCAGTGTGCCAACTCCATCTTTTGCTTCCATGCTAAAAACTAAAAACATCAACCAACTTTTAAGCTAGAACAAGTCTTCATCTTAAAAAAATTCACTGTAGCTAATAGTCTCATTAACACACAAACAGTTTTCCCAATTAGCCATTCGGAATCCTAATCAATGAACAGAGGTGACTCAAGTGCTTGCCATCTTTTCTTAATGGAATAGATGCTACCATCTTGATTTCAGTTTCTGCCCGTGCTGTTCAAAAACTGAGGCTGAAGCCAAAAAGCACCCTTCCCAAACAAACAAACAATCAAAAAATCCCCCAAAACCCCAGCTAAATCAATCTTAAACTTCTGCAACACATTTGGAAAAGGTGAAATTATATCACCTTCCATATGGCCATAAAATTCAGTGCCAGTTTGGCAGAAAATTGTGTTCTTCTGATGACAGAACGGCCACAAATAAAAAAAAATCTGAGCTGACCATACGATCGTACAATATTGTATTTAAATTGATCGTCTTTACCTTATTACCAAGAACACAGCCTAAGCTGGCAGACCCAGCTCCTTTTATCTTTTCTGTATGAGCTCTGCAAAAGCATGAAAAACATTCACAAATCATAGAGTTGCCATAGTGCTCCTCATTTTTTTCTTTCACTTTCTCCCCAATAGTCTTGTAAAAAGCCTTGAGAGCATGTTTTCCCTACACCCCTTTTCCAAAGCAAAGTAATGCATTCTTCTATTATACCATTGCTAACTCCTTATTCAAGTATCATCCAAGGCTATGTTCAGTTTAGCAAATCACATATGTAAGACTGACTCCTTCAGTGCATTACAAGAATATGCAACAGCATAGGAATCAAGGGTCATTCGTTTTCCACATACGGTTAACAATAGAAAGCTTTGATCTAGCATATACTGTGTGCAAACCCTGCCTTAAATATTGTAATTGCTTTGAGAATGTCAAAGGGCAATCCAAAGACAAAATATTTCTCCCCTGTCTTGATACAGAAAACACTCATGGTCACACTGATCAGACATATGGGAACTGTATGGTCCCTTTGGTATGTGAAGCTGGATAACCTAGCCAAATCTTGAAAAGCTTTGTGCCTCTCCTGACAATCCTCAGTAAAGCTCCTCAATATGGTTCTGCCACCTAGATTTCTCCCATTTACCACAAGTGATCCCCAACTGGGATAATCTGCTATTCATTAAATTCTAACAGGACTGAACTTTGGGGAAGGAGGAATGTTTCTTGTCTATGTCTTTTTGAATGGAAAACTTCTGGAGCACCTGTACCACTGAATTTCCGAAATGTCCAGCAAAGACTCCAAAGTGGTTATTTACTCTACTGCTCTTCCTGAAGATGAATTAGGGTTAGGGTATTTCTGATAGTAAAGAAAGTGTAACAAAATGGATGCGTTTCTGGATTTAGTTAGCTTCTGCTTAGTGGCCTGTGAAGAGAGTCAAATCTGTTGACGAGCATAGCATAGAGGAAGACAAAGATTATGAGAACTAATGTCCACATAAAAACAGATTGGATTTCAAGAAGGCAAAATGTTGTTTCTCATGCTATGGACTAAAAGCAAGGGGATGAACCGTGTTAAGGCAAACCAGCTATCTGTGCAAAAGATAGTGTTGGCAAAATGACCAATGGGAATAAACCAGCCATGAAAGCATTTGTGATGGAAATTAGGAGGTTTCAGCCATCAGAAAATCAACATGCTGGAGTAGATTCCCAAAAGAAATAGTGTGGGGGGAAAAATGAACTGGTTTTAAGCTTGATCAGTTTGGGAAATGGATTATATGGCCAGGCTGCCAACATTAGCAGCAGGTGGAATGGGGGATCCAAATGGTTCCTTTCCATCTATGTTCCACAGAGTAAATCTGGCTCAAACAACTGGCATTTTTACTTAGTAAAGTGAATGGAAGGAAAGACAGCCCCTAAGAGACTTAGAATTCAAAACAGTTTTGTTACAGAAGCCAAGACAAAGACACAGAAGGGTTTTAACTATACCATCTAGAAGACAAATATATTAAATATTTAAGTAGATTTCATCTAGCGCAACTTAGACATCTTAAATGTATGTTTTTGAACCTGTTTCAGATAACTTGGAGTCTTTTTTTTAATCAAGGGAGAGAAAAAGGTAGTGCTAGAAAGTGATTAATTTGATCTACCTTAAATGTCTATCTTAGTACAAATTCCTATTTTTATCATCTTTTTGAGCATCAGCTTGTCAGTGTCACAATTTTATTTAGAAGTTATCTTTTTCACTTTGTAGACAAACATATCATTTAAGGTTACTTTTATTCATCTCACACAAGTTTTGTTATGAAAAACATAGGTTGAATTCTCCTTTATTAAATGTTAGTCACAATAAAATTAATCAGAAATCTCAGATTTTCCATTAAAAGTATGTAAAGCACTTTTTAAGCAAATTTGTGATTACTTTATTAATAAGAAAGAAACCATGGATCCTCATGCTGACCTGAGACTGGTGAAATAATTTTGTTCAAAATAAACGAGAGAAAACAAAAAAAGAACAGAAATATGTGAAATGATTGTTCTGTTACCCTCAGGCATGGTGGTACCTCTGTTATAGCAGGTTAAGATTACATTAATTTATAGATCAGCAAAGCACTTCACTGAATGGTCATGTCAGATTATGAACTTGCAAAGTGGTAAATTCAGTAGATGGCTTTTCTCTTTGTTTTACTGACAGAATCCAATTAACAGCACCAATCACACAGACAGTGTCTAATGTCTAAAAGGAAGACTAGATAGGGCTCTCAGAGAAAAATTTTCTTAGCAGATGAAAGGAAACCAAAATTCCTAACAAACTGTCCCAGCCCTAACACATTGCATTTTTTTCCATACAGCTCTTTTATGCTAGCAAAAGTTATCTGTTTAATTAGCCAGATGATCCAGGTATGCTAGTGGCTTTTGATGACGTGTGGTGAATTAAAATCTAAATTGTTTAGCCTACAATGACAGCTTGTGAACAGTTACTAACATAGGTAGCTCAGCTGAATTAATTAGGACTCTCCATATGAATGATAGTCGTAAGAGATGAGTATTCTGGTTTGAGGTAGGTTTTTGTTGCCTGGAGAGTACGTGTGCCTGCTTTACACTCTGCAGCACGCAGCAGGGGTAGAAGGGGGGTGAACAAGGTGTACCATTCTTGCAGAATTCTGCAAGAAACATAGCCAGTTTGAGCAATTTGGGCTAATCTCATGTGGTTTTCACATGTGGTTGCCCAACATGAGAGAACAAGAGAGCTTTTTGACTCACAGCGCCTTGCAGGCACTGTGGTTATAACTGACTGAGAGGCTCCAGTCCATCAGTACCTTGTTATGATGATACCCTTACAATTTGTTATTGAACCAGTGTGTTGCTTTTCAAGTCTCATGAGGCTTCATTTTGTTACTGTGTCTTCAATATTATTTACCAAGATCTATCTGTTATCTATTTGGCTCTTTTCATACCAGGAAAGTAATCAGATTTGTTCCTAATATTATTTGCATGCCATGTTTAGGACAATATTCAAATTTTGGAGAAAAGCCAGGATCTAGCTCTTACCAAACAAAAGCAGCCTTGACTCTGTCGTTATCAGAGGGATTAGTCCCTTAATTTAGGGAATTCTACTGGAAGGCTTTAAGCATTTTCTGCAAGGCTGGTTCCTGCATTCCACTGACATCAATAGGAACTCTGCAAGCTGGGCTCCTACAATATTAAACTGAGTGTTTTACTTGATGAGTTGCACATTGTTCTTGAGCCTCAAAACTTAATTAATACTTGGAGTGCTGGTATTCCAAAAACATAGATTAGCTTTAATTAGATTTTTTTATCTTACATTGATTCCTAGGAAGATTTAAAAACACAGCTTCCAGTAATACTAATAGGAGGTGCATTTCTTAATCCTTTGGTCTTCAGTGGGAGAACAGGTCACCAAGAAAGCAAAAGCCACTATGCAGCATTTGAGAAAGCGAAGTGATTCTGAACAAAAAATTTAAGGAGCACAGCACAGTCTTCTTGATAGTGTTTGCTTGCCTAGAACCTGCTTCATCATGGATTTTAATACTGGTCCCTGAAATAATAAAAGGAGTAAAGAGTAGGAATTAAATCACTGCCTTTTCTTCCCCTTGAGACAAATACTTTTAAATAAAATGACTACACTAATGCCATTCCTAATGTAGACAGCAAAAAAAGCATATGTTATGTCAACCAAGACTTACAAGAACAGCTCTTATCACTGTAACATAAACAAAAAAAAAGCTGGAGGCCTGGCTAACATTACAGAATCCAATATTTTTAAAATGGGTGGAAACTTACTAACTCTGATTCAGGTCTATTATATTCAGTTCTGTTATATTTTGTATAAGCAAATGCCTGAGGGCAAAACAGTAGCAGTAGCAATGATACAGTACCAAAGTCACTGAGGTAATACAACAGTACATTAAGACACGTTGACCGATACAGATTGTTTTAAAAATATTAAGACCAAATAGAGGGTTTTATCTTCTTTGGCATGTCTCTGACATTGCCTGCCGTTTTTCTTGCTAGTGTTGTTTGTTTAATATATTATAAATATTTATTTTACTCTTCAAAGGGAATAGCTTTCTGAGAAATTTAGTGGACATTTATTTCACATTACTAACTAAAAAATACATTTAAAAATAGAGGTCTCGGTGAGATTGCATTTGATAAAGCCATATTGGTCTAGACTGTCCTGAGTTACTACTTGAATTCAGTGGGGTTACAAAGGTATAACTGAGGCTTGAATGCAGTCCTGAATACCATTTTAAGAGTATGAGATCCTACTGTTGAAAATGTAACTGTGAAAGCTGACAATAAATTAAAAAATGCGCAGGTTTTCCCATGGTGCCAACTGAGAGAACAGATACATTAATTTCAGCTCCCTGTAGGCATATTGAAAGTCACTATCTCAGTGGGGCTGCCCCATGTGCTCCACACCTGACCTGGTCTCTGGACATGTACAGGAATTGATACAAATTCTCTGGCCTCATCTCAGGAGTTTTCTATGGGTACTTTCAGCACTCCTCAGCTAAAAACACTAACCACATAATTTCTGATGACTCTCTGATGTCCATTACTCTGCAATTGTCCTCTTCATTCTTTATCTATAATGGGATTTTAAGGAGAAAACTCTTCCACAGCCTGCATCTGGTGTGCCATTGTCCTGCTACCATGTCAATATGGACTTTGTGCTGCTTCATGATGTCATAATGCTTTCTGTTTTACACAGGACTAAGAAAAGACCCATTTGGGTCCCAGTGTTTTATCAGAGACTGATATGCTACCCTGTGTCATGGCAGTTTTAACCATTGTGCGAAGTCACATGAGCACACAAGATTCAGTTCCCTCCTCCCTTCCTATTTTATTTTATTTTGTACCAGTGGGGTCCTGGCCAAGAAACGGGCTAGAAGATATTGAGGAGCAGAACAGGCTCTCATGAAGCAGTTGAAGTGGGATGGCAAGTTTAACACAACACACGCAAATCTCACTAGGCACTGAAAGACACTGGCACTAAAATCCAAATCAAATGTTTCTGTATTGCCACAGTTTCTGTAGCCTGTTAAAACTGGAGTTTCAGTGGATAGCTGGGACTTGATACTACAGATGTTAGGGTTTCCTGCTGTACGTAAGGAAGCCCAAGTGAGTTATCATTAACTGTGAAATTCATATAGCGTAATGTTCTTTGTCATCACTTCTCAGGAGAGAATATACTGCAGCTGTCTGTAGAAAGGAAACGTATAATGTGGCCCTTTGCTAGCACACTTAAACAAAGTTCAGAATACAGTTGTCACAAATCACGAGAAAAAATAAAATGAAAAGAATCTATTCACAGCAGAGGCAGTCTCATTCTAAGTGGCATTATTTGAGGTTTATTCCTATTGCACTCTTCTTGCTTTTCAGATTCATTAACATTGCAAAGCACAGAAGAGCTGCTTTTGTGTCCACATCAAAATCATTATCCCAATAAACACTAATTAGTACCTTTGGGCTCAATCATATTCCCACTGCAATCAATGCCAAAAAATTGCATTGATTTCAAAAGAAAAAGAATAAGGTCTTTTGTCAGTAGCTTCAGAGAGGTCAAAGAGAGGCTGATCTACCTTCCTATATCTGGAGTCTTCACTGCTTGTATTGCTAACTTTCATTCAAACTTACCAGCAGCAGCAAAGCTGAGATCCCTAGAGGCTCAAACCTTACTGACATTTTAAGACTAGGAGTTAACATTCTCAAATATGTTAAAATGTCTTTGGAATGTCAGCTCTAGCAACTTTCAAGTAGCTCAGGCTTCTGTATGTCATTTAAGTGACCAACAAACTTTACTTTGACCAGGTTTCCAAGTTAGGAGTAGAGGTTTCTTTTACAGCTCCACCACTGATTATACTGAAATTCCCACCTGCAATTCCTTTTGGCTATAAACTTTAAATGCTTACATACAAAGAGCCCAAAATAAAAGGTACAGGGGGTCCATAGGTTTGTGTCCGGGTGGTTTAGATGAAATAGGGACAGACCTAAGCTCTGGTCCCTGGTCTTCAGATGTCTTATACATTAATGCTTCAATAATGAAAACCCAGAAATACTCCTAAGAATAGGACTGGAAACAAAGCCTGGAACACTTTCCTCCTAGAAGTACCATTAATTTATTTGGCATTAAAAGAAAAAATGCTTCCCTTCACCTCCCTCCCCTACTATAAACATATAATTTGTCTATAATTTTTAAATAAATTTAGATATCTAAGTTGCTTTAGAAATTGAGCTATGGGTTCTTGACTCACACGGGCTCAAAGTACTCAGGTCCTACATAGGTCCATTTTTCCTGTTTTCAACAGAAAATTAGGAACCTCAATGATATGGAAAATGTGGAAGCCATGCATCTAACCTATTAGCACACCTAAAACTTCCCTGAAAGGATTAGCTAATGTGATGCTTTAGCATAATGCCGGATGCCCTATGCAATAGTATAGGGGAGCTTCAAAGGCAATAGCTAAAAGTCCTTGCTTAAAGATCTGATTCATACAACAGAACAGATTTATAGTCTATTAAAATGCTGTGGGCATTAATGTTGCTTTTCAGCTGGGTCTGCCCCTTTTTAATTGCATAACCTTGATAAAGGTTTGAGATAAAGAGGGAATTTAGTACAGGAATCATGAGTAGTGTACAGTACTTATTCCCCAGTTAAAAGAGACTTTATTGCACTGTGTTTATATGTACAGGACCTATTCCTAGGAAATAATTTATTCAAAAAGTTTATGGACATTTTTCTGACTGCTGAATTATCTGCAGGTATTTTGTAAATTTGCTTATCCTATGAAAGTATGTGATGAGTTCTCAGGACCATGTCTGTATCATTTCACAGCTCTTGTGGGAGCAGGGCTGCACAATCTTCCCTTGTAACTTATTGTAGTATTAAAGTGTGAACAAAAATACATTGGTGGTGCAAGTTAGCTGCTTGTTCTCTACCCTTCTTTCACTGCAGATCAGCTGAGAAGGGCTACTTTCTTCTTTCCTGTCCAATTTCTTCCCAAGACTCAGTAAAAAGGGATCTATGTTTTCAACAAAATTGGAAGGAACAGTTCAATTTAAGCCATTTAAGCCACAAAATGACAGTTATTAACAGAAGAGCTTTAGTCAGATGCTATGAAAGGATTTGAGGTTTCCAGAGAGCTGATACTGTCCCATTCTAATCTCACTTCAAATGTTTGGCTACTCCAGTCACAACACATCCGCTGACATAGAAACACTACTGTGGATCAGGCTCCTTGAAGTTGCAAGCAACGAAGTCCTAAAATTTTCTTAGTCAGAGATTGAGGTCTATCTTACACTACCTCACGTTTTTTGTTGGAAAGTAGACATAGAATTTAGCATCACCAATGATAAGGGATTATTTCCTTTTTAAAGAATTCATTTATAGTTTACATTTTTCTTGTGTTAACTGATCTCTCTCCTCACATTTATTTCAATGCAGTATTTGTACAGAGAGGGTGATCATTCCCTCTCCAATTCACCTTCCGTGACTATAAACAAAAATTCTTCTTTTTTTTTTCCTCTCATGAGGTAGTTTCTCCATTTCCCTGATTATGTGTGGACATTTTTTGCAAGTCTGCTTGGTTTTTTGTTCATCTTTCTTGAACATGGATGATGAGAACTCAACATTGTGTTTCCAGGCAATACCTCACTAATGCCTTGCATGATGACACTATTATTTCCCTGTTTCTAACAGAATTATTTCCCCTGATTGAAGGCCTCCAAATCCCACAGTTGCCTTCTGCTGGTGATAGTGATTGATGGATGCACCCAAATGTTTAGCCTCTGTCATTTCCAACTGATGAACTCCCAATTCAGAGCATAAATTCTAGTTAGTTCTCAAGTGAGCAGCCTTTTGCATTATTACATTTCTTCCCAGAGCTATGACTCCAGTTTTCAGGGTCAGACTACTTGTAGAATATTCCAATCTTCCTCTGTAGCAATAAAGCTTCCTACCTTACTGTCATCAAATTTCACTGGCCTACTCCTATCTATGTGCTAAGCTTGTCAGTGGGCATATTAAATAAAATTACCTTCCAGACCCATCCTTGATGAAGTCTTCTATCCATGCATAAGATGATCTCAATCTTATCCACAGCCATTTCCCCTTTACTTTTTCCTTAACATCCCCATTTACTTTATGACATTAAAAGAGTTACAAAAACCAGGTGAATTAGATCTTGTAACTAGGAAATCTGGTCTCTTATCAGGGAAAAACAGGTGATTAATCTGTTCAAATGTAGCTTTTATAAAGACTTTTCCTTATTTTCCAACAGAACAGAATACTTGTAGAGAATCTGACCAAAAACCTATCTCAGTGACAGTCATCAAAAGCAGGTGTCTGGGAAAGAGCATAAAATTAGGACATGGAAACAGTGATACTTCTGTAGGTTTTTACCCTAACCTCTCAAGATTCCCTGATGCATAGGGGGTGCCTGTGTTTAATAGCCTCAGGAAAGTTATTGAAACATATCACCTGTTTCCCTTTAAAATTTCTTTTCTTATTTTTTCTTTTGATTGTTTCCACTTATACATCACTTATACATATTTCTTAAATAGAAATACAACATGCACCATTTCCTCTGTGTGTGTGACTGGCCTAAAAGGTTTGTAAACTAGATATCGTGTACCAGAATTCGTCCAAAACATTCGGTGATGTTTATGAAATTTACCCTGATTTCAGAAATGTTAATTATCTGAGTTTGGCTTCCACAGTTTTTCCACATTGTAATTTCATCCCTCCCATCCACCACTGCACATTTGCCCCTGTGTTCAAGCATCATCATTTGTACTCAAGTCTAAGGAGTGCTCATTTAGTTTTGAGTCCTGTCTGGATTGCCACTCCTTGCTCTTTTTTACTGTATCTTTGGCTGTTCGCTTTAGTTTACAATATCTATCTCGACTTGACTTTTACCAGTTTTCACCTTATCCATAAAGCTTCTGTGTTCTGATAAAGAACTTCCTTTGATGGCAAATCCTCTATTAAATTCCACACAAGCACTTTGTTTTCTCCTGTTACCCTCTTTGAAGTCATTATTCGTCCAGTCCTGACTGGGGCTGCTCCCTACAAGTTTTCTTCTGTGTCTATTTAGGATACAAGGTCCAGACACCTTTCACACCTTTGATTTAATGAAATTTTAGAGCCTACTCAGTTCATCTGTCTTTGCTAACTGCAACTCTTAGTTTATAAAACTCTCAAAGACAGAAAAATCAAAAACCTTAGTAACAGACCAACTTCTATATTCTATATAACTTGAAGCTAGAGACACATGTTGACTTCCAGTTGAAACAGTATCAGATAAATGGCTATCATCCCCATCCCTTTCTCAGTTGTTTATAACTGCCTCAAAAATTACTGTCCTTTCAAGTATTTTCAAGTGATTGCTCCATTCCGGACAAAACAAGTCAGGCTAATTTGAACAGTCTCAAGGGTGGTCTGTGTTAACCTGGAACTTTTTATTTGAAATAGATTAGAAAGTGATCACAGGATCAACTAGTCCAGCAAAACCCTTAAAGCAAAAATCTTCATAAGCATGTTGCAGCAACAATGCAGGATGAGCTTCAGGGTGGTA
This sequence comes from Limosa lapponica baueri, assembly GCA_002844005.1. NCBI lineage: Eukaryota > Metazoa > Chordata > Aves > Charadriiformes > Scolopacidae > Limosa > Limosa lapponica. Next base: position 53,915 of record KZ506301.1, on the reverse strand, counting down.
GAATTTTGCAAACCACACCTACAGACAGAAAATGACGTGCGTGTACAACCTGACTCCATCACGATGCAAAGTGAGACAGGCTACTTCAGAGCACCTTTCACAGTAGTTGAGATGCATTTGTTTGAAAACATTACAAAATAATAAAATACAATAGTGCATATTACTGAATGAGATTAGGATTTTAAGGGTAACTCATGTTTAGACATGACTTTTTATGTAGTAAATTTTCAAACTTACCTAAGTGTCAGTGACTAATTGGAGAAATGTTGTTTTGATGCCACAGCTATTCACAATTCCCTTCAGAACAGTTAGTACCCAAAATTCCGGTATCAAGATAGCCAAACACATCAAGTATGACACCCTCACATGATAAACAAGTTAAACACATTTTATTTTCAGCTAGTGTAACACTGGTAAAAACACCAAAAATTTCTTCCTTTCTTTAGAAAAAGGGGTCAACAAACATTTAACTTGGAGAGCAGCAGGTACCCATGACCCCACTGTTACAATGTGGAGGAATGTCAGCTGTACATTCTGCCTTGGGTATAAAGCTGGGACCTTGAACTTTCATGCCAAAATATGGCCAGTTGAAGCATACTGCTTCCTGAGAATGATTCATGGTTATTGTAGTCTACTGAATTTGTTCCTTATTGGTTTGTGTAGGAAGATATCCTTGTACAGAGACCAAACACTGTCACAAAAGCGCCTTGTGAATTGCAAATACAGTGAGTATTGAATATAATCTTCCTAACAGAGAAGAGAGAAACTGATCCACTATCTTTTGTCTTAACTACCATGCAAAATTATTGTTTGAGTAGGTTTAGCACTAGAAAATCAACTTCCCCCTCCCCCCTGATATCTTGTTTTAAAACAGTTCATGTATTTTAGGAACGGACTATTTTTTTCAAAATTCCTTAGGTTGTAAAGCTTTTTATACCACATTTCTGTATGGTTTCTAGAAAAAAAAAGATAAATAAAATAGAAGGGGGAGTAATGGGCTAGCTACTGCACTAATTGGCATTAGCACTGATAGAAATCAGATATGCAGGAGTTTATTTGTACTGTTCAGTGAAGTTGAAGCTTATAAATACAAGAATATCTGCAGAGATTTTAGTTTCAACTTTTGCAGTTTTTCAGAAGAAGAAGAAGAAGAAGAAGAGAAAGAAAATGCTAAAAAAATAGCATCGTCTTATTCAAAATCTAACTATAGTCAATAAAACAGAAAGCAGAACAGCAACATCTTATCTCTTGGAACATATGATGAGCATTGGCAATGTTTGTCTTACTGATGACTTGCATTGCTTCCTATTCAGACACTTTTCACTGGAGCTCAAAGACACATACTGTTTGCCACTTACTGGAAAATTAGATTGGGTGAAGTCCAGAATCAATTTTGTTTCTGAATGTAAAAGTGCAATAGAACAGATATGGTGATAAAGACCTTAGAGCATATGTTAATTGTTTCAGAAGGTCTTTGCTGCAATTAAATACTCAACTAAAATATTACTAGTAATAATTGGTGTTTACCCACAGAGCAGAACTGTCTAGTTTTCTTAATACTCTTCATTATTAAAAGTTAAAAAGGAAAAAAAATTAAGAAAACAAAGAATTACAGATAGTTAATGCAGTAACCAAACTTCTAATCTTTCAATGCTCTTATTTATGCAGCTGATATTTCCATAATATCTAAAGTATGATAATTTTTCTTTGTTAATATTAAGCTAGCCTTTCTCAAAATAGAGTCACATAGTTCAGAAACAGAGATGCAAAAAAATCAGCAAATTGAGCTAGAAAGAATCTGGATATGTCTAGCTTTAACAGCATAAATGGCTAAATGGCAAGGCAGAGATCACGTTATTGTGCTAGTAGGCTCCCCTTCCAGCCCTTCTACCAGAATCAACAAGGATTTTCAGCAGATGAGGCAATCTGGAGATGACAATGTAAACAGCAATGTACTACTCAATGTAAACAGCAATTCTTGGTATCAGAATCATACCACAAGTACGATCAAAGATAGATTTGGGAAAAAATACCTCCTGAAATGTAGTGTTGCCTAAACAGAGTATCAGCTTTCTGAGCCACATGAAGGTATTAACCCAATACTGTCAGGCAGTTTTCTTTTTTTTAAAATTTTTTTTTTTTTAATTATTTGTCCAGGTTTCCCAGTGTGTTTCACATTTTTTAAGAATGAATTAACAGTATTTACTGGCATGTGTTCATGTGTTCTTTGTTTATTTTTTTTTCCTGGAGGGATGAAACATCCTCACAGTTTCCAGGTCAGTAAAATTAAAATATACTTGTCCTTAATTTCTGACATTTTTCAGAAGATTTTAAGTTCCTAATATTTTTTTTGTACAAACCCCAAACATTTTGATAGAAAATAATGACAGTAGTTACTTTTCTCACAGTAAGAAGATGTTTCCAAAGTGGATTAGTGAATTTGTAGTGGATCTTATTGCAGCAGTGAAACTTTATGCACTGTATCAATTGGGAATGTTTTCCACACTGCTCAGGTAATCAATTTCCAGTCCTGGGCAACAGACCAAAATATGCTAAGGATCGGAGTCCAATGCTCTTGGTCAGAGTCATTTATCTTTTTTTTCACACAAATAAGATCTGCATCCATTAGTAAGAAGAAGCAGGAAATAGGTAGAAACTGCCCTAATAAAGTTACTATTCAAAAGACATGAAAGACTATTTATAAATTGGAAAAATCACTGAGCTTAGTGATCCTGAATTTTTATTTTAGCTAGCAATTCTGACCAGAGAAAGAAAAATGCTGGACTTCTACAAGCATCCTAAAAACATTAGACACCCACTTCCAGTGACTTTCTGCTTTCAAAATCTACAGATTTGATTTTAATTAGCCAGTTAGAATTAACAGTGATAAGGGGCAGAAAATATGGGTGCATCAAACTCCTAATTTCTCCTTTCCACTTGTCTTCACTGGCTGTCCATGTTGTTGCTGGAATACCAAATTTGTCTATCCACTGCAAAATCATGAAGTACTCAACATTTTCAGGTTGAATAAAGGCCTCCCAGCCAAATCAAATAACTGAAACCTGAGTAGAATTAAAACGGATGTCCTCACTTGTTGAGAATAATTCAGTCTGTCAAAAATGGCTATGAAAGGGTGTAGGAAGTCTACTAACCAACATATTCCTTTCCTTCATTAAAGCATCTGTATGTTTTAGTGGGGCATCCATATAAAAATCTATGTCTTTAAAAATATATATGAAGGGCACAATTGATATGATTTTTTTTTTGTGTGTAGCATTACAAATTAAGCCAGCTTCAAAGTGTGCTAAAAGCATCAGATGTAGAGCATATCACACTTACTGTCAATTCTTGTGAACGTTGTAGGTCAAAATGATCTTTCTGTGTGTTTTCAAAAGCATTTAAAACATCAAACTTCAACTAAAATGGTAGGCATTTAATTCAGTACAAGTTTACCTACCTAAATGCTCATGAGAATCTGGGTCAAAGCAACTAAGGAGAAAAATTCCTATGGAAAATTATTATGAAAATCCCTTTTTCCCCTCTTGATATTTATTCAAATTCATTATTATCAATATATGTGTTTAGATACACAAAAATGTATATATTACTAATAAAAATACACAATTAAAAGAATGCATATACTCATGTAATTTGCCCTCTTCTATTTGTTTGCATTAGTTATGCATATTTCTCTCCCAACTGGGAATATATAAAAACTGAACACATATTTCTGTCTGAGAATCCCAATGGCAATATATTAAATGAACATCTAAGGCACACAAATTTTTTCAAAGGTACTGAAATGTGTGTTTGCATATGATTTTGTAACTCACAATTATGGGTACTGTAAACCCCATAGAAGGAATGAAAGCATATCTTTTGGCCTATATACTAACTCCCTTTCAAAAGCATACTATGAAAATAAGCAAAGGTTACATGTGGTAATTCTACATTCCAGTGAAAATATCGGAGTGTTTTGATTGCAGTGTTGCAAACAGAACAACGAGTGGAAGCTGATGTCAGAGGTCATAATTATTCAAGGAATTTAACATGAGCTAAAATGAAATGTCCAGAAAGTGTTTTCCTTTGAGTAAGGTGGAAAGTAAGAATGTAGAGAGGTATTCTGGAGAGACATTGTCCTACTGTTAGTTCTATATGAAGAGAACTAAAAAAAAAAATCACATTTTTACCAATAAAATATTTTTTTTCAATCAAGTTGAAAATATCCACCTATGTTGCTCTTTGCTGAAAGGCTCTTTTGGAACTATCTCTGGTTTTTTTTTGGTAGAACTGAAATTGGCTTTCAGTTCACGTGCTTCAGCATCCAAATATAAATGGAAATATGAGGGCCATGTTTCAGAATGGAACAGCTGGTCAGAGAGTTGATTTGTCCTCTTTGAAAGTGGAAAGCTGTCATCAAAGTAACACCTTTCAATGATAATTATTGGTGCTAACATTCAGATTCTGTCATGCCAACTCCTCATCCTACCAAGCTGTCTTCAGTCTTGGGAAAAAAAACCAACACTCCAGGCAGGGTTACAATAGGGTTATTTAGGACAAACAGATAAAATTCCTGTACTGGATATGATAAAAATATACCAAGTAGAAATACATTGCTACTTAACTTTGTTTAGATTAGGGAAAGTAATGGTCTTGACTTGCAAATGTCAAGGACAGAACATATTAGTGAAGGGTCATTTCTTGGTAGGCCATCTTGAAAGCAGTCTACAAAGGTGACTAAAACTCTTACATTAGATGAGAAGGCACAAAAGCAGATGGAATAGGATGGAAGACTTTCTACTGTTCCCCTAAGATTGCAACATAATGAGTTTTTTTAAGGTCTTTTGTTCATCTCTTCAGTATTTGTGATGCTTATAATACACTTACCACAAATGAATATTTAACTACCTTAATAAATGTTCCCTTACTCTTACTTAATCTTTCAAAGTTTATTCATCTTTAAAATATATCTATATCAGGAAACATTTTTTTGTACTTCTCTTAGTTTTTCCTGAATAATAATTGTGTTATATAAGGTAGCATAAAAATACATTTGAAGTCTCTTCATATTTTTATGAAAAGTCTTTATTAGACAATCAGAGCTGGATTGTCCTCTGTCTCCTTTGTCTGAATATGCCTGTGTAAGTTTTCTCCTGTTGACTGATTACATTGCTACAACACTGAATGAAACAAATGATCTTGGTAAGGTTATTTATAATTGTAGAACTGCATAAATGTTATGCTACTGTGATTTTATGGGCTTCTTCTTCTGTGGCGCCTGCAGTTAGTAGAAACAGCACATTTCAATATAATGGCTAACTTGCCATCTGTGGGAAGTTGTGGGGCTTGGGTTTTGCTTCATTTTGTTTGTTTGTTCTTTCTATTGTTGTTTTGTGGGAGCATGCTTGTTGGGGGAAATTTGGCCCTTGGGGCTGCCAAAGTACATTTCCTTAATACGGGTTTTATGGCAGTTCCATTTCTTTTTCACTTGCAATTTTATTTGGCTTTTTAAGTTATGCTAAGTGTTTGGCCTATTCTCTTCATTTGTTTCCTAATGGCAGCTGGCATAAGATTTAGGAAAGCCAACCTAAGTAGTCTAGATATCTGCCTAATTCAAACAAACAACTTTGCTTCTATACTTCCTTTTTGCATTGTATTATTTAATTCCTATGGGGAACTAAGTGACTGGAATAATTAAGACTTGCCTGTAAATTGTCATTTGAGTGGGACAGCAAGATAGAAGGGCAGGATTGCAATGATCTCTCTTTTTTGTTTTGGAATCAACAAAGTCATGCTGGATACTTATGCTACAAGTAATTTCTTGCAGCACAGAGATCAACTTGCTGCATGCAATAAATTACATATTCTATCTGAAAATTAAAGTTTAAAAAAAAAATATTCTATGCAAATGTATTACTAAATGGCAACAATGAAAAAAATACAGTCCTTTCCTCAGCTCAAGGTGTGGCAGCCTCATATGCCAAAGGGAATGAAGTTCAGTTGCACAGAGAACTCTGGGTTGGAGTTATAGAGTGTTCATAACTCATTCCCAATATCAGAACTTCATCGTTTAAAATGACTTGAAACAATATTTACTCATTTACTAAGAAAATTATTTATGTTGTTAAGGAGATATAATAGACTTTCCTTTGTAATGTAAATTCATTTTCCCCCATTTTGTATATCCAAAAGAAATACCTGGATATAAGTAAGAGTTGCAAATGGAATACATGGAATAAATAATGTTTGGAAGTTATAAATATTTTACGTGAGTTGCTTTCACATGTATGAGAAGTTGATCTGTGTTTTTAAAATTTGCAATTCAAAGACCCCTCCTGAATTCTGTCCATGCTGATCTGCCCTTCTGCTTCAGATTATAGAAATGCAAACTTCTTGGTTTTTTTAACTACTGCTGTGTGTTCCTGTTTAATTAGCATCCACTTTTCAAAGCTCTCTGAAAGTTATTTAAAGACAGCATTAGTGTTAGCATGTATTTAGTTAGATTTTGTATGGATGAAATTTCTTTTAATTTTATTTTTTTTATCTACAGTCTATTGGGTGTTACGGCCCTACTCCAATAAACATTATGCTACATGCTTACCTTTGACAACGTGATTAGTCCCTTAAAGTCATGAAAGCCCTCCTCAGCTACTCAATACTAGCTCCATATTTTAAATACTTTGCCAAGCCAAAGGCAGATTACTCTGATAACAGGCAGATTACAGAGCAGGTCTGATACTTGACGTAGGCAAGTGGATAACTGTCCAGGATAGGAGACTGCTAAGGAAGCTGAAAAAGAACCTTACTGTCCTTCTTCAGTTACTGTAGAGGTCTGAGAAGTTGTGCTTGCTGCTACTGCCATTTGCAGATGGGATGCATGGAGCAGGAGTGATCTTTCCCATATATGCAGCCAAAGCACAAGACCTTTCACTCCTGACAGCTGGAGCCAGGGGGCTCTCCCCGGAGCTCCCTGTTTGTTTTACTGATTCAATTGAATCCCATTTGAAAGTAAGCCCAGTTCAACAGAAAAAAGATATACATTTGGAAGATAAGAGTGTTGATACAGTAAGCTAGATCCAGAAAACTGACTTATTTCACAATCTTCTATAATCCAAGCAGCAAACTGAAGTACTAAACTGGTACCAGCTCCCTCCATAATCCTTGCCTGATGAATTAAGGCATTTTTCCTGCCCCACTCATGGGTAGTGGAAAGGTCTTTTCCACCAAAGGAAAAACAAAAGGTCTTTTCCACCAAAAAAAGAAAGGAAAAGAAAGGTCTTTCCCACCAAAAAGTTTGTCTACGCAGCAAATTCCTCTGACCTAAGTCAATGAACTCAGAGGAGGCTTTGAAATGGCCAAGGCACAGACTTGTAGCAGTGGGAAGAGTTTGTCTCTGCCTCTGCAGAAGATGAAAGTTACACCATAGAAGTACATCCTCTGATACAAGGTGCTGTTAACACCTCTTCACCTCTTCAGTGGTTCCAACACCGTTTCAGCGGTTCCAACAAAATAATTTACAAGTTCAAACACAAAACACCTACTGTTGGTTCAAGTATGACAAACCATGTTAGGTACCAAAGTCAGTCCAGCTGCTGGAAACTGAGCTCTATGAAATGTGACCTGAGATCTGGTTTTCTGAATCCACAATGAGTAAGGACAGGCAGAGTTGGCTGGATGAGGATGGAAATTATGGTCTCCTACAGCTATACTGGACAAGTTTGAGACCAAAAGAGACAAAAAGCCACAGAATCTCAGAAAGGCATTTCTTGTCCAATACAACCATTGACCGAAGAACAAGCCAAAAAACCTTTATTTCCCTAAACAATGGTTAAACAACCTTAATTTCCTCTCTTTCAAATTCAGGAAAACATTCTTTCTTTTTACTACTACTCTTACCAAGGCATCTAACTTTCTGTTGTCTGTTATACACTTTCCTGGAGAGCCCTGAAAACCTGATCTGGGTTTTGAAATGTTGAAAGTGGTCATGGCTGAGATGAATTAGTGAACAGAGGACAGGAGAAGTAATCAATAACACATGATGAATACAATTTATCATGCTGCTACCTCCACAATATAGTTGGGTTGCAATTGCATGTATCAAGACACATACTGTTTTCCTCTTTTCAGCTTACTTTCTCCCTATGCAGCACTTTTTGGATTCTGTTTCCATTACTATTTCTCTTAGCATGATGGAGATTATTATTAGTAATTGATTTTTTCCTCCCTTAAGCATGCATCTGTCAGGCTTGAGGGTCAAAATGTTCATTTAAATAGTTCCCTGAAAATTAAGCAATCCTTTGTCGTCTATTACCAGTCATCTGAATATGCATTCCTCATGCCAAACTGAATTGCCCCCACCCTTAGAAACTGTCAAAATCTATGTAATCACCAAAGTAAACGCTTTGCTAAAAAAAAAAAAAAAAAAAAGTGAATAACCTTATACCTCTGAAAAAAAAAAAGTCAATAGCCTTATACCTCTGGAAATCCCTTCCATAGTTACTTTACATATAGATGTGCCAAATATTTTTTCCAACAGCGCAATTAACTCTAAGAAGTTGGGGAAGGGCTAGTAGGTGATGCCAGTCTGTCAAAAGATGGACAGGGTAAAATTCTCATCCAATAAGTCCAGACAAGCACCTGATCCCTAAGTTGCATGCTTTCTATGTCATTAGGAAGATTCTTTTGTGATTTGAATTTCTAAAAGTTTACATGAAAAATACAATATGTTCAATTTAAATTTCACTGGGCCGTCTTATTGTTACTTCTCAGCTTCTGTTTCACAAACCACCTTTGAAATAAACTTCTTAAATTATTATGAAAGACAGAACGTGATTCAAGTGTATATTACTGTTGCTATTTAATTCCTTTCTGTGGATTTCACTTTTATATACCCATAAAAAGTGTCCTGTTTATATTACTCTAGGCATAGTCTTTTAAAATATCTTAGCTTATTGTTGGCAAGGGAACATTATAGTGTGGATAATGATGGGATAATAACTTTGATTTTGAACTTCTATTACTTAAAAATTTGCAGCATTCCCTGAACAAGATGTACACTGGGGCTTGTTAGCTCTGTAATTGCAATCCTTACTTTGAAGGCATTTTTGTATGCCCGGCATCCAAATGGACAGCCCAGGGAATTGAAGTCTGAAGATGAATTGTTCATTCTTTTGATTATTCTCAGATGGGCTGGATTCAGCAAGGATCTCAGAGGCTCCTTCTCTGAAAGTTTTTCAGAGGACTTTCCTAGAAGCCAGTAAATTCATGTTCAGGGTTTATATCTGAAATTTGTACCTTCAGAATAAATAGGCAGCTAATGCAACTCCATTGTACTGGAGTCTAATTACAGATGGCTCCCCATAACAGAACAAGGAATCTGCCAGTGCAAGTGAACCAAATGGAGTTAGCACAGTTCAGCTATGCCAATATATCTAAACATAAACACACATACTCTTCTTCATTCCAGCCATGATGACAAAGTGAGTTTCATATTGCATTGTACTTTATTTCAATAGCATTCTGTACTGATTTAACATCAGCTGCACATATAATTCCATCCAGAATTAATTGGTCATACATATATATGTCTGGTCTTATTAATTCTGTTATAATGAAGACATACTTTTAAAACTGGGAGGAACAAGCATTTCCAATTTCCTGGTGACATCTTGTGTGTCCTCTGTTATTCCTGACATACGTGGCAAGGATTCTTCATTTCTTCTTGGTGAGAAATTTCTGTCACGCCACCTCATTTATCCTGGTGCACTTAACTGAATATTTTACCTAGTTTTTCCGTATATCACGCTGTGCTAAGATTTTGTATTCTTTAGAGACAAATACATATTTGGACTAGGTCAGTTCTGTGAGTTCTTTTAGAAGTCCCTCTCTGCTGGAGCAATAGTTTTGGAAATACGGTAGGTGGCGCTCTTCCCCCTGAGTCAGGAGTGACGTTTCTAACAGCAGAGGAAAAACTTGTTGGTAAACAATATGCAGTAACAAAATCCTAGCTTCTCGATATTCACAGAAAAAGCAGAAGAGTATATATTAATTCACTCTATTCTGCTCACTAGTAAAACACACTTTATACAGAAAAAAATGCAATGGCAGTAAGTAGGCAGCTGCAATGTTCTGATGCTACGAAATACTGAGGTAGACCAGATCCCTTCAAGACTTTGCATATCTGTGATGAATGGATAACATTACCTCCGCACTGGTCCTGAGAATAGAAAACACTGTGGGAGTACTGCAGATACTGAGGTAATAATATCTCTTCAGAGAAAATCTCTATTTTAGCATTTATAGGGCACCTCCCAGTAAAAGTATATCTCAAGGACAATGGTACTGAAGCTACTGGTTTTCAAGAGGTATATCATAGACTGTTGCGGTCTGGCACAGTGGATCTAGAGGGGGAGAGGTACACTTAGGCAGAAGAAACCTCTTAGGAGCAGTTTCCTGCACCTGTACTGTTAAGCATGGCTCTTCATGACTGTCTTTAGTGACATCTTTCATTCATAAGGTGATATGAAACTCATCGGCACAGGGTATCTGATATACTAACCTTGGAGAAATGGCTGCTTATGCATTTTTTCAACACACACATATAGAAATAACCATATTCAGTAATCTGGTTGGACAGGGACATATCAATCAATGAGGATGGGCATGGGGTTTCACTGTTTTTCTTCTTTTATTGACCAAACGTAATGGTGACTCCCATACTGCCATTGTTCCTCAATTTGGCCATGAGACATCCATAAGACTTTACTCTTTACTGTCTCTTTTGTGATTAAAAATACAGATGGCATAAATGCTATTATTATAAACAAGAACATTTCAAGGATTATTACTGAGCCTCATGTGGAAACAATTCTGAACACCACTATTAAATCATCAGGCAGCCTGTATCATTAAGGATGCACTTGAAACCAGGTCTCTAATTTTTATTGGGAATAGCTGATATGTTTATGCATCAGAGAGAAAACTGGCTATAGATAGAAGAATAGTGTAGTCAAGAATTGAGAAGAGCAAGCAGGAAGAAGAAGGGGATGAAAGAAAGATTGAGACAGAAATTTGGAAAAAAATTAAATACATACAGAAAGAGATTAAATAGCCAGCACTCTTTTTGCCTGAAAAGGTTAGGAGCAAAAGGAGATTTGTTGGAGATGCTCTGAATTTGAAGCTATACAATAGGAACATATTAGCCTCTCTTTTTAACCCGTAGCATGTGGCAACAGTTAATTAAATTAAGGGCAATAAAGTTAGAAGGAATGAAAGGATAAGTCTTCTTTACACAGTGCATAATCAATTTGTGGCATTCACAACCACTGCAGGTCATGTAGACAGACATTGTGGTTGGATAATTTTATGACAAGCAATAACATTTGCAACTCTGTCAACTTAGACGGTGATAGGAAGATAATCAAAGAGTCTCTTGGAAGAACACTGCCCCAAGAACTCAAAGGTTTGTTATATTATGAAGGACTTGGCACTATCTCCAAATGTCACATCATTTATCAGTGTAGGAGTGCATAACATGCAGAGAATTAAAAGCTATTACATCCCATTTCTAATAGTCAGTAAATAAATGGTCAAGGAACAGATAAACATCCTGTTTCCTTCTTGATCAGCGACCTTCCAAATTATGCTAAATAAGCTTCCCTGAGTATTACTCTCTTCCTCTCTCCCTGCAGATGTTAGTGTGCCATTGGGGTCTGATTCTGTCACTGGGGCGCTGGGGTTGGATTAGATATCATAAAATGCATTAAAATGCAAATTCAGAGGGATGGTTTGTTGGATTTCTGGTTTTCAAGATTTTTTTTCAAGATGTTTTTCCAGGTTGAACCCTACAATCAAGAAGGCAAAAACTGGTTCTCTAAATTCATATAGATATTGACTTAAAAAGAAAACACACGTTTTTCCAGAGAAGGATGAAGGACATATTTATTTACATGCTATCAAGAACACAGCAATTAAAACAAAATTGAATTAGAGATAATTGTGACCAGGCTTTTACGTCAAGGTTTCTATCAAATATTGGTTTATTTGCTACCACTGATCTCAAAAGTCATCATTTTCTCAAGTCCTGCTGAATGCAAGGTAGCAGAGCATAGCCCAGCTTGCCCAATAAATTACCTACCAATTGGCAATTCTAGTGAGACATCTTAATGTCACCTCAGGCAGCTTTATACTACTTTTGCTTGGAATTTGAACATAAAGTCAGATTTCCTGTCTCAGATAGACACAGATTTTGCATAAGTAAGGCTCCCTCTTTGAATGTGATTTTGCTTTAAAATTCTTAGTCTTACAGACCTGACATCCACAGAAGCTCTGAATGAGAAAGCACAGAAGGAAAATGTCTACTTTTAAAATATGACATCTCGAAGTCTCCTCACAACTGACATGTTAAAAGGTTTGTAATGGGACCAACTTATTAATGGCAAAGTTGAAGGGAATATGGGGAGATCTTGAATTTCATGCATGTATGCAGTATGAACTGCCTTTAAATTCTGAATAACCTGCATATGTCTATTTAGATGTCTTGAAAAAGGATGAACAGGAACTCACCTGTTCACCTAGTTCAGGTAGGTATCAATTTTCCTATCAGATGATGTGGCTGAAATAGAAGCAACATAGAAAATCAATTCAAACTGCAGCTTAAAGTAAAGCAAATAATTCTGATTTTTGACAACACTTGTATTTCATCAGTTTATTTTGTGAAAGAGACATGAATTGATATAAACCACTGTGATACTCTTTGAAATATGTTTTTTAGTTGAAACTGCTCTAATTTCAGACTGTTCTTTGACATTTACGTTCATTTTCATCACATTTGCTATGAAAAATCCACATTGACAAGCAACAGTACAAGGAGCACTACACTGACAATTCAGCCTGAATCCTGGGGTATTCACATGCATGTCTGTGTGTACAAACTACCAAATTGTTCTCGATTTGAAGCTTCATGCATACCCAAAAACTACATTTACATGACCACAAATTTAACAGAGAACAAAGCGTAAAATCCTTGCTACACTCCATTCAGCAGGAAATAAAACAGAAACTGTGAAGTTTTTCAGGGCTTTTTTAAATGTTTAATTACTTTTAGCATTATTGGCAAAACAGCAAGGTGCATATTGGAATGCTCCTCTGTGTGTGCAGGACCTAGAGCCTTGCTGCATAGTTGGCCTCATGTCTTACTATTTCTGAAGTAAAACTGGCTAATCATTAGCCTCAGTCCTCAGTGCTTCCAAGCTATTCCTTTTCTTCTCTTTCAGCACTTACAGATGTTCCTGATGTATTTGAGTGAGATTTTGACTATGCTCTGTCTTTTGGAGGTACTTTTACATTCCAAGCTACCTCATCAGTTTGAACTACTTTCTATTGCATCATATTTTTAACCGCACAGCTTCAGTTATGACTTGCCAGGAACGTACTTTATAAATAGGATTTTTAGTTAGAATAAGATTAAGAGCAGTGTTTTCTTCGCACCAGAAAATTTCTGATCACATGCGTTTGTCCAAGGAGAAAGAGACAAGCAGCAGGGTGATGGTGGTGTAATCAATCAGGAGTTTGGCCACCAAGTAATCAGAAGTGGGAGACTGTGTTCCCATTGCCACACCTAGTAGAGTCACAGGCTGTCAGGCGTAGTATGACTATTTGGAAACATTTTGGGTGATACTTGAATGCCACCAAGGTCTAACTCAGCAGAGCACTTTGGCAGCTGCTTGTCTTTAAATGTGGCACTCTTAGGTGTTTTGGAACTTAAATATCTGAATGGAAACAAAAAGGGTGAAGAGCTTGACTGATAGATGATTTCTGCTTGCAATTCAAGCGTTTACCATGAAAGACTAGACTCCAAGACATCTACCAGAGAGACATATGGAAAACAGCTTCAATTTTTTATAGTATTAGAAGAGTGGTCCAACTGAGATTTCATATGAATTTTCTTGTATTATTTCAACCTAGTAAACTGAGAGTCTAGAGGGAACAAAATAAATTCTTCTGATTAAAGCAGATGTGTGGTTGGAAGACATAGACTCAATTCCAGGGGTGCCACAATGTGTGAGTTTTAGGCTTTAGGAAAAAAATAGTTCCCAAACCCCTTAATATTTTTGCAGTCTGGCATGGTTGTAGCTCCATTGTAAGCATTTGTAGGGAGTAAGGATCTGCCTTCCTCTTTCTCCCTTCCTCCCTCCATGATGATGTAGCAAGTGAAGAGGCTCACAGTGAAGGGTAAACCAGGAGAAAACTGTATGATCTCTGTTGTTATTTTTTCTCTGGCTTCCAACATGCATTACTAAAGCTGTAGAAAATTAGCACAAAAGCATAGATTCAGTAGTTCTTGGTATTGCAGTAGAGAAACAGAAGACTTTCTTACTGGATTTGGGTGGGAAAATACAGCTCTGTTTGCTTTGGTACCCTTTCTACTCTTCCAATAAATTCAAGCTCGACCATAAAGGCAGAAAAATATTACATATTTAACAAAATAATCTCACAATTTCTTTGAGATATACAGAGGAAAAAGGACCCACAGATGTGGATATCGAAATTTTTTAAGGTGCAGTAAAAGCTACTGCTGCCTTTGTATAAATACTGATTGGAGACCTGGAGCAGTACAAAATATAGAAGATAAATACACACTCATATTTTCTTTCTCACATGCTATTTCATAGCATTGTTTTCAATAGAAATACTTAAAAGAGTGGAAGCACCTGGGTTTTTTTAATTTAAAAAATTGCAAACTGGAGCTAGAGGACTATTTGTTAACCTGTTATGAACTTATCAAAATTTAATAATATGCATCATTTACCTGAAAGAGTAGATCGAAATCTATGATTTGCATGGTGGTTTATTCATAGGAGAATGCATTTGACTCTGTAAACAAGTATCACAGCTGGTTCCATCACTTTGTATTATTTAATTTTTGAAAGAAACTAAAGAAAGTATATTTGGAAAAAGCCCAACTAAGCTGTGGAACTTTTTGCAAAGGAATATGGTTAAGGCTAACCAGATCAGGAGATTAACAAGAACATTGATAAATTCCTGAAGATTAGATCATTAGTGGCTGCCAGGATCAGCCCGGATGCAACCCAGGTCAAAAATCCCTGAGCAACTGGCAGCTGGAAGAGCATACCAGAGACAGCCATCCATACACAACACTGCCTCTCCAGGCAGTAGCCAAAGATAGACACTTTGGCCAAACCAAAGGTTACATGTTACATGTTTTAGGAACAGGCAGTACAAAGGGAGGGAGCACAACATCGTGCCTTGTGAAATGGCAGCACAGAGAAGCTTTAAGTCAGCATCAAGAAGACACCAAGCCCTCACTTGAATGACTTCATACTCCCATGCAGACACCAGGAACAGATATAGGGTGTCCTCACTGTTCTGCCATTTATTGATCTTCAGCTGTAAAGAATCCCTGAAAACTATCAGTCTGACTCAGGTCAGAGCAACCCTCAAGCTTCTTCAGTCTTGACTGGCATAAGGATCTAAGCTCAGTGTGATAAAATCACTAGCTCCCTGGCTACCTTGACTCTAATTTTCCAAGTATGAACTTTCACCTCTTGCATTTCCACAGTGTACCTTGTGTTGCAGGTCGGCTTTGAAGGTTGTAGACTTCATCTCACCTGCTGACCCTGCCACCAAGGTTTTGTGTTGAAATGCAGCAGCAGGCCTTTCAAGTGCCTATTTCTTCTATAAGAAAACAGCTATTCTAAAAATATACTAAGTCCTAGAGCTGAGCAAAAGCTGGTAAGTCAGAGAAAGAAAAAGTCAGCTAGGTAAAAAATCTGGTGTCAGTGGAAAAATAAGTAAATAACTGGGAAGCGAGAAAAACATTAGTCATGCCAATAGCTGTGTTGGACCTGATATTGTTATATTTTTCCTGGAATCATTTTACCCAGGCTAAAAATCAGCAGTTAATACGTTACAACAAGGTAATCCCTATATTTGCATGTTTTGTATTTAAATGTACAGAAGATATTTACAAAGTGTTAGTTTCTTACCCAAATATTAAGACATGAGAAGATTATGTTTATGTGTGTGTGATTGTATGCCTATGTCTACACATATTTAATCTCTTTTGCTCTCTCTAGGGCCAAATTCTCCTGGTCACATCAAGGTACACCCAGAGTAATTTGATAGTCATTGACATGCTTCTTTATAGTCTGTTCTAAGGTAACTCAGAGAATTTTGGCTTACAGGGAAAGGAAAAGAGACAAATGTGACTTTAACATCACCTTATAAGGTTCTAAACTGTTTCTTGATATGATGTGGGACCACAAGAGGGTTTCCTGCCCAGCAAGAAGTGCTCCCAGTTGCCAACACCATAGAGCAAATGATGACTGAGTTAGTGTCATGGTGCTCTGACTGCACATCAGCTGCAAGGACTGGGATGAAGAAATATGATTAGCTGCTGTAGCCAGAAGCAAAGCAATGATACCTTTATGCCATTGTCCATCTCATCTAACATCATGTTTGGTTTGCCGTCGTCTATCTCATCTTTCCACAGCAACTGGAAGGCTGGAATGGAGCATCTGGATAGATTGGGGAATAAATCTCACTTCTTGAACTAATCCTTTGACCATGGAGGGGAAGGCTAATTTCAATGAGATAATAACTTTGTCCGCTCAACTTCAATACAGCATCCTGCTTCAGTCGAGCTTTCTTTAGAGAGCCCTGATAGATAGCAAGTCTGATTACACAGCTGGAGTCCTTCATCTAGGATTTTTCCTTAGTAAATTTTCCTGACAGCTTTTCAGCAAAGATTTTCCCACATTAGCGGAGACCAGATTAAATCTAAGTACAAAGCAATAAAATCTCCCTGCCTCCAGGCTTCAGGGAATACCTAGACTCCTTTTTGTGTTCATTTCTTCCCTTGCTGTTTCTTATCATCAAAAAAACCGCAGACCATTTTTAATTAGAGTATCCCCATCTTTCTCTGCCAATGTTATGTCTTCATTCACTATGATCCGTTCTCTGGAAAAGCAGCTCTGAGATTATTAAGGTCAATTAGCCACCAGAGGGAGCCCATACAGCCTCGTGAATGTAACTGGTTCGCATTGTTAGAAGCAAAGCAAGATAGAAATGTGAACCGCTCTTTTGTACGGTCTGTAACTATGGGGGGTATTTCAGTAAGGCTAGGGTAAGAATACACGATGGGGCACCAGAGATGCCTACAACAGTAGGAGATCAAATCTAGCTGCCAAAAATAGATATAAAAGAAAAACAACAAAGTGGAAATACCATGAGTCCAGGTAAATTGGCACAGTTCTGACAACAGGACTGCTTTGATTTGTGTTAGTTAAAAGTAAGGTCTGGAAAGTGTGAAGGGTTCAGTGGTCCAGAGTTTCTTCTTCTTACCAATCTCAATGCATTTCAAAGCTCAGATTGAAGCCAATTAGTTAATTTTGCTTATTGATGAAGAGAGCAGTTGGGATGATTTCATCAGAAGCTTAATGGTTTTTATTAGGTAAGTTTGGCCCACTCAAATATAGACTTACTCCCCCGTCTGCAGTCACACACTAGCCTGACCTCAGGAGAAAAAAAATTACTTCTTGTCCTTTTGTAACCCAGACAAGAAAAAGAGAGGCTGCGTTGGGAGACTTTGAAGGACTGCTGCAACAAGCTTTGTGACAATCCTTTCCAGGCCCACACGTGCATGAGGGGCAGTAATGGCTGTGGTTTCCTTATCACTTCAAGATTAACTCTGTAGCTATGCTTAAAACAAGAAACCCTTTTATTCGTTTCAACCTCTGTCAAGTCTTATATAATAATAAAAGAACACACACGCGCATTCATTCCATTTATGGAATACCTCTCTATGTCCTTGTTATTAACAACTACCTAATTACAGTAACATAAATAGTAGTAATAATTCATCTTTTAAATTCAAATTCATTTGATCCTCCTTGGGCTACACATAAAAGTGGTTCACAGGCACAGCCTCCTGCTACTTGGGACTTCTGCTTCCAGAAACAGGTGTGTGCGTGCATACAAATTAAAGCTAAAGCTAGAAGGTCAGTTTCCAGCTAGAAGCATAGAAAATTTTCTCCCATTTCATGTAGAGGTTGTCTATCAGTACTGTAAACAGGCTGGTGATGAATCCAACCAGAAGCTGGAAAGCTGTGTTGTTGCAAGGCAGTGCTAAAACTAATGTGCTACACTTGGGAGCAGAGGAGCTTCAGTCTTATTTCTGAATAACAGGCTATTTCTGTTCTTAGTGTTACTCTAAGATAGCTCAGCTTCAGTACTGAACACTATTTTTTTGGTTAAAATTATCCCTTTGCTGAGGAGTGACAAATTCTGAAAGTGTCAGGGATTACATATCTGTAGTTACAGAAGATATGTTCTCTATCAATGATACAGTCTGAGAAAGCTCATAGTATAACAATGGTTTTTTTGTGAGTCAGGCAAATTAGTGACAATTCTTTCTTTCAGAGCTTTGAATGAATCAGCAATATTCAGAATTAATTTTGTTAAAAGCATTGATTTGATTTAGAGTATTGAAGGCACGTGGATGGTTTTGCTGCTTTCAATAGCTCCCTGAGAAAGGGGTTAACCTCTAAGCAATGGGAATACTGGTAGGACTGAGCATTGCTACTGCTGTCTGTGAAAGTCCTGTTTCTTACTGTTCTGTCTCCAGGCTACACGATTTGTTGCTAAAGGTACAGTTAACAAGAAAACACGTGTTCTATTTCCTCTGAAGACTTCAGAATAGTTTTTATCTAAATCAAGAAAAAACGAGAAAAGAGCTGAACACCAACACCATGGAAAGCAGAATATTTAGTAAACACTGCTATTAAGCATTAATAAATTAAGTATAAGAAAAATAAATCAGTATGCAGTGCTGTTGAAATGCTACAGAAGTTAAAGCTTACAGTTGTGTTGTTTTTTTTTTTTAAAAGAAGGAGAGGAGAAAAGAAAATAAAAATTGACCTTCAATAAAATACTGTCACAAGGTGTTTCTGAAGTAGAGACATGCACAGTGAGTTTGAAGTAGTTTTTAATTGCAAAGTATACCAGTCTCAAAGATGTACTACTTACATACACGTACCTCAAACCAGGACACTTATATAGGTATAATCTAGAGCACATTTTCACAGGCAAGTGAGGCGGCATCTAAAGAGAAGCTATGCACCCTGACCACCCATGACGACTGCAAAGTAACTGGAAATCATCAGTGCACTTGGAAGGCTTTCAGATTAGCTCCCTGAGACTCATATTGAAGGATGGGATCAGCTGCCCTCTGAAACCTCTTTTTTCCCCTCTTGACAAAAAAGAGCACTTTGATTATTAGCCTTCATCATCAGGAGCAATTTATAGTGGTGAGTTAGTGATTAGTGAGTTTGGACAGAAGGGTACATTTACACCAAAGCTTTGGATACCTCTAATTTGAATTGCCTAGCCACATCAAAGAACCACAGCTCTCACTTCAACTGCTTTCACTAAATATTCTCTTTGACTCCATCTCTATTCCCACTCTCATCAAGAACTCTTTGTACTAAACTTTCATTAAGGTAAAGGGAAGAATAAACTCAATTGACTCTTAGCCATTCAACACAAACTTTCGGTTCTTTTCTACTACTAAACATTTACTGATAAGTTTTAGATTTTAACCCAAAGGTTACAACTCTTGCTCTTTCAGTGATTATTTGATCAGATGTCTATTACCTATCCCATTCAGGAATAACAGGCCATAGTTAGAATAGCAGTATTTTCCTTCAGTCTTACCTCATGTATTAACATCCTTCTAAAGCCACTCTTCCTTGTTTCCTTTATTCTAATAGAATTAAACATATCATGCCTAGAGATCAATAACGGCTCCTCTAAACCACCCCAAGAGACGCTGCTGACAACTGCTATAGACCTTTCTGCTGGGTGGTCTCCTCCAAATTTCTAAACTCAGTTTAATCATGGATGCAATATATTTATTGTGACAATGTTCTTACTCTAAATCTTTCTTTTCCCTCCACAGTATATTCTTACATTGGAAATATATGAAGAATCACTTAAAGAACTCAATGTAGTAGAAGAGAAAGTTTGAGTTGCCTTTTGTGCCATAAAAATAAGGTTTAGGGATACTCTTTCATATGTACATTGATTTTTCTTTGGTTATATATATTCAGATATTTGTATCAAGGTTATCAACAACTTTGAAAGAGGACGGCTCAATGCCAGGCTAAGTAACTCATCCTTCAGGGGAATCTTCATGACAGAAAAAAAAATATGTCAGTAGAGAAGGTTAACATCTTACCAGTTTTCACCTGGCGATTCCAAAAAATTACCAGCTGAGCACTGGTTGTTCTTTTATTTTTTTACATTTTGTAGACACAGTATGATTAGATGACTCATCTAAGTTCAAACAGCAAGTATAATACAGGGGAAGCAGTAAAATCCAGTCTCAGTGAATATAGTCTTGTGGTCCAGACACCGGAGTCCTCCCTCTTAACATCAGTGTCCAGAAGCAATGAAAAGCTCAGACAGAAGCAATGATGTGCACACATATATATATATTCCTATGTCCAGATAGAAACTTTTGTTCTCAAACATGAAATTTTAAGTGTGGCTTACATACACAAAGCCATCATCTGGTATGTATGAAAAAAAAAGAACAAAAAACTGCGAAGAAAAAAAAAATCACTCATCTAACATATATTGATGGATGATATTTTGTAGTCATTATCATTAAGGTTTCTTTGAAATGCGTTAGTAAGTTGAAATATTCCTGTTACAACAGAAAAAAGTCCACATAGAAGTTTTTGATTTGAAAGGACTTTTGAGCTAAAGGCAACAACAGCAAACAGATGCTTCCTTCTAGTGTTGAGCTGAAATGAAGGGAATGGGTTTTGGAAATAATGTAAAATAATAAACATCAACCCTGTTCTGTATTCAGGATGAAAATGTGAGAACTGCTGTTGCTGACTTTAATACCATGAAAAATTTTTCTGGCTTTTCTGGCAATTAAGTCATGCTGCAGCACTGTTGTCTGGGCAAGAGGTCCAAATGTCAGTGGAATGTCATATTATCTTCAACCTCTCTTCATGTCAGTTCTCCATCTCAGGATGGAAAATAAAAACTACCAATGCACTTCCTCACACCATCTTTTTACAGCAGAAAAACAAGAAGCAGGGAATAAATGCTGAGTGCTGGCTGGAGTATCTGAGCTGGAAGGGAGAAAGGAGAAAGAAATGGGGGCTGAAATGAATCTAATGTGGGTCTATGTAACTTTCCTGTCAATGATTCACTTGTTTTATTTCTAGATATTTAAAAAAAAAAAGGCATGACACAACTGGATTCTATTGTGTTCCTAGATACCATCTATTTCCAGAAATACAACATTATTAATTTAAAGCTGGAGTGTACTTCAATAAAAATTCAAAGAACAAAGTAGAGCAAATTTCCAGATAATTTATCTTCCAAGACTTTTCTGAGATTGTATACTGGCATTCCTCTGACAGCATCATGACACTCAGGAAAGCTCTTCAGGCAGACAGGGTTTATCAATTGGCTATTTCTATAAAGGACAATCACTGAAAGCAATTATTCTATTTTTACATGAGAAAAAGACTGTGACAGAGAATCCTTATTATTGTAAATTACAATGAAAATAAGAAACCAATAAAAAAACCCAACCCTTGCCATGTGAACCCCAAATATGAGCAATAATTTCAAAATTATTAGCAATAATTAATTCAGAACACATCAATTTTCTCTTCCTACTTCTTTTGTCTACTTCAGTTAAAGCCTTTTCTTTTTTCTTTCATTATTTTTACAAGGTTCTTATCACCTATTTCTTATTTCCAAAGGGAAAGTGTGTTTTTCAGCCCAGGGCAATCTTACATTCTTCAGCTTAATGTGTGTGTAGGTTGGTGTGAAACCCTTATCTATGAAGTAATCAGTCCAAACAATAATAAACAGGAGAAAGAGAAATGTAAAAAACAGTAAAGAAAAAAAAATATAAAGAGAGAGAATAATATTTTTGCAATAGAGATTAAAATTAGCATAACTTCCATGTGACATCACATTTGAACCTGTGAAGAAGTATGTTTTCATTCATGTGTGATAACTGGACTCCTTGCATTTCTCCTCATACTGTCAAATAAAAAGAAAAACTGTCTAGGTAAATAAAATTATTTCAACATTTTTTGTATGTGCATGTATATACTTTCATTACACTTTCTGCTAAAACGTACTATTTGTATTTCCTGTTCTAAGCTGCTAAGTAAACTTAGCATTGCACTGCAGAGATGATTGTGTTTCCTTTGTGGACTAAGTGACTATAAATATAAGACTTATGCAGCAGGGAAAGGGATCTAGATAATCCTACCAGTGAAAAATATTGTGTGGGGTTAAAGGGAATGGGGAAGGGACTGCAGAAGAAATTATAGTCATCTGAGTGATAGATACTCAAAGCATATTTGAGCAGTGGAGGTAGAAGGTTGCAACTGTTGGGACAGGAAAATCTGTGTGCACATAATACAAAAAGAGCAAAATTTTGCTTATGAGTGAACAAGACTCTTTGTATTTTTAAACATCCATGAAAGCAGATGGATTTCTCTAACCTTAGGCAAATTAAACTGAGGTGTCTCAGATAAGAGTACAGTAATATCCTCACACCAGAGAGAAAAGGTCCTCAAGAAAACAAATTAGTTTGCCAGATGCCTAGAGTCAGAAATGAATCTGAGTCACACAGTCTGACAGACAAGATGATGTTTCCTGACCCAGACAAGCTTACTGCCTACAGGTTTTCCTAAACTGATACCCAGCATGAAAAAGTGAGTGGCAGGGACCCATCATTCTGATATGGAAGAGTTAGGTATAGCCCCAATGCAGAAACTTCTAGGTTAATTCTTTTTATTAATCAATATGTATATAATAATTTCTGTACTACCGAATTATCTTGTTAACAGCAGGACATCACCATGGGCTAATGAGTTCACATCAGATAACACATACAAAAATAAGGAAAACTCCTAGCATAGACCTTGTTTATTACAAAGAAGATTAACTTCATAACTGAGGAAGTGCAGGTGCTGTTTTCAGGATCTTCACGTTAGTAATACACACATGCTAAATGTAATGGCAGGCTTAAAAATTTGAAAACAGTAGAGTCACAAAGGACACTTAGCTGAAGCCTAGAGAATACATGTTTCTGTACTGCAATAAAACTTATCTGCTGACCTGACCAACAAGAATGTTTTTTTCTCCCTCTCTCATAGCAGTGTGTTTAAAGCAATGTTTATTCTTAGTCTGAGCAGTCTGTAGCATGACAAGATTTCAAACATGGCAGAAGTCTTGTGGAGGAAATCTAGCTCTGCTAGAAATGCACAAAAATGGGGTGTCATAAATGTCATGCACACAGTCACATGCACGTGCATGCACAAACACACAGAGTGACAGTCTTCATGGCTTTGGTTTTCTGGTTTGAAAACACAAAAAATATTTGACTTTTTACTGCACATTATTTGTTGAGCTCCACAGTGAAAAATAACTGTACAGAAGCTGAACACTGCATAAACTGTGAAAACAAACACAGTTAGAAATATTTTTCCTAGAAATCTGGTTAAATTTTGTCATAATCTTTAGAAAATATTGCTATTACTAGTAGAAAAGGAATCTTATTCCTGATCAAACATTGATAGATATTTGGGCTTTTTAAACTTAATTAGAGTTTCTTTAAACTTTGATCTGTTCTTCATTGTTGAATCTCTTAGCCATACAAGGGCAACCAAGTTGGAGACAACTGCAATTAAAATGACAAAGTTAACAAAAAATACTATTTCACAGTGTTTTCCAGGCTGTCTGCCACCAGGGTTCTCAGGTAGCTACATGCCCTTTCTAAGTTAGTTTATTAGTTTGCTAACACAGAAATAGCATTTGTCTCTATTTGTGTCTTCTGTGAGACTTAGTATTCACCTGAATTGAAAACACAATTAAAATAATTTGAGCGCAGAGGAAGTTTCTGATTTTTTTAAAATGGCTTTAAAAAATATCTTCTTTTAGTCCATAGCACTATATTTTAAATGATTAAATTTGGCACTCACTTGATATTAATGTTAGCCTAAGAAAAAATGTTAAGCTATGTTTAGAAATGGTTTCTGGACTCTTAAATTAAAGAGGTGCTTCGAAAATAAAATATCAAAATATTTCTCCTTATTCTGAAATATTAAATTATTTCTCCCAAAACAGTCCTCAGAAGTCCTAGATCTCCACTAACACAAACTCAAAATCACATAAAGTTTCATGCACAGCTTTGTTTTTGTTGCTTTAATGTATTTCATATTCCATATTTATTGCACAAAAAGATTTACTTAAAATATGACTTTAATAAATCATTACAGCTGAAAAAAACCCATACCTATATCTAAATATGGCTTTATGTTTTTTTTTTTTTCTTTGCTTAAGGACTGTGCACACCTTAGAAAGAACAGATGTTAAATCAAATATGTATTTGTAACATCTATGTGTAGATTTCTCCCTTTATCTAGTCACACATTTTTTGCAGTTCTAGAACCATATAAAAAGGTCCTATCTGTCATATACATGCATACTAGTTTAAAACCATATGAATCTGCTCTATTTCACAAACAGGAAAAAGTGTATGCACAATTGTAACATTGAGAAAAGCCTGATCAACAAACCTCTCTTATTTGCAACCCGTTAAAAAACAAACAAACAAAAAACATCACTTTATTGTGGGCAGCAGAGTAATTTCCAAAGACTCAGAAGACTCAGGATCACGTTATTAATTTCCAGCCAGAACACAATTATTTGCATCTTGCCTTAAGTGATTGGTGCTTTTCATATCACAAAGGCTCCTGAGGAAGAGCTACTCAGATGTGTTGATTGACAGTACCTTTTTAAGAATTTGAGTTATTCCAGAGTATGTATGTTTGATTTTAGCAGATAAAAAAGATTAAATAGAGAGAGAATGGATACACGTAACAAAAACTTGGGCAGCTGCAGAACATGCGGGAAGCAATAACATGTTTCTGAGAAACTCTCTTCTACAATTTCTCAGTACTTATCCTAAAATGTTGAGAAACTATAAAATGTCATGTTGAACAAACAAGAGAATCATAATGTTACTTATTTCAAAATGTCAAAGAATAGCAACTGTAGTTTGTCTTTTTTTTCTTTTTTTTTTTTTTCCCCACTAACAGGTAACTTCCTATTTCAGGGTTTTCTGAGTATGAAGTGACAAATTATTCTCTTTCAATCACAGCTCTTTTTTCATATCAGAGCAGTATAGTTTAATTTTTTATTATTTGCTACACAGCAACAATCTCTTAGTGGTGGTGGTGTTGTTGTTAGGGCAACAAAGATGATTCAGGGATTGGAGCATCTCCCTTATGAAGAAAGGCTAAGAGAGCTGGGACTCTTTAGTCTGGAGAAGAGAAGGCTGAGGGGAGACCTTATCAATGCCTATAAGTATCTCAAGGGTGGGTTGAAGGAGGAGGGAGCCAGACTCTTCTCAGTGGTTCCCAGTGACAGGACGAGGGGCAACGGGCACAAGTTGGAACACAAGAGGTTCCACTCGAATATGAGAAAGAACTTTTTCACGGTGAGGGTGACAGAGGCCTGGAACAGGCTGCCCAGGGAGGTTGTGGAGTCAGTGTTTGGGTGCTTGTAGATACAAACTTGTAGAGACAGAACCCGTATCCTTTGCATATTCAAAACTCTGATTAATGTTATCAGAAAGCAGGAGTCTGTAAGGCAAGCAGAATTGAGTCTTTTAAACAACAATGTAATTTTTTTTTCCTTGCTACACATCTTTGTCTTCCTTTCATAAAAAACAGACCTTTTGTTTACTCTTCCCCACATCATCTTAAAAAATACCAATCTCCTTAGAAAAGAAAAGAAAACAAAACTCATTCTAGAGTAGCTGTGGAAGCCCCATTCCTGGAAGTGTTCAAGGCCAGGTTGGATGGGGCTTTGAGCAACCTTGTCTAGTGGAAGGTGTCCTGGTCCATCACAGGGGAGTTGGAACTAGACGATCTTTAAGGTCCCTTCCAACCCAAACTATTCTACGATTCCGTGATTCTGTGATGATCAAAGCTGGTGCACTACTGACCTTGGAAGACAAGCACAAGCTATGAAGGTCACCAGAGGGTCCTAAGAGACCACTGAAACGCAATTCTCTCACACAAGAAGCTCAAGAAATACATTTTTCCCACACCAGACTGAGAGAGAGGACTACAAGTGCATTCTGGTTTATCTGAGAGGCCCTATCATCCTCTGTTGTAAGATACGCCCAAGTTCACATCCCAGGCTAGAAGGACGGTGCCTTGACTAGTCACGCTTTTAACTAGAAAGCCAAGGCACGCCAGGAAGAGGGCCTGGATGTAACCCTGTGGGCTATTCTACTTGTATACCCTTCACCCAAAGCACCACTCATCTTCCTTGGTCTGTCTTTGCTGCTGAGGGGGGAGCGCATTAGCATATGGGTGCAGGGGCTGCCCCGGATGGTGAGTAAGGGGGGGACTGGTTTCCAGTTAAGTGTGCTGGTGAAGGGGCCCCTTTCACATGCTGTGGCTGCAGGAATACTGTGAGAAAGTAGGGAAACTAGCCCAGCATCTACACACTTGTGTTGCAGCTTCCTGGTGCTTATCCAGGCCCCTCCAAAATTCACATTTTTAAAGTCCACCCATTTCTTTCCAGCTTTCTTCCAAATTCTTATTTGGCTTTTCGTTTTGTTTTCAGAAATGCTAGTAAGTCATGCATGACAGCTTCAGTGTACCAAGCTGATGTACAAGACTGGCATTGCAAATTAATGTCAAAATATCAGATGTGGCTTGCAGTTAGCTGTCTTTAGGGACTGATATGGCTGCACAGCCCTTTCTGCACATGTGACACACCGCTCACATTATAAGCCACTAATGGCATTATCAAAAATCTTCACAATATTCTTCTACAGCATAAATGAATGGCTGCATAAACAATGTAGCTGCCAGAAGTTTGCTCTGGTTGTGTTTCCTTGTCCTCAGTTTCTGTCTGCAATATACTAATAATAGTCTTCCTACAGGCAATTACTCAAACAAACCACAACTACATGTAATATTTCCACAACCCCTATTTTGCAGGATAGTGTTCTGATACAGTGGCTGCCTTTTGTGCTCTCTCTCAGAACAAATCAGAGCTTAATAATAGAGCAGGCATAGAGATGTACAGAGAGTGCATTAAAGTCACCTCCACTTTTCCTAACAAACACATTGCCATCTGTCATCCCCATAACAGCCTGTGAAGGCAAAGAAATTTCAGTTTGAAGAAATGATCTAGAAAGAATCAGTCACTGCATTTGCATTGATTACTGCAAATGTGCTGTTGTAAGGGTGAACCTGTTTGGGAACAGGAGCCTGAACTCTTATAATCTCACAGAAAGGTACAGGAGAGAAAATGGGAACCTAGGGAAAGGCATAATTATAGTGTCTTCCTGTCAAATGGCTGGAGGGATAAAATGTCATCTTCCTGCATAATAAATAAATTAGAATTTCAATATTTAAGTCCTTGTCAGAGAGAAGATCTGTCACAGAATAACCATTAATTTCTATGCAGCCTCTAGGGTAATTTTTCACCATTGAGGGCATTTGACTGTTAAATGCTAATATGAATTAAATAAATGCTTATGAAGTCTGAGATATCTAATCAAGAAAGCTCAGAAAAGATTAAAATGACATTCCCTCCCCTTCTTACAACAGTTGCTGGTTGTGATATCCAGATGTGAAGCATCTAATGAACATAATGGCATCTATTTTAGGAACTACTGTAGCATCAATATTACTTTGCAGATCACGACGCATTAGAAAAAAATTAAAGACAAGGAAATTGTGGTGTCCCTGTCATTTGACTTCATCAGTGGCACTTTGTAGTTTATCTTTGAAACCTGTCAGACTCTCAGTAAACAACACTACTTCAGTGTCATCTGTATTCACCAGAAAGTCCTAATAGCTGCTCAGGTAACCTTGGCTGTCAGCCATGAACATGAATGGTAACCAATAGTGACCACATTTAGGGCTCTGGACAATCACTTATCCAGACTTTCTTTCTCCTTTCTTCATGCTTACACTTTGTTGTATCTCACATCACATCCTTCTTTAGACCACCCTTACATTGAACCCTCTCCAATCGATCCTTTCTCTATATTCCTGAAGAAGAGATGCAAAAATATTAAAATTGATATTTTGCTCAGCAACTAAAAATATTTTTTAAAAAAATCACCAACATACAGTACAGACACACATTGTTTCATGAAAAACTGAAATCAAAACCAAGAAAGAAATGGGTTACCACATTTTAAAACTTTGTTTCTTATCTAATAAATGTGGTTTTTGAAAAAAAAAAAAATAGTATTTCTTAAATTTAATGGTTAACTCCAAAACTCACCATTTGACTGAATCAAATTTTTATAGTGATGTCTGTCTGCAATCCCACTTTTGACAAATTTATTGCTTGGAAAAGTCAAGTAGCCTACCCTTCTACATACATCTCTCCATCCCTAGGGCAGCCTCAGTGCCCTTGTGTGCCCTGGAAGACAGTGTAACAAGGAGCAACCAGAGTTCAGGAAACAGAGTAGCATCAGATGAATACCAAAACCACTGCAGAAATCCTTGGATTTGTGAGATAGCCCTAAAGTCGTAGGGGATTGTCACTGGAGGCATCTTTTTTGGAGAAAATCCCCCAAGTATTGCCTGAACTGCCTGTCAGCATTTGACCTTAAGATTTCAAGAAAAGTATATAGGCAACTCAAGGGATATACTCAGGTTTATCAGCAACCAAACTGGGAAAGCTTCAAAGAGTCAAAATTTATACAGATGTGCCAAAGGCCAGAGCCAGAGATGCAGAGGCATCTCTCCTCACCTACAAACTTGGTCAGTGTTACCCTTGATATCCACTTACCAGAGAATTTTCCCTGCCTGCAAACAAGTGATCATTATTCCATGCAGTTTCGTCTGGTTAGCTATCATCTAGATACTTAATTCCCCCTGCCCCGTCTGTTACCATAGAGATGGGAAGCACAAGGTGAGAGCACAGCAATGTTTTGTTCACAAATCAGGGATCACCCACTAGACTTGTAGGCAGACTGCTTAAAGTAAGCTCCTTCACTGAAAAACGGAAAGGCTTTTTTTTTTTTATGATGGTACTTGGGTTTTTTTATAGTCATTGTGCTTCAAATAGCTTCCTGAAAGCCCATCTGAAAAATGCCATGACCCTGGGCAATCCAGCTACATGTTTTTTCAGTTTCCCATATCATCATCATCATGAAGGATAAGTCTGGAGGGTAGATCTGGCCTTCAGCTATACCTGTGAAACCTAATTGTCTTCAAATCAAGGTTGTAATGACATGTGTGCTTGGAAGTGAAGTTGCACAGAGGTAGGTCAGAGTATAACATGCCCAGAAAGCCTTTGTTACTGCTGCGAAGTTGTCAGGTGAAAAGAATCCTGCTTAATTGTTAGAGCCCAGAGCAAGTTTCCAGGCTAGCAGCTTAGACAAGAAAAGGGTCTCAGGAAAACTGTGCAGAGAGTAGTGTTGAAATGTAACTCAGACACACCACATCCACGAAAACTAGGCAGGAGAGAGTTGTTCATCCAAGGTACAAATAATGAATCCTAATTTATGAATACCCTGCAAAAATACATATCTGTGCTTGGGAACCCCATGGTTTTTAGAGCTTTAACAGCCATCATCTCTAAATCTTAGAGACCATCTCTCCAGCAGACATGACCTCGCTAGAAAACACTGCCAAACAAAGGAAAACAGGAGCTTTTCTATTTAAAAGCATTAGAATTAGAATTGCTATTGGTGCATGAGATAGTGATAAATAGTAGTCATATAAGGTTTCCACAGACAAATGAGAGTGTAGCTGAATAATGGCATGTTTTACTCATTTAGCTACTGGATTGCTCAAAAGCAAGACTTGCATCTACAATTTCAGCAGGTACTGAGAAGACCAGGACAAAAAAAATAGTGTCCTATTTGAGGATTGCAGCTAGACTCAGAGTGTTTATACTTGGAAATCTGATGCAGATTTTATACCTGAAATTGATGATTTTTGTGAATCATGGTCTAAATAAAATTTAATGTGTATTTCTTTCTTACAGCATCCAAACAGTACCATTCCTCAAGGAATAACAACTTCGCTATTTGAAGGCAAAAAAAAAGAAAAAAGAAAAAGGCTTAACATTCATTTTCCCCTTCCTTTTTGATCCATGAAGCAAAATTACATGACTGCATTCACTACTCATTAACGCAAGGCACACTTCTTTATAGTGCAGTCCTGCAGCAGTAAACTTGTGGCCAAGCTTTATATTCTTCTGCCATTAAATATCTAGCATTTAATTCCATGCAGAGATTAAGAAAAGAGGTAAAATAAAAGCTGTAGTGAATATGCTGAACAGGTTAGAGAAGCATTTCATTCTTGTGGCTGTGCCAAGCTATTTTACTAGTTTCTTTAAAATAGTGCTATGTAAGCATTGTTAGAGTGGAAAGGATGCTGCAGAAATCAAGTTTCACAAAAACAGCTCTAGAGCAGTAAAAACATCAAATTATTTTATACTACTGTATTCCTTTATAAAGCAGTACAGTATGCAAGACTTATGAGTTGCAGAGGAGAAAAAAGAATTTCTTGTTCTGGTGGTGTGCTCAAGAATACAAGAAAATTGAACTCTCTTGGCTCATCCTGGACTTACTTCAAATATCTGCTGCCAGACAGAATATTCCTTCTGACAGGATTCCACTTACCAAGTCCTTTGCAATCCAAGGGCTCTACTAGTTTTCAATCAAAGAGAAAGGAACATAATGCAGAAGCTGTCATCTGCTATGGATGACTGCAACCTCAAACATGCCTGTGGGAAGTTTTGGAGAAGAAATTTCCTTGTAGAGCACTCCTTTGGTGAAATTAGCTTAGATTGAGCTTACACTGAGCACTGTCATAGATACAATGAAAGAAGGAACACGTATAGGAGGAGTGGAAGATGTCCTATGAATTAGAGGAAGCCATTCTTTTAAAATTCTGTTTCAGTCACCTTCACCTGTAGGTTGAGAATCAGTAGTGGCTAACCCAATTAAAAACATCCAGACCATTTACCAAATATTTTATTATGAATCTTCAACATAATATTTATGTTCTCTTTGCTTCTAGAACATTCAAGGCTAAAGAAATAGCAAGCAAAATTCATGCCTGATTTTTCAACATTGATTCCAGTGGAGTTACAATAAGAATAAATTTGTGCTACCATCTTTTTTGTCACCTAATTGAAGACAAAAGTCCTGTCCCACAGCAGTAGAGGAGACAACGGGATAATACAGTTTCTTAAGTGATTACTGGAGAACTCTAAGACAGATTAATATCATATTCAACTAAGAGGTGATAAATAGAGTTCATGTGGAATGAATGGCATGAGGATAGCAGTGCATCAGATTCATCAATGAGGATTTCAGGGTATTTCTCTCATGTCTAACAGCATGCATAACACAAAATCTGTTAGAAATTCAAGTTGTGTTTTCACAGCTGTGACCTGTGTCAGACCAGAAGGATAATATATGGTCACAGTGATTCAGAGCACTACAATTATGAGAAGATGATGCACACTAGAGCCAGTACATCTTGATGGCTCTCTGGCACAAGCATCTAGAAGGCAAGGCAGTAAAAATGACAGATCATACCCCCCTTGGACCTTGACACATCTAGTAGCCACATTAACAAATTTCACTGCAAAAAATATACTATTTTGCTGTTGTTTTAAAAGTAGTTTGGGGACAGCATCCAGAGTGCAAATCTGTCTGCTTGACTGAGTGTCATACCTCCGTGATCTTCAGCTACCTTGTCATTTACACATGTAACACATACATCCTGACGTGCACGTTAGAATGCATTGCGTTGCTTGTGTTCAATGCAACCAGCCGTTGCTAAACCCTCACATTATGACACTTATCTGTGACTTGATTCTAGGTAGTCTGGGCAATCAAGCAGCCAAGTGGAGGGCAAACATTATCTTGCTTTTACGTTCTAACTTTTCACATACACATTTTGTAGAATAATGACATATGGCACAAGGATATTTCTACATTATAAGTTCAAAGCTGTGGTTAGTATTTAATGTGACTAGTGATGCACAGCTGACAGATGTGTTCTTTAAAATAATCTATTATCTTATGTCTTTCAAAATAGCAATTCTATGTTAGCTGCTCATGCAATGAATTTACATAAACCTTTTCACTTTAAAATGTGCTGGTGCCCAGTGCTGCAGCATACAAACCCTCTCTACTAAATGTCACTTAGCATCTTCAGATACTAATAGTGAGCATACATAAAGAAGACAGTAATAAAAGAAATGAACAGAACTGTAAAACAGATAAGATTTGCAATTAGAGAGATCTGGCAGGATCTGTACTCCTGTTTAACTTACAGGGTTATCAGTATATGTGTTCAGATGCAAACTTTGACCCAGCTCCAGGAGAAGCTGCAAGTCTGACAGATAACATACACAAAAAAAGATTGCTTGACACATTAAAGCAGCAGTTTTCGACTTTATGGGTGAGCATTCTCTTTAATAATGTGAGCTGTCACTGAGCCTGGTGTTAGACCAAGCCCTATATGATCAGTGCTTCATTTCCATTGAAACAGGGCAGTACTTGAGACTGACAGAGGCAATACTTAGACCATCTACCCACTCAAAATGAAGTTTAGTAACTGATATCCTGATTGTAAAAAAAGAAAAAAACACCCTGCAATCATTTCCAGACTTGGAGTTTTCAATTCTTTCCACTCATGCAGCCTTTTCTCACTGCTGGTGACAGTGAGGGTCTTAGTACTTTATCATACAGATGGAAGAGATTCATATTATCCCAATCTTTCTGGGATGTGCACACATTAATCTCTTAAGATGACTGTGCCCTAGAGTGGGGTTAGAGTGGCTGGAAAGAAGCAAAGCAAAAGAAGCTTTTTTACAGGGGAATGCTGGCATATCCTAAAGCATCATTGCAATAAAAACATCATGACAGAAGCGGGAGGAAAAGACAAAAACCTACCTCAGGCTGCGCCTACTGTCCCAGATGCAAAAAGCATGGCTGGAATGCCTTTTTCTGTTAAACGTGAGGCTTGTCCAGAAATGCCAAGAAAGAAGGGTGTAAGATCTCTGATGTATCTGATTCTTTATGAAAAAGATAGCTCCTAAAGGAACATAAGCTATTTGCCCATAGTACAGGTCACAATCAATGATTCATGCATTTGCATTTCTGCTTTCATCCCATTACTGACAGCACTTGTACAGTTACCTGAAGTTTATAATTTACAGCAGCAGGTACTCTGTCCTGGTGGTGTTTTGGTTTCAGATGATAAGCTCCTGAAGTACCTCAGCCTTGATGCCTTTGTGTTTTCTGTCAGGAAAACCTCTTCATGGTACAGGGAGCCATGGGCTTATTTCATTATGGTACAGCTTCCAGGAAAAGATTTGAAAGACTTTTATATTTTGCAGTGCAAAATATACTGAAGTTCATGCTTCCCGTTCAAGACTTTTGCAAGACCAAGTTTATAAAACCTTTCTCTTTTCACTTAGCTTGCTTGCCTTTATCCTACTCTGTTTTCTTGAATTCCTTTGTAAACTTTTTTTATTTAAAGATACTTAGAAAGAAATTCCAACTTGCAATTAGAGAGACTTGACTAAAGACAACATTTTTTGCCATCAACTAAAATAAAGATGGAGTTTTGCCCCTACAGTTTGGTAGTGTTATTTGTGTGAGCTCTTAAACTGTATGGTGCTTGAGGCAGAAAAATCTAGTTTTCTGTCTGTATACCACCAAGCTTAATTTTTCCAACCTCCACTTGGAATATTTAAATAAATACTAGTGAAATAGTAAAAGAACAATATATCTTTAAGAGCTTAAAATAAAGACTACAAGCAGCTTGAAAGAAATTACATCATTTAAAATGTTAATTTTCCAATTTCAATATATTCCACTCAGCATACTGCTAACAGTAAGACAAACAGCATGTTCAGACTGCACTTTATTGCCTCATCAATGGACTTGTCCGCTCTGCTGAGTTTGGTTTTAGCCTAGATACATAACAAGATCCAGGCAAAATAATAATTTTCTAATCTTTAGCTGAACAATGCAAGTTTTACCTTGCTGATTACTTTATTATTGCATTTAATTGTCAATATGATTTATGTACAAGTTCAGTGCAAATTCAAGTACAGTGCATTCTTTTTGCACAAAAAGAAATACCAAAAGCTATAGAAATTAATCAAAATAACAAATAATGCTATGTGCATATGTAAATAAGATCCTGTGAGAGTATTGACAACCAGCATCTTCATACAAAAGCAGAGCAAAATCATATACATGTCATTTCAGAGTCCTATGATATGAGACTGTGGCACTAATCAGAACAAAATTTTAACCAATAATGTCATCCTTACAGGATTTCTTTTGTGGCAGAACTTCATTTATTAGACAATACATACCATGCAATACAGTCAAGCTTCCATCTGACTTCCATAATTTTGATTATACTACTAAAATAAATGTTCAGCAAAAACCTCCAAAATTCTGAAAATACATCCAGTGGTAACATCTGCACAGATGCAGACTAATAGATTATTTATCCTATAGTTATTTACTTACATGTATATGTGGCTATAAATGCAAGGACTAAAATCTGGAACTCTTTTATCTTCAAAAGACAACAGATTCCATTAAATTAGGCATATAATTGTATTTATATATTACATCTGGGATAGAGATGAGTGGCAAAGCTCCAGGTGAACTTTGCATATTACCTCAGTAGAGGTATTATGAAATTTTTAGTAAGGCATTTCTATAGCCATGCAAAATAAAAAAAAAAAAAAACAACAAAAAAAAAAAAAAAAAAACAACAAAAAAAACCAAAAAAACAAACCACAAACAAACAAACAAACAAAAAATCCCACAAGATACCAGTAGCACTTAAACAGTCTTCTACACAGCAATTAAGTTTATTCCGAGTCTGTAAAGCTTCATGGAATATTTGGGTAAATGCACTATTAACAATGTTATTTTTATAAGGATCACAGCAGCAAATATACCATGTGGCAGTTTCAGCAGGAGACCCCAAAGTGGAAACAACACTATGGAGGAGGAAAGCCACCTCTTGTTCTGTATTTCATAATGTGAAGAAACTGTGGAGAATTTGCTGCTTAATGGCGCTAAGTTGCAGGCAAAGTCAACAGTCATCATTCCGAAAGCTCATTTGTTTGGGTCAAGCAGAGAAAATCATCACACACAGTTATAAACAAGCCTATAGAGACAAGGCAAATGATGCAGTTAAACCAGCTTCCTGACCGCTTTGCACTCAAATTGACATTGTTCCTGAGGGGTGAGGAAGTGGGAGGAAAAGAGTACTCCTAGGACTTGCTTGTTTTGAACTTTCTGCTGCTCCTATTCAAGTTAACAGTAAATCTGGGATAACTGAGTGAAAAAAGAAATAGAATTCATACAGCTATGCTAATCTTTTTTAGTGCAGCTTAATTGACCTGTAGAACTGGTCAATTATGTAGAACTGGTCAACTGGTCTGTATAAGAGAGCAGAAAGGTTAAAAAGTTAATGAGATTCACAATAGTTTGTAGTGTAAATATGCACAGCTATGTTAGGTAAGATACAGGTGCATGACGTACTGCACCCACCAGTGCACCCACCAGTGAAACATTCTGCTTCAGCTTAATAAAGTATCAGAGGGTGTTTGTTTTTATTTGTGTTTCTCTCACCAGCGTGCAAGAGCACAGGTCAAAATAGGGAGGCTGAGCAGACAGAGCACTAGTTTGTCGTGTTGTAACATCTCCTTTCTTCCTCACTATCTCGCACCAGAGTAAACAGGTGCAAGAGACTAACAGTGAAATTAGTAGAATAAAAAGAAAGAGTGGCCCACAGTTATATTAAAATGAAAAATAGTATTTTCTTTTCAGGGCTTTTTGTTCAGTTTTTTTTTCCTAATTTTTCTCCAGAAAGCAATACATTCCTTACTGTATAAATGCAGACAAACTGCAGACAGATGTCATAGACTCTCAGCTTAAATCCAGACATTGATTTCCAAACATCATTTTGGCTACCAAAGTTTCAGCTGCATCAGCCTCACCAAACCTGGTTAGCAAAACAATTCCTTTGATACCTCAGAGTCAATAAGAAGCTTAATCTTATTGCTAATGTTCCTATAAAAATTTGACCTTCACCACCTAACTTTACTTTCCAAGAAACCCTGATATTTTCCATATGCAAAGTCAACAGCTTTTATGGCAAATGGCCATAGGCATGACAAAGACGAGGTCCCTACTAATTCATTTCAAGGTAGACAAAATGTCACTTCCTGTAACTGCACTGCAGTAATTAGTGGTACAATATTGTGATCAGCGCTATCTAAATGCCAATATATTGTTGTGGGTTCCTCAAAACATAACAGCATGTCAGCCTTGACAGGAGGAACAGAAGATATCCGACTCCAAGAGCCTACTGCCTTGAGCCTGTACAAATGCTGTTGCTCTTCCTGATCTTCCACAGTGCCTGTTCTGACACTTTTATTACTCCACGGCTGTCACAACTTTAAAACAAAAAAAAAAAAAAAAAAGAGAATGGATGGAAAAATCACACGAAATGACATTAAGCCAAACCAAAAAGCAATGGGAATTATAAATTTGTTACCTGAAGTTGATAGATGCATGACCTATACAGACGTGCTTAGGAAGAAACGGATTTTGAATGCATCTATAATGATCAGTCCTGCATAGCCTATAAAAGGTGTGCTACTGCATTTAACTGATAAAAGCAGGGCTCATCATATTTAACACTGATTTCATTTTTATATTTATTAAAAACAATAAAAAGCCATTATGAATATTGCACAACAGATGATATAATAATTTCTGCTAAATGGAATAGCCCTTTTTTATAGCATATCATTATACTCTTCTTTGACTTTTGTAAGATGCAAGCCATGCAAGTACTTTTAAGTCTTGGTACTGGCATACAATCAATTGCTTGTGGCCAAACTAGGGCATAACTCTAGAAAGTGATCCATTCTCAACACAAACATTTCCAGGAACAGAGAATATACTTGCCCCAATATGTAATTTTTCTTAATGGTAACATATTATGTGCTTATTTTTTTGCTCTCTCCAGTTGTCTATAGACACTGGATTCCTTAATTTTTTTTTCCTTTCAGCTAAGAAAACTCCTGATTCATAGTTCATGTGTGTCTGTGGGAACTCTCCCCATGAATAACAATAAGTTTCTCAATCTCTGCAATTCTTAGCATTTTCTCTCTCTCTCTATATATATGAATAATAAACAAGCCTCCCGACAGCGTGACTATCAAAATACTCAAACATAAAATTTTAGTTTCATGGAGGAAAAAGGAGCAGATAATTCATATTTCAAGCTTACTCCATTTTCCTGGATTCTAAGTGAAACCCCCTTCATTATGTTTTCAAAGCAAATATTAGTCACAAATCAAAACATCTGAGAGGAACCTAAATGAAATATGTTTTTAAATAAAGACGTTATTTAAGCCATCATAAACAGATATACACCTCTGCAAACCCACACCAGCTATTTCCACAGTAGCGCAATTTAAAGGAAAATGACTGAGTCCTTTGGTCTGGCTCAAATACAGGATCATTTCCAGTAGTACTGCCTTAGCTACCACATTGGATGAAAACTGGTGGGAAGGAGGAGTAGCCAAAACTCAAATTCTATCATTTCTGTTAAGTTATATGATAAAAGCTAATCTGCACACCCACAGAGGAACACAGAGAGACAGTGTCAGGGGAGGAAGCCCAAATAAAACCCTGCCCTGGCTCCTCCCAGGCTTGTCCAGCCATGCTGTACACAAGATCAGCACAGTCTGCCACATCTTCTCATTAAATTCCATTTCTAACTCCTTCTTGGGTGAGAAGCTGTCTGTTCTATGTGTATGTGTGCTCTTCATTCATTCCAGCTTTTTTGGGTTCCTCCTACTCTCCTCAGTACAGCATTGCGGCCTTGCTTCAGCCAGTTCAATAGTACATGGATATGCTATAAACTGCAGCAAAGCTTACCAGTTTGAAATAAAACCAAAAAGAAGTAATAAAGCCTTTGTAAAAAATAGGTCATTTCATAAGATGAGGTTTAAGTATCACCAAAGGTGCTTAAAGCAACTGGATGAAAACCTTCTCTTCGCAGAGGGACAGAAAAGAACAGTTGAAGTTTGTAGTGGAAGAGGCATACATGTTATATGATACCTGCTGCAGTGGAAAGGTAAAACATGAAGCCACAACCTTGCATAGCTTGATGGACACACTCTTGGCTTGTTGGTAATTCTTTTTGCCCTCTTTGGCAACTTCTGTAGAAAAATCTGTGTGACACAAATTTTAGTTTGCCAGAACAATTTTAGAAGCAATCAAGCATAAAAAACAGAGTCTAAGGAATAGATCTAAAGCAACCAGGTGCACTTCTTTCTGATAGCTGGTGTTTCCTTTCATCATAGACAGCACCTCTGCCTATCACCAAAAAGATATCAGTTATGTTCCAAGTTCCTTTTAGATTTGTGATTATTGTAGACATATTCTCCATGATCCCAGTCTATCAGTCTAAATTACCTGCATCAGTAGTGGAGTAAAACACCAACATTATACATTTATATGGACCACCTGATCTAGAATTGGTTTTGTTTCCTTGTTTGTTTATGACATAAAATAGACCTAGGTATCTGATATAAGCATCCTTAAATTTTGAAATAATTTTTGTGCTACCTTGACTACTTTAAAATACAGTACATTAACAGTACTCTTCAAACTTATGAATCTAAAGAATACAGCCTATGTAGAGATCTGTAATGACATTGGAATTTCAATGGGAATACATTTATTACATTTAAAATCAAAAGTTATTTTGTTCTGAATACTTTTTCATTGCCATTTAGGAAAATATCTTAAATTCCAGCAGATTAGGAAGTAAAATAACAATTTTTTTCTTTCTTTTTTTTTTTAATTGTAAAGATGTTCTATTCACCTGGAAAATGTGTAAATTACCTTCTCTAAGTATCTTTTGAATCATAGACCAATTCAATGTAATTCTAGACTCTTACATTATTCTACACTATTCAAAACAAATACACATATTCGTTGAAAGCCATTTTATTTTTAAAGTCTATTTTATAGATTACAACCCTCTATTAGCAATAAATGCGAAGTCAATGTCTTCTATGAGACATGACAAAGCACTGAATATCGTAATTCGGTCTATAGAAAAAATTGCATATGTGAGAGAAAGTAAAAACTGACTGAAATCCTCACCGGCTGGAACAAGATTATCTAATTCTGGTAGAGATTATATTTAAGCTTTGCTGAAAAGTTCACAGACAACCAACTTTCTTGCGAGTTCTTGTTGCCAATTCAAGGTTTTGAATCATATATAAAGATTAAACTTGTGCTGTTGTTTAAGCTGTAATTAGAAAAGACAAAAATAACATACTTTTAAAATGTTCTAAACCCACAAGTGCCTCCTATGAATTGTGACTTCTATGAATTTGCCATCCCTTTAAACAGGTTTAGCAAAGTACTTGAAGCACTTCCATTTTAAACATATAGGTAATCCCATTAACTTCATCAAGAGTTAAATATGTGCTCAAAGCTGAATGTTTATTGAATATATATTTCCAAGAATTAACAGATACATATATAAGAAACAAGTTTAGTACATGAAATGTTTATTAAAGCAGATACTAATAATGCAGCAATTATTATTTGCAAAAAAATTCATTTTGAAATCATAAAGACAGCATTTTTGTGAGGACCTTCTCTAACCATCATTTAATGTGAGCTAGATGATACCATAGGACTTGTGCTCAGTCAAAAATCAACCAGAAGTTAATGACACAGCTTAAATTTTGAGCCCATAAATGATTAATTATTTGCTCTACTTAGAAGAATATATTCACCTCTGATTTATATGTAGTAGAATGCTTCACAGCATAAATTAAACTTGGACTTTAAAACATTTAGTGTAGTTTAACTTGAAGGCCATGTAGCGGAAGGTTATTATTGTTTTTTTCTTCAACATAAAAAGTTGATGAAGAAATCACAGAGGTATTCTGAATTTACTTAAAATAAAATAAAAAAAATATTCTAGCCGCATTTGCACAGGATGCATTTTTTAAAAATCGGGTTTAGTTTCACTCTTAAAACACTATTGCAAAGTTCCTAAAAAAAGCTATATGAAAATTTATCTTAAAAAATAGCACACAGGTCTCAGGCTGTTTATCTGCTGGTGTTTGCCTTGAGGGGCATAATGTCAATGTCCAAGCAGAACTGCACAAATGTTATGATTTTAAGAGGGGGGAAAAAAGCCACCATATTTGGAACATAAATATAGGTTATGGTGCCTAAGTTTAGCTAACAATTTTTCTAGGGTCCCCAATGACTGAAGCTTCACTTTTCTATGAGGATCCAAAACAAGAGACCTGCTTATTGCACCATTGCATTTCTTAACAATGACCTTTTACACATCACTTTCCTGTTTATAGAAAGAGTAATCGCATTTATAGAGCGCCTGACAACATATGTTAATTAAATATTTTGTTCCATGTGAAAATTATGAATGCAGGTCTGTTGGTTGGGTTTGGTGTTGTTTGGTTTTTTTTTCTTTGCTTTTCTTTTATTCACTATGCCCTTTTCCTTTCAAATGTAGTCCCCATGAATCCCACTCCTGAATAGGATTCACTCTCCCATGAGCTTTCTACAGTACAACCTCATGGCCTTTAGACCAAAGTAAAAGAATGGAGTTTGTTGTTTTGGCAAGGATTCAAAGCAATGAATCTCTGAAAGATGCAGGGAGGAAGCTATGAGTTAATAAATCTATAAATAAGATATGCTTTCATCAGGGTACCCAGCTCCAGTATTGGAAATTACACAACGTTGGTTCAATTCTCTTCACCTCCTTCCCCAGCCTTCCAGGATACAAACAGAGAAGAAGAAACACAAATTGCAGCTTGACAATGAGAAGAGATAATAGGGCTAAAAAGCCTGGATCATGACACATAGTCATATGATAGTTGTTTCTTATAGCAGGAATGTCCTCTAGCAACAGATGCAACAATTAGGCCATCCACGGCAGCTAATTTTCTGCCTAGTCTTTCAATGGAAAGGTTGGTTTTGCAGAGAACTAGAAAGAAGTTCCAGCAGACAAAATGTGTACATAGAATTCAGTTTAGGTTTCATCCCCTCAATGAACTTGGAATTCAGGGTTTTTCCTTGTTTATTTATGAGCAAGTTGCCCACAGACTGGAAAGTAGGTTGATTAATTAGCAGCAAATACTTATTGACATGGGCTCCCTTGAATTAAAATATGAGAAGGGCAAATATGCACAGCAAAGATTACACCAACAGGATTGATAATCACGGCAACAAGTCAATCGATAGCTATATGAAAACCCAAGAGGGCTACACAGGTCAGTCCAGGTTTAGCTATACTGACAATTCTTTCCTACCCTGATCTTAAAAGGCTGCAAAGTAGGGAGGAGGTGGACTAC
This sequence comes from Limosa lapponica baueri, assembly GCA_002844005.1. Classification (NCBI taxonomy): domain Eukaryota; kingdom Metazoa; phylum Chordata; class Aves; order Charadriiformes; family Scolopacidae; genus Limosa; species Limosa lapponica. Next base: position 12,377 of record KZ506301.1, on the reverse strand, counting down.
ATATATTTTTTAACAGCACTTTTATGTACTTAAAGTGCTGAAAAGCAAAACCTAAATACAAAAGTTTCCTCTTCTACTCAATTTATGACTTAATGTCGCTTCTATGCTGATGAAGACTGATAGCTTAGCAAAACAAACCATTGTTTAACCTTGGTACTGTCCATGACTACACCAACCTTTCATTCTTTTTACCCACCTTTCTTTCTCTATGTGTGTCATATTAGGTGAAGGAGTCTAAATATTCTGTGATAACTATTTATTTTTTCCCCATGTAAGTTCAGGGTGGGAGGTAGAGAACAATTCTCTTGACTACCCTATTTATAACATCTCTAACATCTTGGAGAGGCATTAAAAGGGTCGGAATTGGGCTAAATATTCCACTCCCAAAATTCCTCTAAACACAACCTGGCAGGAGAGGAAAAAAAAAGATTTCTCTCACATATAAAAACTCTAAACCAAATGAAGTATTTCCCATTTGTTCAAGTTACAGGTGTTTGCTACAACCTCACCTAATGTTCTTCAAGTTCTTCAATTTGGAACTGTGTGTGCAGATTTCCACTGCAGAAGGAAACAGTTCACAGACCATTAAATGAAAACAAATAACGCTCAGGAAAAAAGTTGAAACTGACAGATGAGACAGAAGACATTTGAGTGTCAGGTAGAGATTTACAGGGTGGATCTAGAATACTTCTCCTAAACAGATGTTTTTATAATCATTTACCTCTACTACCATCAAATTAGTGCTAAAATAGATGGATTTGCCTGGAAATAGACTCACCAAAGCAAGTGTTGAGGGGAGGGTCTCATTGTGGGAAGGAGGATAGCTAGCTCCTTCCCTTCCCTTCCCTTCCCTTCCCTTCCCTTCCCTTCCCTTCCCTTCCCTTTTTCTCTCCTTATGAGCTTTACATGCCTCACCAAATTATAACTATTTAAGACTTAAACCAGTTTTTCTGTATTTACAAAATGATATGGGATGAGTCTAAGGCACAAAACTGTGGAGTTTATTCCACTATCCTTTTGGACTTTTACAGGTTTTGTTTCCTGTGATCAGTGCATGCTGTCTTCCACTCTGAAGCTTAGAGGCATGAAATTATAATTAAAATACATCACTAGAGATGAGAAACAGACAAATTAATTGGCTTGGAAGCCTAATTTATATTCTTTAAACATTTATGAGGATGCTGAAATGAACAAAGGAACATCTCTCCAAAAGAATCATTATCACCTTCATTGTAACTTTTTATGCTACCTTTGAAAAATCTCTTGGTATCTAATCACATGTTGTAAATAATGCAGAGCTAATTATAATTTGCCACAAGGTGATGTCTCAAATTCTGGAAGGCTTCCTTTAGTGCATTCATAGTGTTAACAAGAAGCAAGACTATCTTCATAAAGCCAGTAGGATATAGGTTTGAGTTTCTTTTTTATTTTTTTTTCTTTTAAAGAACACATTATTAGTGTTGGAAGTGTTAAAGACTTGAAAATAACGTATGAGTCCTAAAGATTTTTTGCTCCGGCATCATAAACCTTCTTAGCAAAATATTTTAAGCTGCAGTATTTGGAAAAAATCATTATTGCAAACATCAGTTCTAATGAAATACGGATGGCAACAATTCAGTTTTTCCTCCACAAATAACTCACCTATCCAACTGGAAAGGGACATGTCAGCGCCAGGAAGAGGCTGAGCAGGTATGGGAGGCTGCATGTTTCAGGGCAGCCAGACAGGACTAGTTGTAGGTGAGAACAGCCATCCTGTACGAAGATGGGGCAACATCACATAGTTTATTTTCATTTCTGTATGGCACTGAAAGTTGATCCCCACCCTTGAGACGAGGAAAAGCAGTTGTGCGTGTGGTACAGGATGGCCATGTGGTGTTCCCAACTAGCATTACCTTCCAAATTTTTTATTACCAAAACAGTCCAACATTCTGTTCAAAAGAGACAGAGCACAAGTCAGCAACTGTGCAGGTGTGGGGATTTAGCCAGTATGGGAGTTAGCTACCTACCATCCTTTTCTTTTGGATTCTGCCTAGACCAAGGCAGAAGCCACTGGGTACCCAGAAGATATCTGTATTACCTACAGCCAGATGTCTTGGACCTAATTCTGCAGGTCTGTTAAAGCCAGTGTCACTACTAAAGCCAGTGACAAAATCTCCACTGAACTGAGTTGCAGAGACAAATGCAATTGTGTGCCTTTATAGCAGGGAGTACCCTTTTATATGCACTCAAAAGAGATATAAAATACATATGTATTTACCAACACTTTCCTTGGTGTAATAATTAAATCTAAGTGAAGAATTGTGTCCACTACCTTTTTTTTAATTAAATGTCATTCCACCACCTCATAAGAGTTACCACAATTCACTATATTACTGAACACATGGGCTTTTTTCTACTTCTCAGGAGTAATGCAACTTCTAGTAGCTATTTGGATACTTGATTAGAGAAAGTGTTTTGTCTCTTTTAGTGCTTCATAAAACTGGATAAGAATATAAATGCAATATAGTTTATCTCCATTCAGTTGGATTTGTTACCACAAGCTAAAAAATGGAGGAAATGTGGAAAAAGTTAATGAACTGCTTATAGTAACATGTGTCCACTCATAAAATAAATGCTTTTATGTTTGTAAGTTTTTCCCGCTTTTCTTACTACATTAAGGAAATACAAATCACTATTTACACCAATTTGGAAAGACAAATGTACTATTTAGTTTCATTTGTATTGTCAAGTATATTATTGTAGTAGATCTGAGCTTGTGAAAATATTTCTCCTGGCTGTTACAGCATGTTGAGATGGCTAACTATTTTTCAGTGCTTTGGCAAACAGGGCAAAATTTCCATTAAATTTATTATTTTCATAAGTCTCATTCTGTAAATTTCTGGTAATTTTGATTGCCTCATTTTCCCTAAAAGTTTTCCCCTCCTTGGGAGGGGACGGGCTTTCTTATGATATAATTCAACTTTTTGAAACTGGACCAAAATCAGACGTCATTTCAAATATGCAGACAGTATAGCTTTTTTGACACCACTGTTACATGCATACAGGACTTCACATAAAATCATTGACATCTTTTCATCCTTTTTATAAGGAATGGAAGATGGAGGAAAAAAGAAGCAGAGGTGACTTCTATGATGAATGATGCATGAATACCACTGTGCTGAGATGTAAACTTCTGCATGGAAATTTTATGCAGTTGAAAATTACATAAAGAAAAAATTAATTAAAATGACTCTTGTTTAAATCATCTGAATTCCATCTAAATGACATCCAACCCAATATTCTGTTTCTAAGATAGACTAGAGAAGATAGATGCACTTAGATGCATTGAATGTTATGCTTTTCCAGACTACAGATATTTTGGAAAGTTCGAATTTAGAGGTTATATTTGGACTCTCATGTGTAGTAAGCCTATGTCTGTCCTGGGGATTGTATAATACCTCCTTGAACTTACTCATGTTTTCACTTGGACATCTCCAAAAAATAAGACATTTTACAAGTTAAATATCCATTGCCCAAAAATACTAGGTTTCTTGGTCATTTTAAATGCCACACTGGATAATTTCATTGGGTTCCCCTATCCAGTTATAGTAGAAAAAGAAATCCGTGATTAATTTTCTTGGCATCACTTACATTTGTATAGAGCATGTCATATTATCCACCTTCTCCTGAAAAGCTGACTCTGCCTTTGATATCTTATTTTGTTTAGTTGTTTTCTACCTCTGATCATCAGCTGAAAGCAAGGTTTTAGTTTATCTGAATTAATTCATCATGATTCTCAGACCAATGGCTTCCTGCATCTGGAGGCTAAGCACCTATCTCATAAATTATCCAGATAACAACGTAATAGCACCTCTACTTTTTACTCTCTTTCAATTGAATCCTCAAACTTTTAGATCTGCTCTTAATTTATTATTCATCATGTTCTGGGATTTTTTGTCCGTGTTTTTATGTAGAAGAGAATTCCCATTCCTTCCAAATCTCATAATTCTTGCCGCCTTCTCCCTTTTTTTAAATTTTTAAAAATTTTAAGGGCTTTAGCATGAATAAATCTAGCAGCCAACCTACATTTACCATACTCTGGATTAATGAGTTACTCATTGAATATGGATATCTTAGGGACTGCTATTTCAACAGCACTACAAAGTCTATATTTTTTAATATGAAAAAGGCATTATATGTAAATACTTAAGGAAAAAAATCTACCTTTGGGTATTCAGAAGAGGAGTCATTTCAGTTCCTTGTCACTCATAACAAGTACTTTTCTGTATACTCGTGTTTGTTCTTATTCTATTTACATTTTGAAGGTCAACTTCCAGCCTTCGGTTAGAACACTTTAGAAACCTAGCTGGATATCACAGACACATTTTTCTTCTTATGGAAGACATTTATCAAAGGAAGAGGGCAAATCTTATTCATGTAAAGGAGGACAATACCACAACTAATCAACTAATCAATCTTTTTGTATCACTGACTCCTAGAAAAAGGAAAACATGCACCCAACCAACACTGAGAAAACCTGTAATCTGATAAATTGAATTTTTTTATAGTGCTTGCTTAGATTAAGCCTTAATTCAATTCAGAATCAAATAATAAACCTCTTGGGGTTGAATTCATATTACTTTGAAAATTCCATGAAGTAATTTACTTAGCTTATTAATAAAAATTGTATTTAAACATCACCCAGTAGCTTAGTATTCCTGATTATTCACTGTAGTCTGGGACTTTGCCTGAGCAAAATCCAGAATCCTTCTTGAACAGGCATCCTAGCCATATACCAAATCCATCTCTAGCTTCTAGATCCTACAGAAGACTGAGAAGACACTGAAATAATACTTGTGCACACGCTAGTGATATCAGCTCAGGAAACACTTTTTCCTTTTCCCTGTCAAAGTGGGAATTTCCTTTACAGAGGGGATTGTCACATGTAACTGAAATGACACAAATGTTGCTTGGAAAGGAAGGGAACAGGGGTAGAGAGAAGATACACATAAAAACTCCACCTTCTTTGTGGCCAACCAACATGCAAATATTGGGGTTTACATATCAAACATCTGAATAGAGAGGATAAAACCGTGAATAACCGTCATATTCGAGAGGACATCCACCTGTGTGTAGAAATACCTTAAACATTAAAAATTTGTCAGGCAAACACATTGCAGGCTATCCTCTCAGCTGTAATGAGAATAGCAGAGAGAGTTCAGCTCTCACTTGTAGCTTTACATGTAAAATTCAGATAGAGACAATACAGCTATACCTTTATTATGTATTCTGAACTCGGTGCCCGAAAGAGTTGAGCTAGTTCTTCAACATCTGAATTACCTGGACAATTTCAGCAATACACTGTTAAGCTTTCAATCATTCTGCCAGGTTTTGGTCCAGAGGCACGTATCTGGTCCAGTTAAAAGCCAGTGCATTTCTGCATCTTCTTGCCTAGCACCCTAAGGCACTGAAAACTCAATTCCACATTACTGCTGAGCTGCTTAGGTTATGCTGTGAAATTTGATATGCATTATTCCTTGTGACAATCTTCTTGTTTCTTCCTACATATCCATCTCTGTGCAAACCTAGCCCAACTCTGATCTACTACACACTCCACAAAGACAAGAAATGCTGCAGCAACAGAATTAAGTAAAAGGTGGCCTTTAGATCTTCAGTCTGGATGTTTATGACCAAGTACTATCCCTCCGAATTTTGGGAACAGCAGAATTGCACTAACCGTAAGACCAGGCACATTCTGCACTGTTCTTTTTCCCTTTCATTATTACCATCATAACAATTTTATTTTTTATACATTGCAAACAACGCAATAAATATCAGTAAATGGAGATACAGTCATAAAATATTATAATTTCACATCAGTGAACTGGGCCACAGCTTGTTTGTCCCCATTTGTTATAAAAACAGCTGGGGAGGACATCTTCAAACTCTGAGCTTTCTATAATGGACATTTACATTCATCATTCCATTTTGGCAAATGCTCAATAATTATATACATAAGTTGGTTCTAGGATTGGCAGCTATCCCAAAGATATGTTACAAAAGGGAGATATGTCTTAGGAATTTCCTCAAGAGGCCAACCATTTCCACAGGAACTCTATATTTACTTGTAGAATTTCTAAAGGTCAGCCTAAAGCTAGAGCGAATATGCCAACTTTGGATTGAAAGGGAAGAAAAAAAGAAATAAACCTTTCCCTGAAATTTTAATCACCTCTTAAAGCATCCCTCCAGATATTTTAAAATTGGAAACTGTTTAGTTATGGAGTGTAGCTGAGAATATGGCCAGGCCTTTAGCTTTTTTTACCTATTATTTTTACCTTTTTCCTTTAGAGAAATATTGATTTTTAGTTTACATCTCCTTTCTTAGAGAACGCAGGCCAAAAAGTCCCTGCCCTCTTTTTAATTTGATGTGCCACCAATGTCAGCAGCACAGCACAGGTCTGTAAAGAGAATGTCTTACTTTTACTCTTTCCAGTGGATGATTACCTGAATATATATTGGCTAATGAATTAATAAAAAATAGTGACTATATAGAACTATATAGTTTATAGAACTAAACAAGAACATAAATAGCTTATAAGTATTCTTCTAAAAATATTATTTTGTTGGGAAAATATCTAAATTTGCATGTTTAGGCAAAAATGAAAGGAAATGTTTGTTGGTTTATACTCATAACATGTCAATTTTAAAAAGCACATCAAACTTCCAAGGCTTTGTATGTATCCATTTTTCTGTAAGCCTATATACTTAATACTGTGCACATATGAGAAAGTTTATTTGCACAGACAAACCTCTGTGGACATAGGTACAGTAACTGGCATATATACACATGATATTAATAGACAGTGCAGATATAATATACTGACTTTGAAATTTTACTCTCAATCTTCTCCCACCTCTGTCTGATGCTTAGCCAGACCTCCATTTGTAGGATTTGGGAAAAAAATTTGGATCAGGGTAGAACATCCTATTCTATCTGCAAAGATACCACAGTTCTGGTGGGACAATGCAAAGTATCACCTAGTGCTGGATCAGATATACTATCAAGCACACTCTTCTGTTCTTGAGGTTAGAAATGGCTTTGGCCCTGAATGAATGTCTGTAAAAGACATTCCTATTTACTGACCTAAAAGGCGCAATGTCAGCTCCAGACTCAGAGCTGGCAAATCCTTATAATAAAAAATCTGACTTACTTCTTTTTAATTGGTGTTAATGTAGAAAAATGCAGAATAAGGATAGAAGGATCTTGTAACCTGACACATGTATCACAGGCATCAGATAGCTAAATTATAGCTGTTTGTGCGTATGTAATCCCCTTTGGTGACAAGCTGTTTACAAACTCAGCACAATTTGAGTTTGACAATGTATATTATGTGAGATTTTACAAGAACGGAAGAAAATTCCTGCTGAACTTGCGACAGCAGACACAGCTTACAGCGTCTCTGCTAACAAGAAATACAAGATGGCATTAGCACCTTTTTAAAGCATCAATAACTCCAACAGAAGGTGATTTAAGGCAAAAACAACTACTCCTTAACAAAAATTTAAAAATGCAGAAGAATGTTACAAATCAGAATGTAAATAATCTTCATTTCCTTTTGAGATATAGAGTTCGATTTTCAGCAGTGGAATTATGGACAATTATGGAAAACGTTAGGATAATCTTCAAATATCTCTGTTGAAGATTCAGGACTCTTTCTACCCTCCTATAAGTAACTTTTTGTTTGAGAAAAATAATAATGAAATAACAACGCCAATTGTGTTTTTCACGAGGAGTATAAAGCAAAGTTTATACTGAATACCTTCTAGAAAAATATTAATTTATTTTCCATATGAAAAAGTTTGAAGTGAATTCAGAAGAAATATTTTTTTACTTCAATAGAATTTATACACCACTTCAAGAAGTCTCTAATAATTTACCACATCCAATTACATTGGTACAGGTAATAAAATGTGGCTGAAGGTCTGCAGATCAAAAGGTAGATGATAAAACGGTGGGACATCAGAGTGAATGAGGAAGACATTTTAGCACAATATAGGCTTTTTTTTCTTTGTCTTTTATACAGTAGAAATAAATAAAATGAAATGGAGGTGGGAAAATAAAGATCTATAAAGTCTGTAAAAAACATAACAGTAACACCTTAATCTAAGTTGTGCCACCATTCCAAAAGGACCTAAACTGTAAATATATTGAACTACCTCCATGAAATACACAGGAGGAGTCAGAACTTGCAGGCCTGTGCTTCCATGTGCATGTAACGCTGCTGCACGCTAATCGGAATTTCTTAGGCTGCTGTAGAACTGTGGAAGATAAAAAGAAGAAAAGCAGGGCTGGGTGATTTGATATGGTTCATGCACAGCTGAGTTATTGGTCTTCCAGCCTGCTGTTCTTAGAGGTGAATTAAAGAGGACAATAATCTTCAAGATTTGCAGTAATAGCTGAACTGCTGTATGTCCAGGGTGGGAAGTAAGAATATCTTTGTCCAGTATACATATTACATACAACTCTTGTGCTGTATGTCCTGTGCTAGGCAGTGATAAGGAGTAGGTTTGTTGTTTCTTTAAGAAAACATTAAATGTTTTCTATAAATATTCACCCTGAAAGCACAATATGTCACTAACATCTGATAAAGGCTACCCCATGCATATCAGACCATACCAACAATCGCCTTAGCTTTTCTTCTTCACTTACGACAGCTTTTATTCATAAGCCTCCTGGCATCCTAATCACATTCATCTAGAAAGCTACTATCCCTCTCTGCCTGTATACCTCCACCTGAACTTGTTTTTCGATAATATTTCTACTTTGAGCAGAGCTCACCCACAGTTCTGCAGCAGAGGAAATGCCATTCCAGCTCCTCAGGGAAAGACATAATTAATCTCTTAGTTAGAGTTTTTTTTTCCTAGGGAAGCACGTCTTTCTGATAGCAGATTTTTTTTTCCCCTCGTGTACTGCAAGCTTTCCTTTAAATAAAACACAATCATTTCCAATGCATGTCACTTTCCCAGATTACTTAAAATGCAGGTGGTCAACCTAAGTAACAAGGTTGGAAACATTCCCTGGCCCAGCTTATAATTGCAGAGGTTGAATGCTATATTTATATCTATTCCCATACCTTGATCGTTACATGAACTGATGGGAAGAGACACAATCATACAGGAAGCAGCAAAATTTAAGGTAGAGAGAGGCACAACAGAACTAGAGGAGTCCTTTATGAAAGATTAAGACAAAAGCAAGGAAGATCTTCACATATGAAAAACATTTGACTGTCTCCTCTACCATCTTCTCTTCTCATAGTGATGGATCTTCTGTGCATGCCTGAACCCCATGCCAAACAGCTGTATGTCTGAAGCCATCTTGTCAGCAATAACTAATAGGTCTTGCTCTAGTGCTGTTGCTCACCTAAACTTTTTCTGACAATGGTTTCACCCCATTCACATGATTGGTGTCTCCTAGACAGTGAATGTGTCAGTTGCGATTGCAATTGTAAGTTGATGCATGCAATTCAGCTGCTCATACAATTGGTCCTGTTCTTAGCACGGATATTTCAGCAGATGTTCTGTCAGATGCATGTCAAGCATTTGATTTATCAAGGATGTAACAACCAACCAAATCCATATCCAACCAAACATGTGAATGGAAATACAATCAGCCTATTATGGGTCTTCTTAAACTAGAAATATATTCAATTCAGTAGGTGATTTATTTGCTACTAAGAATGATGTATGTGATGTTGTGGTTGATATACCTGACTTAGTTCAGCACCTGACAAATCCAATTCAGTAGGTGACACAAGGTATCATTTTTGCAGAAAAATATCTGATGTACTAGGTTATGAATTTGATACAAATTAGGCCTTTTTCTTTAGCAAGCAATACTTTCCTTTTCTCCCAAGGTATTTGACTGCAAACTGTATAGGATATACACATCTTTCACATTAAATGCTAATAAATGACATGTCCATTATACCCCGTAACATTTATCCAGCCTTTTGAATGCTGAAATGAACAATAGGAAGTGACAGAAGCATTGCTTTTCAAGGGATCTTTTGACAGAACACATGAAAGATGGATATCAGATTAGCTAAAAGAGAAACCCCGAATATCTGGTCTGCCAGTAGTCAAAAGCAAAAGCCTTTCTGCAGCTTTTCAATGAACTTTCAGTAAAAGTCTGCAAAAGTATCAACTCTGTCTCTGAACATACTGGAATTGACTGTTATGAGAGGAAAAAGTAAACTTCTGTGGAGACCAGTGAATTTTTTTGTATTTTTGTTACAGTGATTTTTACAATATTTTGAAGCCATTCTGGACATGTGCATGCACGTATACTGAACTAAAGGTTTAGCACCTTGCCAAATGACACAATCCTGCACAACCTTTTCAATAAAAAAAAAAGGCAGGGAAAAAAAATCCTTCATCCAATTTACATTAGGGTTTTGACATTGCTATCATCAGCAAGAAAAAAGTATTAGCAGAAATGAAAGCTAAAGATATCATCCGGTATTTGTAAAGTCCTTGCATCTATAATGTATTCATTGCTTGCCATGCACAGAGAAATGCACAGAGGCCTGGCTGAAACAGCTTATGTTTTAAGAAGACAAACAATACATGAAGGTCAGGGAAACAGTAAATCATACACAAACCACAATTTATGTAAAAAAGCAATAGAGAATATTGCTTACTGAGGCACATTTTAGCTAACAGCGTTGTTCGTTCATTGTATGCTTTGCCAAATCCAGAGCATAGAACTACCAAGCTTCAGAATTACAGATAGCACATTCCGCTCAAAGGACAAGCACTTTTCACTAACAACCATTGCTTCCCCAGCATTTAACGCAGAGATGGACAAACTTTGTTTCAATTGCATTACACCAAACAAGGCAATTTCGTATTACAACAAAACCAAAGCATCCCACCGGGTGCCTAGGGCAGTTCCGGCATGATCAGGCCAACTTCTAGCTACACAAAGAGTACTTCAAGACTATCAGAGTTCAGTGCTGCTGCTTCTTGAATTGCAGAATGCCACCAGAGCAAAAGTAAACAGTAAATTAGGTCTACACTTCAAAGGCAACAATAATGTCTTTGAATTTTTCCTAGGTAAGGGAAAATAATCCAACCTGTGAGAGCAAATACCTGTAGATTATGCAGATATAGTTTTCAGGAGGTCTCCTATTTTACATATCTACTGTTTTGAAGTGATAGCTAGGTTAGAAGTGCATAGCCAATTAATTCCTGTCAGTAACAAAAATGTATTATTATGTGATTTAATTGGGCAGAGAACAAGGGTAGGGGAGGAATTGTGGATTTAAAGGTAATATAAGACCCCTTCACAATCTGGTGACTTCTTGTGTAAATTAGGCTGTTCTCTGGACATTTGAAGAGATAATCAGTCAAACCCATAATGCTGGTGATATCCTGAAGAGCAAAACCAGAGTAAGACAAGGTTTCTAGAAGATGGATGCCTGTGCTGAGATCATCAGAATGTCTTTGGGCATGTGTCTAAATTCTAAACACAAGGGGACATGAACATATTCTGAGGCAGTAGCCTTGTTTTGAAAGGCTAGACATCCTGGCTTAGACTGGTGAATGGAGTTACAGGTTTAACAGCAGAAATATTGAAAAAGACATCCAAAATAAACCTTTAACTGAACAAAATTAGGGAAAGGTAGTTTGACATTATAATGAAGAAATAGCAAAATCCACTCTGAAATCCACACATTTTGAATCTAAAGACAATGTAGGGAAAGAAAGCTCATCTTTTTTCATGGCATATCATAAATTACGCTTCATACTTACTTCCTATGAAAGAACTCCAAGTAGTCCTTGCAGAATACTTAAAGCACTGTGCTTCAAGTGGAACTTTAAGTGCTTTAAGATGGACCTTAAGGATTAAAGACTTATCCCTATGAAATTAAAAAAAAAATAATAATTTTTATATTCAAGAAGCCAGATATTATTACAATGAGATGTGAAACTTTTCACAATTTAGACAGTGTCTAAACAGACATACTCAACACATAAAGAAAGGCCTGAAGTTTGTGTTGCTGTGCCTGTCTCCTATTGTGCTCCTACAAGACAAATTTTCATTTTCAGGCTTGTTTTCATTCAGCTCAATGGCTATCTGATTTGCAGCAAATTCTGGATAAACCCCTCCAGGTTTTCTGTTTCCTCTGAGACGTCTGTACCTCTGTTCTCTGCTTCTTTCAATAGTCTTTCAGATTTTCTGATCAAAATGCAGTCTCCCAGATGTTTTCTGCAAGTCTCCCTCTGCTTCTTCTCCTGTCTACCTTACCACATAGATTCATAGATTCATAGATTGGTCCAGGCCGGAAGGGACCTCCAAAGGTCATCTAGTCCGACCTCCCCGCAGTCAGCAGGGA
>KZ506300.1:247920-266544 GCA_002844005.1 Limosa lapponica baueri | reverse complement strand
TCTTAAGTCCTGTAATCTTGTTTTTCATAATTCAAAGCATTTCTGCTTTCCATATTAAGACAATCTTATTCATTCACTAAGGAGAAGCTATTTGCCAGGAGACGAATATGCTATTTCCAATTCTGTCTTCTCTGAGCTTTAATTTTTTATACATCCGCAAAATGGGGAAATGCCAACTTCATTAGACACCTTGAGATCGTTATTTGGATGGTATACACAAACGCTAATCACTCCCAGTTTGAAGCATACTGAGAGAATATAGTTATAGCAGCTGTTTTCCAGTGAAAAGCTCAGTGGGCCTGTAAGTATATAGGAGGCAAAGCTTCACGATGTACTGTCAGAGGAAAGATTCACTAAGAAATACACAGGGTGGAGTCCTCAAGATAAGAGCTATCAAGAGGTAAGGACGATGAAAGGCACTGGTAGCTCTGACAGTAGTCTTTAAAAGAGGAAATAATGAGGTGTAGCAAGACACACTCTGCTCTCCTGGCCTGGCTGTCCCCACTGCTCCCGCCCACGTTCTGCGCTGTGCAGCTTTTTCAACCTCAGACAACAATTAATTAATATTTGTAAAGAGCTTTTAGAAAGGTCAAGCACTGTGCAAGCACTAAATGTTATTGCTACAGTAAGGATATAGAAAAGGTTTTAAAGTAGTTGAAAAATATATACTATTAGTTTTAATAAAGCATTATATATTCTTATAGCAGAACAGATTATTTGTTCCTAAATTTTAGTCCACCTTACTTTTACTTATGCCACAGTTCATAAGGAAAAATACATTTCTTTAAACATCATAGAAATTTAAACCAATTTTTAAGACCATCACTGCCACAGAAATCTCTCAACAAAAACATTTAGTCAAACAGCACTCAACAATTTTCACCAGGCCGTAGCAAACACCTTATCATAGAAATCATGTATGCAAAAGGATACATAAGCTTCCAGCTTATGTAAATATGTACACTTTACACAGCATGTATGCACAAACACAGCGTACATTACGTTTGCTCAGAAATTTTTTCAGAAAAAGAGAAGCAAATCAACATTCACTGCCAGACTGTCTATCTGACACTGATGCTGCTGCCTTTTCCCTGAAAGCCTCTGCTGGTCCCCAGCCAAACAGGTTCATCCGAAAGAGCTGCAGCTGTCATATGGCAAAAGGAGCCTCATTCAAGGTCAGCAGTCCTATTGTCAGCCTCTAACACACTATCAAGCTCCTGGCACACAACCTGCAGAGGTACACATTAAACATCACTTTTTCCTTGACACCAGATTTCTCCATTCCCCCCTCACAGGCCCTTACTGCTACCCCTCTACCTATATCACTCACTGACCACATTTTTCCATGAGGGCACGTTTCCATCTCTTGATGCAGGCACCATCAAAGTCTTGATCTTTTGCTACAACCAAAACTAGAACATGGTATTGAAGTGGTTGATCCAAACAATTCCAGGAGTTTGTGTACCACCCTGTCAGCATGGCAAAAGGTATTAAGTACCTGAGAGAGCTGGCTGTGCGGCAGGATCTGGTGCTGATACACCAACTGTAAATCTCCGTGGCTGATCTGGCCCAAACCACAACACACAGCTGACTGGGCAGAAACAAGGACAGGCCTTAGAACAGGGCACCCCCATCCAAATTCTTCAGTCATCAAAATGGTTACAACCGGCCTCTCGGTCAGCAGCCAGTGCTTCCACTACAGTCTGTTAGTGTGACATGGCACCCCAGTAGTTTTAGCCGATGCACAAAGGACAGCCTTTGAACATGCCCTTTACTTGCAATATCCTCGATATCCAAGGTTCAGCTTCTCCACAGATGCGGTACTTTGTGGTTTTATTTTTGTCATGTTTCATTAGCATAGATTTTCACGTGATTAAGTATTAAATAACATTTTTAATAAAGAAATAAACATGGGGGGGGGAGGTTTATGCCTCAAAGTCATTAAAATATTGAACTTCCCACTATGTCATTAGCTGTGTATGTGTGCTGGGTCTTTAATCATATTTTGAAGAACAAGAAATCAGAGACATGGAAACCACATGAAAGAAATGGCCTCAATCCAAAAGGAAATAATGTATCATCCTAAACTATACAACTCAGTAGTAGTTTAATTATAGCTTGCCTAATTATGCCTTATGACTCTACTCTATGATATCGTAGTATAAAAATCAACTCTCTCATATATACACACACACAAAACCTATATTAATTAAGCATTAAGCCTGTGCTACACATAAGAATGTCAAAGTTCATAGTCAGCCAAGAAACATGCCGTATGTCCTCCATACACCTCACCCCACAAAGTGCTACTACAACAATCTTCTGAAGAATCCAGCTGCAGCAAAGTGGCAGTCAACATACAGTATGCCTCAACTACCTACAAACTTTTTCAGTTTGTTTTCCTCTTGAAATGTTGATGTGTTTGAATATAACTCTCGGCACAAAGATTTCTTTGGAGAAGTACCATTTCCCAGAAAGAAAGTAAAAATAGCATACACTAAATTCCTAAAATTACAAAGTATTTTATTGTAAGAGAGAATCACAGTGGAAATAAATGAGAGGAACCTGGTTAAATTAGGGCTTTTATACTGAACAGCTCAGACAAAAGACTGGTTAAGCTCACTTACACTTTCCATGGGTTCAAATTTATGGGTAAGATATTTAGATATCCACTAGAGTCCAAGAAAATGTCAATATGGAAATCTGTTCATAACAGTTTCAAGCCATGTACTGACTGAATAAAGTGTCTTATAAAACTCCAGGTCAGCATCAAACCCCTATAGAGATATTGAGCCAATACACTAAGATAGAAAAAAGTATAAACATTTCCCCCTTTAATCTCCAAATAATGATGGACTTTATTAAACAGATGCCACCCATCTTTCATTTCAGTTAGCTGAAAGAACAAATTAGATGCACGTTTTCATAATGAAAATGTGAATTCAATGCGAAGCTTTGTCTAACAACCGGCTTGTACAGCAAAGCCTAAGCAGAGTTAAGCCATGGTCTCTGAGGGCTCCTCCTGGCACAGACTGCTAATGTAGGGTAGGGAGTGACTGGAACTGCACACGTCCACCAACGTAAAAGGGAAAAGGCCAGCAGATAGCAAGGAAAGCAGCTGCAGTCATAGCTGGGGGTGGGGGGAAGATACGCAAGTTTCTGGTTAGCAAAATCCATAATCCCTTAATTTCTGAGTTAGAAAAATGCCTCATCTTTTTCATTCAGCATTGTCAAGAAAACGAGCCTTTAAGTGTAGTCTCGCACAACAGAATTGCAAGCTTTTAGAAAACTCACACTAGCAGGAGAAACCTAGCATGAGAGCTGTGAACACAGGCTACCCAGGCAGACCATACAGAGGACAGCCTGTGGGCCATACTGGGCACACAGGACACTTCCAGTCTGGCCCATCACCTGAAGAAGACACAGAACAGCAGCTCAGGCGGCAATTGCAGGCCTAGCAGCTGAACACCTCCTCTTGAACACAGTCTGGCATACAACGTAGACGCCACTTCTGCCACAGCCTGTGGGGATGACATTTTCTGCCAAGGATGGAAGAAAGCACTTTTGAGGTCCTGGATCCCTCTTTTTACCCCCAAAACCTGAACCATCCTAGCCCTTAGGCCATACCAAAATAAGTTCCTCCAAACAGATTTTAAGCCAAATTTAATTCAATATACAGTACAGACTTACAGAAAACAGCCTTCTGTGAGAAAATGAACTGTATCCATATTTATTTTTTTAAGTCCCATGGAAACCAATTAAATTAATTAACCTCTCTCCATCAACTTTCTTATTAAGTCTGTCCTAGCGCACAAGAACATGAAGATGGAAAAGGCTACATCATTTTCCTACTCAAAGCTGTAAAAAAAATTAATGGACAGAATAATCAGCATGAGCAGTGAAAAGCTTCCATATTAAAAAAGTTTTAGTGTTAAACAGAAGATACCTGTACTGCGGACTCTTTGAAAAGAATGACTTTTGTTAATCCATCTGTCACAGAGTCTTAAAACAAAGTTTACCACGTGAAAGTGTGCATCCCAGGAATAACTATTATTCTCAGATTTTAGGGATGGAGCAACCAAGGTGAGCATCACTTCAGACCTCCTATATAACACTCTACACAAATTAGTTCCTTCGAATTCAGATTCCAGATTTTATAGAAGCTCTTCTTGCACTTCCAAATACTACATTATAACTAAATACCACCCTATTTCAAGAAGCAAATACCACCCTATTTCAAGAAGCTTCCTCTTACCTGCACTTGCATTTCCGTATTTCTATTTATCAAACTCTTTTTTTTTTTCCTGTTAACTCAAACAAGCAGACCTTGTTTAACCCCTCTAGGTAAAACAGTTTCTGATCCTTGAATAAGCTTCTGTCATTTTCTTTAAGCCCTCCACAAGCTGATACCATATTTTTTCAATGTAAGACATCAACCTGACTCATTCCATGCAGCAGTCTCACTAATGAAATGTACAGCAGGAAACACACCTCCTTTAGTTCTGCTCAGTACTCCCCCCTGCAGAGATGTATTGTAGCCTCATCCCCTATATGAAATGGGGATTGGTTACCCACTACTTCAGTAAGTCAGTGTTTTTCTAATGTAGTTTAAGGATGACCTAAATCTTTGCTTCCTATTCATGCGATGTTTCATTTAGCTTATTAAAATGAACCCTGTACAAGTGAGTTCATCTTATTATGCAGCACAGATCACTCTTTGAAATTGAATTCCTCTTATTATGTATACACTAACAACCCTTTTGTTCATGTAGAATCTGAAAGTTTAAGAACTGATTTTTGAAAAGAAGTGATGCTACACACGGCCACAGTGCTTTTCACACCATTATCTGTTAAGGGGTCAAACTGTGACACACACATGCTATGTAAGAAATTAGGGGAGATGAGATTTAAAACACAAATACCTCAGAGAGAGGATTTTTTTTTTTATTCCTGTGAATACAGTTGAGAGGCTAAAATACCATTAGCTATGAGAAATCTAATGTTAATGTAAAGTCATGTTACAGAATCTGAAATTAATTCAGCTGCCAAGAAACTGTTGCCATCATTTGATACATAGAAAACAAGATCTCCCTTGGTTGGCCTCATGGGACAGTGGATTATCAAAGATCAAAAAACAAAAAGAAGATCAGCAGCATTCCCTTAGCTCACAGAATAAGATTGTCAGCTCATGCAATTTGCATTATCTTGGGCACTGCGGACATAACTAGCTCTTGCAAAGAGTTTCCGTTCTTAATTTCCACAATCATAAACACTTTTAATTTGAGGACGCTTTGTGAACAGAGAACTTTGATCTAGCGCAGCTGTTCCTAAAGTGCAGCCAGTCCACACACCTGCCTCAGGCACGGGCAGAACGAAAATATTCTTCCCATCTCCTACCATTTCATGTCAGAATTTCTGCACACTTGAAAACTCTCACTGGATTTCACTGTCAACTTGTCCTGCATTCCCTTGAAAGCATCCAAACTTTTAACCTTCACCACACACTTCAGCGTGAAGCTTCAAGTTTACCTACAAAGAGCATATTTGAAAATACTTTTTTTTTTTTTAAAAGGCTACATCTAATTTCATTTGTTGCAGCCAATGACAATCAATAAACACAGATAAAAGATTTTATGCATACAAGACACCTTACCAATATCAATTTTCACTGTATTTTTCACACCATAACTGATCTAGAGAAGGCCTAAGGGGCCTGAGGAGGCAAAAATCCTCTAAACCAAAAAAATCTTTAAAACTTGTTGATTATGTTTTCTGAGAGCACTCACTCCTTCCATCAAGTTGTATGAATAATTCAAATTAAGTACAGCCTTCTCTCTTAAATCCACAAAATTTAAAATCTTTTAGGTATTTATGCCTTACTGTACCCAAGCAGTGACATCACCAATTTCACATCTTGAACTAATACTTCATTTCAGTACAGCCTAAGGGGGTGAAATAACAGCATACCAGAAACCTCTATCATGAACCAAAAAAAATGAGAAAGACAAATCCAAAGAAGCCAGAGTTACTGAAATGGTGTTTAAAATACACTTTAAATATTAAAAATATTTTAAATATTTTAAATAAATTATTAATAGAATATTTAAAAATACAGGGATTAGTTCTCAGATTTTGTATCTGTAGATTATTTTCTTGATCTCCATCACTTGACTGGTCTGTGCTTTCTAGGGAAGAGTGCTGAAACCACAGTAACAGCCTGAATTACTTATGGATTTAGGAAGAGATTAACCCAGCTTTTCAGTAATGATAGTATTTTCTCAAAAGCCCATGGAGGTCATGACTAGCTTTAATGACATATTGTTTATTACATTCAGGACATTGACAAAATGTGATTTAGATGAATGAGGTACTTCAGCATGGAAGACACCGTCGTGAAATGTGTGCCTTACTCAGCTCTTCAAAAGACAACAGCCTGTTCCTCCACAGCAATCACAAGTAATCATATTCCTTTCAGCTACACTAACTCATATGCACCATAAAGTAGGCCAGGAGCTGCCAGAGAGCTATTGTCTTGCTAGAAGTAAATGCCACCCCCCTCCTCCTGTGGTTTGAACTCTGGCAAGATCTCCCCAACAGACAGAAACAGTGAAGCGTCAGATGAGGATAAAGGATGAGCACAATCCAGAAAGCTAGCTGAAGGGTACAGTCGTTTACGTGGTATGGATTTGGAGGTGCGGGCAGCTAACAATGCGTGCAGGGTAAAACCAGCCGTGAGCACTGAGATCCCAAGGATGAATGAGCTGGAAAGCACACAGTTCCTCCTGCTGGAATAGACCTAGGAGACCTGCTCCTTGTGACAACTTTGCTGGGTGAGGTGTTGTTTCAGAGACAGTATAAAAAGAAGGTCCCAAATCCAAAACTGCCAGGCTGAACAACTGAAGCAAAGGAGCTGAGAATCCACATTGTTCTGGTGAGACAGAAGACCCACGTGCTGCTCCATTTGAACAGAGCCCAAAAGAGAGACAGAAGGTAAAAAACAGCATAAAAGGCTGTAATACACTGGGAGCCTGTCAAGCTGCTCACAATACATCCTTACGGTGAACGAAGGGTAAGCACCAGGACAGATGGCAGAAACTTTTAAAGCTTACTGCTGGCTTTTTTTTCCTTTTGTAATCAGATGTAGCTGTGGAGATTAGCACAACATAGTAAACAGTTTGAGGATTACACTGAAATTCATCTCTGTATGTATCCATTCCTAGACAAATAAACAAATATGAAATATATTCTATTTCACCTCCAGCCAGGATATGATTCCAATTTCCATCAAATCTGACCTCTCCGGCAAATGCCACTCAGTAGGAAAACCCTCAGGGCATTAAATCGACGAAGTGAGGCATACAAACACTCCATTCGAGCACAGCACGTGTCTCCATGGGTCTTCAATTGATTTTGAAAACTAGATTCATGACAAAACATTGCACCCTTTATAAAAATCTGCCCAGAATGATATGATAGGCTATGACCTAGCACTCAGTACAGGAAAAAAACCTGTGCATTTTTCATGCATTGATTAAATAATGGCAAAAATCTAGCTAACAGAAAAAAAAATATCTCATGGCAAAGTATCTCCTGAAATAATTTCACCTATACACATTGCAGTGAGTGGAGTCTTTCCCTTAATACAACGAATGTATGTAGAATATTACTTTATTCAGTTATATTGACTTCCCTAGGAGCATACTTTGAGTAAGGATTGTACGACAGGGAACAAAGAGAAATACATTTGTTCATAATAGCTTTTGACTTGGGAATCCAGAAGACATCTAAGCAGCATATTCTGGTTAATTTACTTTGATATGTGAAGATTAACTCCAGGGAAATAAAAATAATACATTCAAGGATTCTTTCCACCACCCTTGTAATTGTTTCTATTGTCACAGATTCATTAAATCCCTCTGGTAAACTCCTAAGTATTATAGGTCTGCGGTATTCAAGATAATAAAGTAGCCCTTGAAACAACTTTCCTGAATAACAATCATTCATAATTGATAAATTACAAAAGCTCTTTCTAATACACATATACAGTAACCGGAGCACAACCAAAGTGCAATCAGCACCGACTGAAGCGCAACTAACATGAACAAGGCAAAACTATGGCAGTGCCGAAGCAAGAACCCAGTTTAAAAAGGATGCTTCACCCTTGAATCACTTTGTGGTACCCTGCATACCAGTTTATCTCAGCTGAAATTTTCATTCCAACAAACAGGTGCATTTTCTGCACACAGGTTCAGCAAATGGTTTTACTGGCAATGCACTCCTGTCTGACAGAGCAAACCAAGTTCATTTTGTATATAAACATGCTCTTGAATGATCACTACAGTGCCCTGCCCAAACTGTTTTTCCAAAATAAATAACCACATGAGGAGGTTTTTGCTGTTGTTACCGTGCCAAACGCTCAAACCATATCATTATTTTTCACAGTCACTCTCTTCAATATTTATTCTGTATGTTCTCCACCATAAACTGTGATCAGCTGCAGCTCAGAAACATAATACACTTTCTAAATCTTAGCATAAAGACTGAAGTACTGAAACTTACTGTTCCATATGTCTGTTAAGCTTCTCTTGACACAAAGACTCCCTTTGCTTTACTTCTAAGCTCATTTTCTACTGGGGCAACAAACCACTTAAAACACTTTGGTAGGACTGCATACTATTTGTATATAAATATTTGGATTTTGTATTCACTACTAATTGCTAAGTGTTTTGCTATTGCACACAAAAACAGACGCCTCTATCTGATTTTCTTTCCTACTTCTCTACTTTTAACACACCTCCTTAAACCAGAGGTTCCAGAGAGAATGTTGAATGGCAACCGAGCATAGTTTACTAGTTTCCTGTCTTCAGCTGGGTATCTGTAACTGGGATCTTTCCTTCAGTTACTTACACTGTGGCCAGCTCAATGTGCAATTCACTATGTTGGCACGTCTTCCGTTCTTCCAAACACTTCAGTGCATTAGTTCAAAGCAAAACCAGTTAATCCGCACCTTCTCGAGAACAGGGTTTGTTTGGGCTTTCTCCATCCTTTTCTGACACCACACAACAAAAAAGTCAAGTCTGGCCTTCTCTGCTTCTGCTGATTGTTTTCACTGACATCCAGCAAATCCAACTAACTTAAAAACACAATAAATACCTGTTACCTTTTCAGTCAAAAGCCGAGTTTAACACAAGCTCCATACCTGCAACACGTTTACTTGAGGACTTCAGGTAGGTAAGTATCAAAAACAAAAACAAAGCCAAATCTTCAGGTGGTGTAAATAGACACAGCATATGGGCTTAAAAGAAAAAAAAGTAATCAATTCTCATCAGGCAGGCGTCAGTCCAATGCCCTGAATGAGTGCTCCACCTAATGCTTTTGGAAAAGGTGATATAATAATAACCTAGGGGGAGGGAGGAAGACCATTCCCAAAAAAACTCCACCAACAAGCAAACAAACAACAAAAAAAAAAACTTAAGAAAACTCCTCAGGCTTTTTTCTCACATATCATTATGAGCACCAGATCTAACGAGGCCTAGTTACCTATGGATTTGCATGTTGTGGTTAGTTCATTTAAATGTCTAAGAAGCTCCCAGCAGCCATGACACATACAAGACTCCTCTTCGAGGTTGACTCTTTGATACTGATCATAGAATGAGCTCACCAGGCAGCTTTCCTCTCAGCCAGAGAATTTATATGAGTCTCTCTCTCTCTCCCCCTGCTCCAATTTCTCAAAACTTATTAAGAATTTAATAAAGTTTTAAGACTTCCATTCTCTTGCCAAATATTGCTGAAGGCAACCAACAAGTTCAAAACTATCTGGAGCAGATTAATATACAAACAATACACCAGGACAGTAAGATAGCAACTATTGTTTCCATAGGAAATCAGGACAAGCTATTTTCACCCTATTGTGTTTTCACCTATCCTCTGAGCAACACAGTTTACCAAAGCTTTGCAAGTTTCCTTTACGACTTCCAGGACAGAAAACCAGTTTCAAGAGGAATGGAGGAGAACCTACAATGTACAAAGGGAGAGGTGCTAAAGGTACTGTAGTTCAAAAGCTATTGCATTGCCTGCCTACTCCATCCTTCTTTCACTCAGCCATCGCAGCCACTGCTCAGCCTGATAAATACGAGGCCAAACAGGAGCTACAACCAATAGGTGCATTTGGCTCCACTGAAGGCAGCAGTACTGTAGCACTACCTGAGGATCTAGACCCGTAAGTGGAAATTTGTACATTCTTCATTATTTATTAGTAAAAAAAAAATCTCCACAGATTTCATATAGTAGCTGTTTTTACTACCTAAATTAGAAAGAAATAGTGATTTCTAAAAACTAGCACCAAAAACGTGGGCAACAAAAGGAGTTCAAACTCTTTTATTTTTTTTTTTTTTTTTTTAATTGACAGGGGTGGGCCATCTTCACTGTCCTTTCGAATCCTTGATTTGAAACAGTTATTCAGTTCCTCACAGTTCCCCACCAATAGCTCTTATGCCTGTCTCAAGCTGTTCTGTGTCATGTCAAGTCTTGTTTCATTTTAACTATACAAACTCTTCATGACAAGGACTTAGTCTATATTTAGAAAATGCTGCATAAAGATATAGTGCTGTGTAAGTGTTTTACGATTTCTCTAGTGTTCAACTTCAGCATTTCGGAAGTCACATGCATTGTCCTGGGCAATGCAAACTATAACAAAAAAAGCATCATTAATGTGAGTAGAGAATCGTTTCCTTTATATGTACTTTTTTCCATTGTCTATTTTCAAAGCATATAGAAGCATAATGAAATAGCTACAGTGTAGGATGCCAATTAAATTCAAATGAAAGCATGAGAAAACAGACAGAAAGTCTCAAATTCTCACACCTTTTTCCAATAATAACTTCTTGCTTACCTTCTTCAATGAATAGTCTCATCCTGAGGCCCTCTTAAACTAAGGCTACAAATAATGTGTATTGCTAATATACATTTTTCAGAAACATCTTGCCCACAAGATATTAAACTTCTTAAAACCAGGATGAGTCATATTTTTTTGGTTTGTTATTTTCTCCCTCTCCCTTTCCGTCCCCTGGTTATTAAGTATTTAGAGATCTGAGAGTAGATTTTAAAAGCTGTGAATTTGTTTGGATTTTACTGTACTAGAGCAAATAAATGAAATAAATCCTTTTTTCTGAACCATTCACTATTTCACATCTAGAACAGAGCACAGCTTTCAAATGAAAGCACCACAGCTTACCTTCTGACTTTCACAAAGAATATTTGTATTACATATGTATGTATGCAGTATTTACCCCAGAAAATTGATCCCTACGGTGTCTAGGGAATATTACGTATCCCTGCAAGCAACTCACAGGATAGGTCAGCTAAAAACTTCATTCAAGTCTTATTAATGCCCTAGTCTTCTTCATCTGCTAACACTCTTAATTTGAAACTATTATAGGTATAAATGATATGCGTCTCTTGACAAAGAAGATCAGATGCATAATCAAATAATGAGGCCTTCAGCGATGCCACATAAAGTGGCTGTTTGCATGCTCTTAGCTCATGCCAAACACTAAATGAAAAAAGTTCAAACTGACTTTTCTGTATATTAAAAATATAAACAAGTGTAGCAGAGCTGCAAATCTGACAGTCTAAAGCAGCCTTGTAGCTTCTGGCTCTGATTTCTGCCTGTTAAAGGTTTAATCTATAACCTGTCATTGACAGGCAATTGTACATTACTCCCTTATTAAGGGCCATGAGCAAGTACTAAAGCCTGGTGTGAAATTTGCTGAGGCTCTGCCACAGACAGTCAGCCACCAAAAACATATTTGACCAAGATCAGGATGTTAAAATGAGAGCTTAGAGAGGACAGAGATTACCTTGCGACTAATGTGACTAATCCCTGAATTTCTTCTAACAGCCTTTTTGTGGCAGAGTAGAACAAAAGCACAGAGCTGGGAGAACGTAACAGCTGATTTTTCTTTCATTCCCCACCAACTCTCCTCTACATCTTTTTCTTCCCCCATCTCAGCAGATGCCCCAGAGTTTAATAGCTGTAAAATAAAGATTAGCAGATAAAAAGAAGCCATTTGTGGTGTCAGCTCTTAACAGCTGACAAACTAATTTCTCTATATTCTTTTTACTTCCCCTTCGTCTACCACATACACGTGTTTCTGCAACTCTCTTCTCAATTTTATTTTAAAATACATTTTTTCCAAATCTTATATTCTTCCCTCTACTTTACCATTAGTCATCAACTTCTGAATAGTTAAAATCCAAGCAACCATTTTAACATCCCTGGTCTTTTTAACCTCTGCTTCAGCTGGACTTTGCAAAAACTCTAAATGCCTTGTTTCCCACCTGATACTGTGCCCTTGCATAACTACCATTAGTATAGAACACGTCTATAGGTACAGAACAGTTTATTTTCAGACACACTGAACTTACTCACAGCAATTGCATCTGCAGTGGCTTGAATGTTCTGAACTTCCTATTCCTCTAGACTCTCAACTCATTATAAAAAAAAAAAAATTTATAACCTAAGGTTCTAGAGGTTCTTAGAACCTAGAGGTTCTAAGAATTCAATGATGTAACAAAACAAAACATGAAAAAAGGATATGCTGGGTAACTTTTGAAAAATCAGTCCTTGACAAAAATAAGTGCTGTACAAAGCAAACTGACAGACACTAAAGGTATTTTTTAAGGGTATAACCAAGGCCTCATTAAAATCAGTAGCAGTTTTGCTACTGGCTTACAGGGCCAACATTTCTTAGAGCTTACAGCTGCTACATGTGAAAAATGGGTTCAAAACACGGACAAATTAGGATGCTTGAATCTTTTGCTCACAGTATATTCACTGCACTAACTATAACTACAAAACACTAGAGAATTCACACAAAACATAACCACGTTATTTTACTACTCACAGTGAGGGCAGAGCCTGCCGTCACCTTTGCACATCACATTCCTTATACCACCTCTACTTTTATGCTGGGAAACAGCAAAACCAAAAGAGAGTAGAAGATACCTACATGGTTCTCCCACCCCAGGATTCTTGGCAGCTCATTAACCTCTACCAGAAGGAAGGCACATGGAGCAATTAGAACGCCTTTGCAGAGTGCCTCTGGAAGATGTACAGGTGTGCTTACACATACTACATGGGTTTTTTCCAAATAGCCAAGTAGTCACGCAACAGGGGATTATACCACAACCTTTGCACTTCTGCATGCATATCAAAACTAATGTTTGTATTGTATGATATCCATCTGTAAATGCTGTTTCCTACAAATGCTGTGTATCCGAACAGTACTTGTTTTAAATAACAAGAAATATTAAAAAATTAATATGTATTAATATTTATTAATCTATAGCGACTTTCTCATTTTAAGCACAATTGATACCTTGCACTTACAGCTGAAGGCATGATCTGATCTCAAGGTATTCGAGAGGTCTGTGAGTCTGAAAGAATGTACATCAGCTTGCAACATCACTTATTTAAAATAAAGCATGGGGAACGCCACATATGTTCCCTATCACCATTTTCTACCAGTCACCTCCCCTCAGCAATAAGAAGAAAAAACATTAATATGTCATTAGAAGAATTTGCTTACCAAAGCAGTTTATTAACATTTCTGATTACTGCAAATGAATTTATCTTGTTAGCAGTTTCATCCTTTCCACATATAGATTAAATTTTCATTTAAAGCTTCTGTGTTAACTGCAGAATAAATACTATTTTTCTTGCACAGACTAAAGTAATAAGTATGGTGACAATTAATAAAGAAAATTAAAGGCAATCTTATTTTTGGCAGGACTGCTACTCTATTTCCATATTACTTGTGCCACAATATGTTCAAGTTGGTCATCAAGAATCCAGCCTGCATATTTTGAAGTTGTAAAACCTGATAAAACAGTCACCAAGGCTTCCATTCAAATCACTAGCAGCTCTGCCACTGGCTTAAACGACCAAAACTTCTCCAAGAATCAATAGCAAAACTTCACTCCTCTTCTCATCTCTCCTCACCAGTCATGTAGGAGAAAAAAATACAGACCACTTTAAACAAATTAATAAATGAGTCAGGACTGTTCAGCAATACACTCCCAGCATAGTCACTGCACTAAATACAGCTAGAAGACGCTGAAGAATTTGGAGCTACTACCTAGTACGCAGAACAAAGCACAATATGCTGGTGTATTTGGTTACTGTCAGAGGGGCCAGAAGCTGCCGATACCACCTTAGCACAGTACAGCCCTCCTACCACATTCTGGCTCTACCAGGTAACTCCATCTTTCTTGGGGTCTGAGATTTTGCTGGCATGGTAACAATGACAGGTTAACAACATTGGAAGGTGACATTTGCACAGACGTCATAATTTCACAGGTTCTGCTTCAAATTACAAGGTTTAGACTATGTCACAAGCAACATACAGACAAGGAACCTGTTGAATACTTCTATACTCTCACCGAATCTAAATCTTCCCATACTATACAAAAATCAGTAAATCACTTGAGAGCTGCTATTTTCACACTAAAATATTTGAAGAGATCACATCAAGATGGCACATCAAAGAAGGAGCAGAAAAGAGGCCCGAAAACAAGAGTGAAAGAAGCAAACGCAGAGAAGAAAACTGAATCTAGAAATGCACTAGAATAAATATATTTTCAGAAGCAATGATTTGCACTACCAAAACTTGTAGGCAAAGAGTATTCTTTAAAGTCTGTCACAACTGGTTCTTCACACTGGAAGGCAGCTGTGACCCTCAAAAGCATTAATGACTGAGCTGGATCTCAAATTCCTGATATGCTAGAGCATTATAAAAAATTAAGTGGTATTTCCTTAAATAATGTAAAAGTGTCATTACATTCTAGGAGTGCTGAACTGCTCTCTCTCATACTTAACAACAAAACAAAATACAGGAAAAGCTTTTTCTCCTAGAATGAGAAAAAAAAAATCTGCTTGTAATTAGTCTTTATAGAGAAAATGCTGAATAACTTCACACCCAAATCTGCAACTGGATCTGTAGGGAGTTTCCACATCTATGCCAAATTATCAAAGAGAACCACACTAACACAGTGAAGTCATTAAGATAAGACTGTGGGTCTTGGGATGCATATTCCAGTTGAAGTGTCTTTCTCTATCAGAAATCAACTGTTTGACTTCAACGTAATCGCTGCTCAATTTCCCATCTATGAAGAAAATAATTTCACGTCCATACCTCAAAACTTACAGGGACTTTCATAGCAATAACCAAAGGGGCAAAAAGGGCAAAAGGGCAAAAAAATAATACCATCTATAGTCAACTTAGAACATCTGGATACAAAACCATCATAATTCAGATTTTATAATACATCTCAATAGTGTACTTGAGGCTTTGGTGGTTGGGTTTTTTTCCTTAAGTTTTCATGCAGAATTACAAAACATATGCAACAGGCTAAAATACACATTTTAAAAATTTCTTGCTTTTTCCACATCCAGGACTTTTCTCCTTTTCTTATTGCTTGCCTGTAGTTTCATTTCCCTTACACTATCATTGTATTTTATTATAAAACAGCTATCCTGTGCAGGACAGATCACATTCCACGTAAAAGCCGCAGCCCTTGTAGGAAACATTAACATTTTGTTGCCTTACAATGGAGAAATGATACTACATTCTTCAGTCACGGAGTGTGCGAGTTTATATTATCCAAGAGATACATTCTGCCATGTAGCGCAATGAAAGGAGGAGTCAAAAAGCAGCAAGTAACCATGTGTTTAACTAGCGAACAGCTATATAGGTTTAATACAGTTGCACGTAAAATATATGGCTGCACCTTCCATAATCTCACAGTGAAAGGCTCCTGCTGAAGCATTGGAATATACATGAAATGTTACAAGTACAAATCACACCACACATTTTAACTGCTTACCATTTCTGTATTTTGCATGCCATCTTACAAAGCCAGCACATTCAATAGCTAAAGACTAATACAAAAGTGCATTTCCTTTATCAAGGTAACCCAGTTTACTATCATTACAGAAAACTGCCTATTAAGTGCAGTAATGAGAGAAAAACCTGATGAAGCTACGTAGTTATTTCTCAGGAAACAAACCCAGCCCCTACTTGCCATTATTTACGTACACATTTAATTTCCCCCTCCTCCCCGTGAAGAGCCCCTCCAATTGCAGCAAAACTACTCGCAAGGGGAAGACCTGAGGCACTGAATCTTTTAACGAGCAGTAACATCTGCAAGGTACAGGATATAGTTCAGTTCTTCCCCCTAACAAGCTAGTAGTTATTCCAAAAAACAAACTATGCACTGCTTATTAATTTGACTTGAAGTGTCTGTAAGGTTTTTTTTCTATCAATACTTTCACTGACACACAAACGCTATCTCATCTCATGCTTTACTTGTTATTAAACAGCCTCAGAAAAACAACTGTGCAGCTGTCATTTGTTACTTCGCCTCAAAGGTCTGTAACCCCTGGTAAATACAGAGCCTCCTTATATCAGGATACGTCCAGAAGTCCAGTGGAAACAAACCACTAAAATCCATGAAAATGTCATGCCTTCAGAATGCGCACATTTTTGTTTTTCAAAATCTACCACTAGGCCTATTTTGACAAAATACTTAGTGACTTGTATCTGCGTAATTCACAACAATACGTAAAAACCATACACTGACTTATGCAATTCTGACCTTCCAACTACTCCAGATAGGCTAATCCAACAAAGCCACAGTATCTTCTATGAACCCACACGGAATTTTTCTAGATGGAGCAACATCTCTACATCTCTCTTTCAATTTATGAAATCATTCCATCTAGTGAACAAAAACATTGCCAGTTTTTTTTTTTTTTAAGATGTTCACCATCCAGCTATTAATTACAAAGGCTTATGCGAGGCTCTAGGCTTGAATCAGGAAGGAGAAGTTCAACCACACATATAGAGCTTACGCAGCATGAGAGATCATGCTCTCACACAACCATATGCTTAGACCTGAGGATACAAGATGCTTTTTCAGCATCTTCTGTGACTAACAGACTTAAATACCAAAAGTTATCTCTTGTAGGGTTACATACACTACGTACTGTTCCAGGTCCTCCTTCCACTACAGCTCCCCACGTCTATTGCCCTACTCAGGCCTGCACCAAGCTCCACAGAAGGCAGGCCCTGCTCAAGACAACACGCACCAGCTATTCCAAAAAGCCTCACAGGGGACTACAGCCAGAGCTCCAGGACTTCACCCGGTGCTCTGACAGACAGACAACTTTCCCACTGAACTAAATTCTCCCACCAAACCGCCCAAGAAAGCTGCTGTGCTCAGTAACCCCCCAAGCCAAACTGGGGAAGTTCTTCAAACCATAGGGACCATTACACTCCAGACTCCAAGGAGCAAAAGAACCCCAATTTGCAGAAAATATCTCTTTGTTTGTAACACACACTTTCAACAGACACTGGACAGCCATGGATTACCTTTCTCCTGAGAGAGTGCTGCCTATTTAGGGGATGTTGCTCTCCCATTTGGGATGCTAGAGATGAATAATAGCTTGAGGGTGAAAACAGGCATCACATCTCTAAGAGGCCTTTCTAAGGCTAGTCCTTCTCTGGGTTATTCCAGGACTGAGTCAGCCCGTCCCATTTCCATTTCTAAGAAAACATTCTTGAAATATTTTTTACTGTTTCTGCAATAATTATCTGTCCTACAGCCGCCTCAAAAATCATAGCTAAAGCAAGCCACTGCAGAGATCATCCCCAATCAAAAAAAAAAGTGTTATTACTACTTTTAGATACATAAATATAAATATTGCTGTCCTTTATACAAACTGCATTTGTGCTACAGAGACGTACACAACAAGGAGTTGTAAAGAGGACAAGAACCCTACTGAATGATTAGGCGCAAAGTCTTTGCTATCTAAGCTTTTCCAGTTCATTAATATTTCACTTTTATATATTCCTCAGCTGCTTTTACAACATGTTCCTTTCTCTCCTTCTTAAGCATGAGCAAGGAGAACTGTTTGAAGTAACTAGTAGACCTTGCCTCACATCCCCACCTCCATGCCCCCGGAGAGTTTAACACTTCAAGTGCAATATATACTAGATAGAAAAACACATCTGGTGTAGGAAAGGATAAGAGGAGATTCTGAGTCTCACTTCTAGTTTCATTCAACTATAAAGGTGTGCAGTAAGAAAATAAAGCATACTGTAGTTTCTCTCTATGCCAAAACACTTATTGCTGTCAATCTCAAAGGCGAGACAGAGATATAAAGCTGTGGGGGTTCCCTTCTCTGTGGAAAAGCAGAACTACCCTGTTCCTTTGCAAGACAACTCACCGCAACTTTCTTTTCCTTGCCAGAAGTGAACACTAACCTCTTTCTGCCAAGAGAAGCAACACCAAAACTATCTAGAGGAAACATGGGATTTTCACGAACCTCTTTCACAATGAGCATTACCATCACCATCTGCTCCACCTTTTAAGCGTGCCTTGCATTTTTGGAAAACACAGGCAGCATCCTCCAGCTCCTGCCTGCCAGATCCAACCCCCCGGCAAAAGCCATACACCACCCACCACCAGTGCCCTGGCCCTGCCCATTCCCATTGCTGAAACCGCTTCTCCCTGGCATCCCCACAGGTCAACTGCAGATTGCTTCACAAACGCAGAGGAGGA
>KZ506300.1:109085-201843 GCA_002844005.1 Limosa lapponica baueri | reverse complement strand
GAGAGATGCACCTCTGAGAGAATCATTGGCATTTATAGAATTGAAGCGCTACCTCTCTAAAGACTTCATAATTGTTACAGGTGCCACTTATAAGAGACAGCCAGGTTTGCAGACACTGCCATGGTGAGGGAACTGTTACCATGAGAGGGAAAGCTCACTCTTTCTCTCATTACTGTAAAGCCATACAAATGACCTAGAAAGGCCAACTTCTGCAAAACTGAACATTTATCATGGAGTTTTGCTTCTTTACTCCTCATTCCAGATTATTTTTCATGCCATTACCTGCACACAGGCACTTTCTTTCAGCCTTGGTTGCTGGCAACAGATGGAAAGCTAATGCAGGGGTCTAAGTGCACAATAGCCTGCTTTGTGTGCCCCACAGACCTTCTGACCACTTCCATGGTGCGCTTTTCAAAGCTAAGCCTTTAATTCAGATATTCAGGGTCTGATCCTGACGTTCCTGCTGAAGCCGGAGGTCTAGTGAAAGCTGTACAGATCATAATACTCCTCACAGATGTACACACCAAGTAGTCCTGAGTCCACCTGAGTCATGAAGCAGCAAGTTCAGGAGATCAAGAGGAGAGACTATGCTAAAAGAATTATAAATTTTAGCTTTGGTTTTAAGCAAAATATTTTGTAAGAAGTATATCATTGTAGCAGGGCAACAAGAAATGCAGCGAAGTTTACTGGCTCACATAACTTGATTAAGCTTAAGCTTTGCTGCTTAAGCATTCTTGAGGGAGCTGAATGGGGACAGAGGCAGAGACTCTACGGCAGCACTGAAGCTTTTTGTCCTGAGCTCTTCACTGCTGAGGCTTACGGAGGATTTGCACCCACCCTGCACCCCCCAAATCCTCAGAGCTAGTCAGGCTGTGATAAGCTGTCCCAGGATGACTTTGAGTAGCCCCACCAATTTACATCCCACTCTTGTCTCACAGCTGGATGCCACAGGAGCCGCTGACAGATTGCCCAGCTTCACTTGGCCCGTGCTGCCCTGACCTGTGTTGTGCAAAGAGGTCTTCATCTTGCTCTGTCTTTGTTTTCTCTGCCCTTGGATTGCTCTGCCAGGTCACCATTTGACTCTGATGGTTTGCACCATGCACATTAAATTCCAGCAGCATCTTAAACTTGGTCACCAGTGGCAAACTGGGCCAAAAGTGTTATCATGTCAGCTCTTCTAAAATGGTTCATAACTTCTCCTACTGGCATAAATGGGAGAAAGAAGACAGCTGTGAGAAATTAGATCAGAAGCTTTAAAAGTGGCTACAAGCTGATCCAGAGGGTTATGTTGTCTGTAAAAAGAGGACTCACAGACAAGAAATGGAACCTCTTCTGTTCATGACATTGCAGTGAACTGCGGGCTTCTCCTTCTCTCCAAACTGTTGGGAGAATTTTGTATGTCTTGACTTTAGTGAAAGGTCATCTAAATGGTTGGGTCCAGCAATTTCCATCTGTCTCTCTTTTTATAAGTTCAGGGGTTACCAACTCTATACTCGTCTCAGCTCTTTGAAAAGCCTTCAGAGATTATCTTCAATTTGGATCAGTAAACTCCAACAGAAACAAAGTTGTTGCTTTATAAGAAATACTAAAAGGACATAAAGGTGATTCTTGTTGTCAGTTGAACAGCTGAAAAAAAAACCACTGCACAGTTAAACTGCTGCAGTTTCGTTCCTGTCTATGCTCATTTCTATAGGAAACCAGAGTGCAAAATTACATTGGCAGTTCAAATGAGATCCTGACCAGCTGGAATCCTCTAGATCTGAGTATACTCCAGGCCCAGGAAAATTAGTATCTATGGGCAGTATCTGTCTTGTTCATCAGCAGCGATGCTACTATTAAAGAGATTGTATAAGGGGGAGCATTTATGCAGGCTATGTCTGTGATGACACAAAATTAGATGTTAGCACAGCATATCCTAAATGCTTAGTCAGTACTATACAGTTTTTATAGATGTGAAATTATCTACCTCAACTTTCACAAGAAAAGCTGTGTCATAAGATCAAATAGCAAAAGTTCTTAGTACCAAAAAAAAGCGAGCTAATAGTAAAAGACCATACACCATAGTCCTATCTTAAGTGTACCATGCTCTGTGGCCTGAAACTGTAACAAAGACAAATCCACAATAAAGTTTTCCATTAATGATCTAAGATGACATACAGCTGAGGAACAGGTGGTTTGGTTTTTGGCTAAACTCTTAAAGAATTTTTGGGCACACGGTTAGGCTGCTGTACCTTGTACATACCCAGAAGTTCTATTGTGTACATACACGGTGATACTCCATTAACTGAATCCAGGATGTCCAGCTCACTAAACATCACTCTGGATATACAGGAATCCACTTAAATGAGAATTTAAATGAGACATCCATCCAGTGTATCACTCTGTTACATTCTACTATCCAAAGCATGGCAGTAGGCAGATATAAATCCTTGGCCTAAGGAGTTTTTTTGGCTCTGACATTGAAAATTTGGAACTTGAAATCCACCTTAGCAAGATATCTGTGCTGTAATTTATTTCAGCTTTGTTACAAATTTGAATTCTCTGATGCTGCTCTTCTACTGTATGAAATGCTGAGGAGTCTGTTCATATTTACAGTTCACTGATCTGTGCTGAAAGTATCTATTATGATAAGCACAGGAATGAATGGAAGGGAAAATTGTCTATCAGCACTCTCAGAGAGGTGAAATTCTAGAGAACAGCAATCATGAAAGTTATAGAACAGCTACATTTTGCAAGTGTAGGTCTGAGAACATTTCCCCAACAGCTCTAGCAAATTGCATCATACTTGGGTGTATCTGTCAGTGTATTAATGACACTATTAAACACCTTATAGAAACAGGGTGCCTGCAGAATCTGAGAGTGTGAGAAATGAACACCAGCAGTAGGACAGCAATTCAGTGGTAAATGCATTCATTTTCATTTGAAAGCAACAGCACAGAGAAATCTGAACTGTAATTCAGAGATGTTAGGAGCATTCAGATGGCTTTAACCTGAAGAAACACCAAATGCCACTACAGTTACTTACATGGCAGTCCAAACTGCTATGTAAGAAGTCATTTAAAGGCTTAAGGTAGGTTAAGGATTTGCTTGACGCTTACACTGATATTTCCATTGCACCCGCTTTATAGTTTCTACTATTTTTACATCATTTTTATAGGGAGGATTTAAAGCTCTAAACTGTAACCTTAAGGCAAAAAACCCCACCCATCCATCCCATCTCTTAGAAAAATCAAGACAAACTTATGTGCCAGCTTCAGTCCTGTAGCTTTCTAGTTCATGTAATTAGTATGATTTGAAATACTAAAAGAAAAAGCTCACCTTGTTAACTAGTCTATCTCCCTGAATACATTTGCAGTCATGACACCTTTTAAAATTGCATTTTAGTCTTTTAAGTG
The DNA here is from genome assembly GCA_002844005.1 of Limosa lapponica baueri. Taxonomy (NCBI): domain Eukaryota; kingdom Metazoa; phylum Chordata; class Aves; order Charadriiformes; family Scolopacidae; genus Limosa; species Limosa lapponica. The sequence continues at coordinate 198,448 of KZ506300.1, read as the reverse complement.
CTGCAGAATTATCTTAGCAAGAGAAATGTGAGGAACTCTCCTGACTCCCACATAACATCAATGCTAACCAAGCACTATCTGCAGGATCTTCATCAGCCCAAGTCTATACCTCAGCTGCACCTTAAGCACTTGGGATTAAAATTATTGGCAACAACTGCTGATCTATTTGATTGTTATCATGCTTTGGGGTGGCACTGTCTCCTTTCATGTCTGTCAGCACCTAATAGACAATAACAGTTAATTGTAATTATAACCGTCACTAAACCTGTGACAAAACTCAACTTCATTTCAGATTCCTGGCTGAAATACTAGCAGCACTTATAAATTATACACAGCTTTCTGCTCTTTACTCTCCAAACCAGGAAGGCTTTCCGCTTTTCTGGGCGGGATCAGCTGGTGGATCCTTAATGCTTGTGAGACGTAATGTGATGCTAGAAGAACAGAGGAGGACAATAAAAGGACCTAGACCTTATCTGCCATGTGTGCTGTGTGGCTGCACCTCAGCACCTTGCCAGCCGTGGCAGCTCACTGAGGTGGAATGGGCAGCTTTGGAAGGTCTCACTGGCTCAGGCTCTCTTGGCTCTTTCAAGCTACAGTTGTAAGGAAGTGAAGATTTCAACCCAGTTTCCAAAGGAGAAATGTCAGCATTATGAGTTATCACAATGAGCACCGAGTATTTCCTAAACCCTACAGAGCCAAAACCAGTTCAGGGGTTCCGCAGTGCAGGATTTAAATTGCACCTGCCCAGTGCAATGACTTACATGTTGAAATGTCTCAGGGCGTTAGCTCAGACAGCTGACACAGTGCAGTCACCCTGCTGAAAAACAGGGCTAGCCACCACCACAGGAAGGACAAGGTAATACTCCGACTCTCGTACATCTCCTCCTGAAGGACAGGCAGCCTGTCAGTGACACGGAAAACAGTGTCAGTGACCTATTCTTGAAACGTCCTGCCATTACAGTAGAAGCTGCCATTGCATAATTAAAGCTTCTCTTCTCTCTTCCATCCGCTTAGGAAGTATTTTGGGAAAGACAAAGTGGAGTGGGAAATACAGCTGCTGAGGTAAGTGGGGACACCAGCAGTCTCAAACAAAGAGCTGGAACAAATGGAAATGAAAGGTGTCAAGTGTTAAAACATTGCAAATGGTTTGGACTTAAAAGTGCATGGCAAACTACATCTGGGAATCAGTAAATGCTGCCTATCCAGTACCTGCATTGTAACTCAAGTATCAGCACCTCCACAGATCCACAGCTCATTCAGAGATGACTGATCTTACTCAGGCTTTCCAAATCGCAGTGGGAAAGCAGTAGGTGTACAGCTGGTTGTGAATGGATTCCTATCCAAAATAACAACCAATAAATAATACAACTCAAAGTTTACACAGGTAGAGGCTGGACCACTAGTGATAGACTTGAATGGCCTGGAAGCTAGCTGACAGGACAAGGAGAGTTGCAGTCAATATAAGATGGCAATCATCAGCTCATTTTTCTGAAATTTCAGTCAGAGGAGAAGAACCCACAACAAGCTGGGAACATGGAGATGTCTCTCATTTTATTTAATCATGGCAGCGGAGAGCGGCCTCCCATTTCTTTTGCTGCTTCTGGGCAGACGCATGTAGCACTTCACCTGGAGTGCTGGTAGCTCCTGAAGGAACCTCTCACCCCCTCCAACGCCAAGCACTTTGTGACTATTGCCATATGTCAAATGTCTAGTTTTGATTGCCCATCATGGTGCCACTCCCCCTCTCTTTAGCCTTGTTGAGAGCGTAAAAGAGAGAACTCCTCTCCGCAGCCTGCTCATTATGACCCACAGTGTGGTGCCCTTAAATAACACCTTTTTTGTGTAGGTCTAATTGGCCAATATATAGTTGCTGCTATTGGTTCCTCTGAATACTCACACAGCATACTGGGCATGCATGCATGTAATTTATCATGTCAAACTCATTTTCTTTTACACAGTATTGTTCCTGCCTTTCTTCTTCCAGAGAGTTATTATTCTGTGTGAATTTCCTTTGTAATTAAGTGGCTTGGTTGCCGTTCCCAGCTCTGGAAAAATGACAAAGGGAAAAAACGAAAGAGCCACCGCCTCAAATTGGTTTGCATTCAGCAGGGTTGCCTGCCATTTGTGGAGACCAGCAGATGTCAGCCTAAATTGAAAAATGGAAAAGAAATACTGTATCATAATGTTAGCATCTCCCATGCCAGATGGGAGCCTTACACAACATGGCAGGAGGAGTTAGCCAGCAGTGGTTAATATTCAGTGTTGGAGCAAGTACAGTTACACTGCATGCACCAATAGCGTATTTTGATTATGGAACTTAATTGTATCATAGATCAATGATAGTTTAATTTATGAGGATTGATTTTGTTAATTCAAGCAGTTCAAAAGGCACTGTTAAAGCTTCAGTTCATTTAACTGTATCTGACTTAAGCTTTGCTCATGGTATCAGAAGATAAATGACTGTATATAAACTAATACCTTCACCCCCCTATTCGTATATTTATTTCAGCATCTGTCACTAACTGTGAGTTACATTTAAATGCAAAGTATTAGTTGGGCAGGATACAGCATTGAGCTTTGAACACTTAAGATCCAGTAACAAAAGCATCACATGATTACTTGCACATGCACATTTACTGATCCTTCTGACGTTTTATTATTGCCATATCCCTGAATTTCATAATATATAATTGTTGCACTCATATTAAACCACAACAGGACAGTTGTGAATGCTGTGTCAGAAGGAAAAAAGGATGGGCAAGCCTATTAAAGGCATGGTTTATATAGACCATAACTCATCAGCTGTGGTACACAAACCTGACACCCAGTACAAACAAACGTAATGTTGTTTCCAAGAGTCTCTCAGGACTCTTTCTTGAAGGTTCAGACCACAAAGCCAGAGTTTACACGAAAACCTTAACATTTACTCAAAAATTGACATTTCCCACCAATCCACCACACACACATTTCTGCCCCTGATTTTTCAGGCAAAAGATCTGAGAGTTAGAAAATAAGAAAAATAGAATCCCAATCAAAAAACCAACCTGATGATTTTTATGCAAGTAGAGTGAGTGTTTTGACCCTTCAGAGTTCTCACTGTAAATGTGAAAGGAATTTCCTGAAACAAGTCAAATCACAGGGAGGGACTGGTTTGTCAGCTATAAATAGATTGTTTTCAAGTAAAAGCATTCGTACCCTCACCTTAATTTCACACTGATTTTTGCTTCTTCCTCTGTCTCTTGCTTAATCTGATAAAACCAGTCAATACTCACACCACTCTTTTGCTGCCTGTGACAAGCCAAATCTACACAGGATGCACCTTGCTGCAACCTCTGCACTTTACAGTGAGTCTGAGTAGACTTTTGTCACCACAGCCAGGCAATCAATAAACATGGGTTTTCACTTCTTTGTTTTACACTTTAATCACATGCTTATCCTGTATCACTTGCAGTGGAGTTGGGGGAAGGAACAGAAACACAGAATATCTCAAGTTGGAAGGGATCCATGTATTGATCTGATGAAAAACCAAGAAAAGGAGATGCGTTTTTCTACAGAGACCCAGTGAATCAGAGAGGCTTCACCATGTGACAAGCATGTACAAAGATGCTGGAAAAGCAAATAAATCATCTTTCTGTCAACAGAGTGTCATATCACAGGAGACTAGAAAATGGAAAGTTTTCCTAATATCTATTCTGATTCAACAGCATTGGTTGAAAAATGAGAACAGAATCTTATCTATCACTATTAATTTTGTGTTGTAATGTTAGGGGAAAGTTCCTCTTCCCTCTACCCCCTTGCCATACCAGCTCCTCAGGCAAGCTCTGCTTCACCTGTTTCAAATCAGTTGAACAGTGCCGACTCAGAAACATCCAAAGCTTTCTTGAACTTTGGAAAGAACAGCAGAAAAACACTCATTTATATAGTTGACAAACATAGCATCACCAAAAACACAAGTTACAAAATGAAATCAGAGCACAAAGAGAGAATGGCACACGGAGAAAGATTAGCCCACAAATTGCAAGTTGCATTACAACAGCAACAACCAATAAAAGGGATAAAAAGTGAAATGAAAAATATGGTCCAAAACACATTCTTTGTGTTCATTTCTGTCCCTTGTCTATTCCTTACAGATCTTTAAAGTCAACACACAGACAGCCAAGTAATTGTAGTTCCAGGGATCTCGCAAATGAAACAAGGCCCACCCAAGCTTTCCCTAGGTATGTCAGCCCTCAGCTCTTTCCCAGGCCACACGCTCCCAAACCTGTCATGCAAGGACTCTCCTGTCCCCTTGGATCAGGGAGCAGAACATCACAGAATATTGATGGTTGGAAGGGACCTTTGAGATCACGGAGTCCAACCACCAAAAAAAAAAAAAACCCCGAAAAAACCACCAGACACCACACCCACCCACAGACACAAACCAACAACCTCAGGCACTAGAGCATGCCCTGAAGTGGCACGTCTACACATTTCTTAAATACCTCCAGGGATGGCGACTCCACCACCTCCCTGGGCAGGCTGTTCCAGTACCTGACCACCCTCTCAGTAAAGTAATTCTTCCTAATATCTAATCTAATCCTCCCCTGCTGTGACTTCAGACCATTTCCTCTGGTCCTGCCATTATTCACTTGGGAGAAGAGGCCAACACCCACCTCTCTACACCCTCCTTTCAGGGAGCTGTAGAGGGCAACGAGGTCTCCCCTCAGCCTCCTCTTCTCCAAACTAAACATGTCCAGTTCCCTCAGCCTCTCCTCATAGGACCTGTTCTCCAGACCCCTCACCAGCTTGGTGGCTCTCCTCTGGACACGCTCCAGCAGCTCAATGTCCTTCCTGTAGTGAGGGGCCCAGAACTGAACACAGTACTCGAGGTGAGGCCTCACCAGTGCTGAGTACAGAGGCATGATGACTTCCCTACTCCTACTGGCCATGTTGTTCCTGATACAGACTCGGATGCTGTTGGCCTTCTTGGCCACCTGGGCACACTGCTGGCTTATGTTAAGCCAGATGTCTACCAACACCCCCAGGTCCTTTTCTGCTGGGCAGTTTTCCAGCCACTCTGCCCCAAGCCTGTAGCATTGCCTGGGGTTGTTGTGACCGAAATGCAGGACCCAGCACTTGGCCTTATTAAACCTCATCCCATTTGCCTTGGCTCATTGATCCAATCTGTCCAGATCCCTCTGTAGAGCCTTCCTACCCTCAGGCAGATCAACACTCCCACCTAGTTTGGTGTCATCTGCAAACTTACTGAGGGTGCATTCAATCCCCTTATCTAGATAATCAGTAAAAATATTAAACAAGACTGGCCCCAAAACTGGGCCCTGAGGGACACCATTGGTCACCAGCCACCAACTGCTTCCCCGAGCAGGGACCTGTTTCCATTCCCCTCCTTCTCTGAGATCGCCTCCCATTGCTTGGTGACAAGAGGGGAGGGGGTCCTCTGATTTACATGGAGCCTCAACCTGTTCCCTTACTCTCAGGGAGCGGGCCCACCAGTCACTCTCTCTCACACACTCCCTGATACTTCTCAACCTCTCCACTTCATCCTTCAGCTCGGCCACCAAGCTGAGCAGGTCATTCACCTGTTCACATCTCATACAGGTGTTGTCCCCCCTACCCTCCAGTGCAACCGCCAGGCTCCGGCACTCTCCGCAGCCAGAGGCCTGGACGCCCACATGTTTGTGTGGGGCCTCTGTCTGGGTGCCTACAGCTTTTCTAACAACAGCCTTCGACCGGGTAGCAACCACAGCTGGTTGCTCTCTACAAGCAACTGACACCTTGTGACTCGAGGGTCAGTTGGGATGAGGCCCCCTAGTCCTCTGGCCACTTAGAGGGACTGAACTTACCTCGTACGCTGGTAGAGGCTCAGCGCCCTGCCGCACAGACGGCAGCCGGCTGGGGCACCCGCCGGGGCACACACACCGGCACTGGGTGCTCGCTCTGTGCTCTGTGGGCAGGGACCGGTCCCTGTCCTCCCTGAGGCTGCTTATCACCTGGTGGCTTGATCAGCCGTGGGTGGTGGTGGCTCCGCCTAGGTTCCCTCAGCAGCACCGCCCACCAGCTCTCAGCCCCAGTACAAGCAGAGGGCTTGTCCCGGCTTCAAAAAGCCACAAAAAGAGCTTCTCGTCGGCCCTTTTTGCTGCAGATCCCTTCCCCAGCGCAGTCTTACCTGCCCTGAAGCTGGTCTCACTGGGTCTTCATATTCCTTTCCCTTTTCCTTCCCCTTTCCTTTTCTCAGACAGATTTCCTTTTTACAGGACAGGTGGGAAGAGGTGATAGGACAACTCCGAGCTCCCAAAGGATGTCATCTCTCCCCTTCAAACCACCACAAAGAAGTGCTCGTGCTTCCTGACGGAGAGCAGGTGTCCCCTCCCCGTCCTCCCCCCGCCCCCCCTCGTATCTCCCAGCAGAGGGAGGTTCTTTCCCTGGAAGTGGCAATCTTTCAGTTCTTCCCTTTGTGGCATTAAACCAGCAAACATGATACAAATGCATCATTTTGGTCAAAGGGGTGTGCTGAGTGGGTAAAATGGCACTGCCTAACTAAAGAATGGCTTGAGTCACACCAAAAGAAAATCAGTGGTGAATCCTCTCATCCCTCTCTGAAGGGGCAGTGGAGCTAACAGATAAAATACATTAGCAACACTAGAGAAACTCTGGTATAAAACAGAGGAAAGTTTAGACTCACTGGTGTGACCAAATGAAAAAAAAGATAACAAAAGCTATATAGCCATCCTCTGTCCCATTCCCCACACATAAGTGGGGACAGTGAAAGTCATTTCTCCACTTGCACTACCAGAACAACTGAACCCAAAGCCACAGGGTGCCCAGGTGTTGTTGCAACAGGATGCAGGTGCAGATTACCTGAGGCCACCTGTGAATATGGTGGTAGGACAAAAATACTTTCTCAGTGTCTCTCCTGCTCTTTGTTTTATCTTTCTCACCAGCTGGCTTCATTCCCCCTTCCTTGAGAAGGCCTGAGCTGAGTTTTAGCTCTCTGGAAATCACACAGATCCTGTGAATGCTAGCTAATGAATCACTGCCCACAGTCATTTTTTCTGTGTATTTCTTTTTTTTTTCTTAATCTTGCTTTTTTTTTTTTTAACCATATTTTCCTCCTCTCTTGTCAAATAATTGCTTGTCCTTTGTCACTTGCTGCTTTCCAGGTTTGGATGCTCTCCAGCAGCAGCTCTCCACCATACATCTTCTTTCCTTTCCCTGTGAGGCATTTCCCTTAATGCTGACTTCTCACTCCAGTAACACACTTTCCTTCATCATTATCTGGACGCATCTCACACCTAGGCTTTTAAGATTTCCTTGTTGTACATTTCCAACATAGCTTCTCCTTTTCTCCCTCTCCCACTTTCATTTTCTGGTGACATTCCCAGGCTCAGATCCTGCCGAGCAGCCACCTGTTAGGAAGCAGAGAGCAGGAACCTCTGGGGAAGGGACTGTCATATTTATCCACTCAGTGGGAAGTTACGGTGGTGGACAGGTGGCACGCAACTCATCACAGCACAGGCACGAATGTATTAGGCTGGCAGCAACGTTACAACTGTTTAAGGGGTGCAGATCCTGTAGGAGAGAGAAACTGGAAATTTGAAACAGAGCCACATGGTTACCAGAGGAACATAAGTGAACTCTTGACAGTGTAATTATACTCACCAGAGCACTCAAAAATAATTGCTATCCTTAAGAATCAAGATGCTTGTTTTAATCTTAATGGGGAAAACTGTTTTAGATGGTATTGGTACAAAGGAAGGAGAGGCCAGACAAAGGAAGATGCTTTCCTTTTGTTTTCATTTGGGTTTGTCTTTAAGTCTTGAATTGTTACCCTTCTGTACAGCTGCACAATATAATAATTATCAAATTAGCTGCTGTAAATCCTGAACTCATTCCATATGGCTGGATAAAAGGATTGCAAGGACACATGTGTGATAAAGATATTTAATTTGGAAGATTTTAGATTTGCAGGCATATCTGACAATTTGTGTAAAACTGGCAACATACAAGTAAATCAAAGTGAGTTTCCAAAGCAAAATGTCACTATTCTCTGAAAGATTATAGCAGTTTGACAATCTGGATAGTTTTTCAGAGGAATTGGGTTCACAGCTCCTAGGAGAATAGGGGGAAGCTTTGTGACTTCAAAACGTGCAATTTAGATCTGCAAGCTGCAAGGAGAATTAGTTCTGTAATGCATCAGGGTGTGAAAATGAGGGGATTTTTAAAAGGGTTGCAACTATTTCTGTGAAAGCATTTTTGTATCTATTTATTTGAGCAAAGCCTCTTTGAATTTTAAAGTGTTTAGCTTCAAATGTTTTGGGGACTCCAGAGGAATACGTAGTTTCAAGCTAACTGTTTGAAAAGCTGTGACAAATAGTCCCACTCCAACAAGAAAGTATCGGACATCAAAGCAATCCCAGGAGGAGAGAAAAACAGAATCATTCAATGTATTTTAAATTACTTCTCACAATCAAAATGAATAAAACTGTGTATAACACCAGATTAGGAGCTAGGGTCTCAGTAGTTACCAGTAAGTGTAGCTCTACTGAAGTTAGTTTTTATGCTGAGAAAATTGGAATTATCTCGTTTATCTTTTACTCTGGGTGTTTGTGGTACTTTCTGGTTCCACGTGAAACCCACCATCTAGAAATTGTTCCTGTTGACACCCCTCTCAAGCCGGGTGTCCCCAAGCCAGGCAGGAAAGCTCAGGCTGGCGAGATGGAAATTGCAATTGCAATCCCTGTGTCACAGAAAGAGGCACGTCTGCCAGAGAAGTGGGGAAGGGAAAGGTGCAGCCTTGAAGGGAAGCTACCCTGAAAGGAGAGTTTAATTTTTTAAGGCCCATGTGAACCAGCTTTCTGGGGGTGACTGAAGCGATACGTTCACAGACCAGACCCTAAAGAGGTGCATGAGAACCCAGCTGTGCTTGTACAGTTTGTAAGACAAAATGGATCAGAGATCACACAACACACACCCTTAAAAACAAACACAAAGGTGTACTAAGGTGGTAGAGAAAGATGCTTTTCCCAAGGCAATTCCTGTTACATTCCTGGATTTTGGAAGTAATAAGATTTGAAAGCAAATTCCCAAGCATTTGACAAATAAACCAGTGAATCATTGGCACAACAGTGATGGTGGAAATTATGTTGCATGCTGCTTGCTCCAAAGAAATGTAGATGCTCAGAGTGGCACGGATGTAAAAATTGAGCCCTCATGGGATTTCACAGAGAGTCTGGAGTTAACTGGCAGGAAAAAAAAAAAGCAAGTTAAAAGCATGGAAGCATATGGGATTCACTACAGAGAGACTGAAATACTGCAGAAGTATTGACCACTTCAGAGGTGAACTGCTGAGATCAATTCTGCCAGGTTCAAGAAACAGCTCCAACAACATCAGCACTTGCAGCATGCTGTTCTCAGCACACACATGCTGCAGCTCCGCAGAGGTTAGTCGTCATGCTGGGGGAAGATCAAAACCCAAACAAAAATTTCTAATTAAAGGTGTTAGCTGGGAAGCCACTTCATAACTACGCTGTTGTTGCCAGAACTTTTGGAAATAATTGTGAGAAGAAAAGTAGTGAATTGGGTGGTGATGAAAGATTACTCCAAGACAGTCCTTTTTACCACCAGACAGCACTATTTTAGACAATAGTTGAGAAGCAAGAGCTATCCAGTTTACATAGACAGCAGCGTAACTAGTTATAGGCAACACTTCACCCTGAGGTCAGTGATCCACCCTAATGCTCAGTGGCTTAGGAGCAAGCTACCAGCATTCACTAGTTTTGGTCACAGTCCTCATAGATGGCAAACAGACATTACTGCTCATAATAACCGCACTGGTTGCAGGCTGTGAGGTTCATGATCATATCTTACAGAGGCCTGAAGGTGAACAGGTACAAACACAACAGGAGACTAGCAACAAAATGACTTGAGCAGGAACCTGGCTCTCAATCTGTCAGTGCTGTCAGGCACTTCTACTTCTCTGAGACTTCAACTTTTTATATGCCTGCTGTAGATGTTAATTTTTTTCTGTCAAGCACATTGCTCTCTTCAACATTATTGCAGTAAAGTACCTGCTGTGCACGTGTTGCTCCACATAGCTCTAGTCCATCAAACAGGGAGAGCAACACACATACAGTTTGGTATTTATTCGTATGTGACCTTACCCATTGCTATAACCATCTAAGCCTGAGATTTTAAAAACTTTTCCCCACTAATACTGCCACTAACACTGCTCTCTGTGTGCAGGAAGAATAGCCTTCCTCCCTCCTACAAGTTCAATACAGTTACCAGAACTAAAGGGCTACAAAACCAACTCCCCATTTTCAACTTCCCTCAGTATATACTGAAAACTGAAAAATTGTTGGACATTTCTGCTGCAATTTTTTAATGCCTATCTTGGGATTTTTAATTGCAAAATGTAATCCCATTATTTTCCTAAACAAATACTTTTTAAAACAGATATTACCTGGCTTAAATTCAACTGAGCAATTCTCATTTAGATAAGGATTAAATATTTTGCATGGTAAGTTATCGCAAAAATGTGTTCAGAATTTCATGCAGCTGACATCAGGTAATTTGACATGAGATAGACACTTCACTCAATGAGTTTATTTTTATCAGTGCGTATAAGCCAAGGGAAGCTCTGGACATACACATCAATGCACAAGCTGGAGTTAGGCTTGTTACATACCCATCTGCAAGTTACACTCTAGTATCGATCTAATACTTGGAGATGGGACAATAAGAGCTGAGTTTGCCCATGATGCCTTAGATGCCCCCAGCTTAGTCATGTTCTTCCTAGTAATAAAGTGAGCATGCTATTCAGATCCACTCAGATTCTTTCCTGTTGATAGATTCACTGGCAAGTTTCAGAAGTTGCATTATTCTTCGTTCTATACCTGCCTTCTGCTTTCAGGTGTACATCAAGATTTTACTTGTCTTTAAATGCTTTAATGAAATCTAATTCTACAGATCTATATGTCTTGCCATTCGTTCTCTGTCTTCAGTAAATAGGAAGTTTTTCTGAGCAGCACAGAGGAGAATTTTTCACCTGACCCTCAGCAGTGGTCAAAAGCTCTACAAGTCTATCCTATACACTGGGCAACAAATTCACATCCCGGCTCTTGACTAACTCTTCCTGCAACGTTTTAATTATTCTCTGATTTTAACTGTCCTCTTCCACCTTTGCATCATTGTATTTAATCCTGTTTCAAAAAATAGATCAAGGTCTACTTGCTGGCTACAGCCTTCAGCTAGGAAGTTCTGCTGGGCAACCAACAGTATATCTTAACCTGGAAGGATCTGCAACTGCTTTTAGAACAGGTCAAATATTTTTCTCTGCCAGTGCAGAACCTTTGATGTGCATATATTGTCTCATTAACAATCACTGAGAAAATAACCTCAGAGAGAATAATTTGCAGACAGAAATTTGAAAAAAAGCTATCAAATGACCAGTTAAGTTGCATGTACATCTGTAAAAATGAAAAGGATGGCATCAAGTTTAAAACAGGGGACCACTAGACAGCTTCACAGCCATGTACACTTTCTCCTCTAACAAAAGTGTATATCACCTAGTTGAAAAGTAATTTCTCCCCACCAGCTTTTTCTGTTATTGCCTGAAAAAAAAAAAGGATCCACACAAACAACAGCAATGAAATACTGTGCTTGTGTACAAATAGATTGAAAGAATACCCCTTCTCCCACATGAGCTTCTGGGAGTTGTGTAGTGTTATACAATAGAACTAAAATGACAGTAATTGGGGTGTCTGTAGGAATTAGCAAACTAAAAATAATTGCAAGAAAAGAAGTTTTTGGCTTATTTTATAGCTCAGAAGAAGTCTGGCGGAAGGATATTGTATCGTAAACAATTTCCAAAGTCACTGCAGTCTGACCATTCCCCAAACCAGCAGGGAAGTAGAAAGAAATGCAAGGTATAAGACAGGAAAGGCTGAGAAAAAGCAGGGCTGTGGTTCAGGTCAGAGTCACAGCGAATGCCCACGGCTGCTAGGAGAGCCTGAAGAACATGTATTGAGTGCACGTGGCGCAAGGCTTCGTAGGAGCAGTGGGTCGAGCTCTCAGATGCCACTGAAATTTGTAGTGAGGCTTTACTCTTGCGTGGTAACACCATATGGGTAACATCATATGCCCACCAAATAAGCTTCATATCACATCACAGAGGTGAAGTCCCACAAGAAAAACTACTTAACACAGTGAAACATGGAAACTGGTTTCCTAGACAACAACTCCATAAGGAAAGTTAGTTTCTATTCTGAAACAATTCAAAATTAAGCCTTTCTGTGCCTTAGGGGAGAGTGCTATAAAAGCTCACCATTCATACAGCCCCTCTCAGTTGGTCATCTTACTTATTGATGAACAGTCTCTTATTGGTCAAGTATATTAAAATATCTTAGTTTTAATTTATTTTTCTCTTCATCCTTATTTAGGAAGTTGTATGTATTATTATTTATGCATTTTCTTTAAAGCTTTCAATTGTTTAATTTTGCAGATGTTTGCTGGATGAAAAAAAACAACTTGCGGACTGTTTACTACATGATTGTTTGTGAGGTGCATCAAACAAGCAAAAGGGCAGGAATTTATTTTATGTTTCACTAGGTACAAACAGGGCCTGTGTTATTGCCCTGGCTTATGAGTCAGTGCCTTTCCTTCACCATTATTTATGCATCTGAACTTCTTTCAGGGAAAATGGCCGAGTGTACTACTTAAGTCAAAGTCCAAACCTATGCAAATAAGACAAGCCCACAGACAAACTGAAGGGTGTATCTAGAGCTGTATCTTCTGCTCTAGAAGCCAAGAGTTCCTCATAGCTGTCATCATATTTGTTTAGCTCACACAACTGATTCAACATGTAAACAGATGATCTTTAGCACTTTTTGGCCAAGATAGGCTGTATTTAATGCATTGTTGATGGCACTCCAGTTTCCTTTGCTGCCTTTTAACTTTCAGTGGGATATCTTTCCTCCTGTAAGCATAGTTCCTGTTTTTTCAGGATTAAATATATTATGATAGTGTGTACCTATTAACAAGCTGTACTAATGCCCAGGTGTTCGTGCCAAGGCAACAGAGTGATCAACTTAGACCCTAGAAATTATTGATTAAAACCATACTTAAGGTCTACTATGTTTTCCTAGAATGTGTCTAAACCCTGAGCCTGAAAATTGTCTCTTCCTTGTGTAAGCTGGTAATGGCACTTTCTTTGTCAAGAGGTAATCGTAAACAATTTTCACACATGTATTTTTTCACTTCAGTAGGTAGCAATAAGTAGCCTAGCAATGGATGGCTGAACTTTTTTTTGTTTCCTTCCAAGGTAATATGGAGAGGAGTCAGAGGAGTCAGGTAGAGCTGAGGATAATTCTCTGTCTAGACAAGTCCATCATTTTTTAATTGCCTCCATTCTTGAATTTGCCATTAGATAAGAAGGAAGGAGGATCCAGCAGATGTTTAGTGTCAAATGTGTGATTTCATTTGAGACATAGAAGCCTTCATCATGCTAAATCTTCATGCATGGGAGATATACTGGTTTCCAGTAAGGGGTTCAAAGAGCTTTCAAAAGACTTTTGGTACTTATAAAGAACTAGTAAGCTTCCTGGAAGTACATGTACGCTGTTTGTAAACAGCCATGGTCTGTTTTGCTTGCAACTTGCATTTTCTAAGATAAGAATCTTCAATAGCAACCACCGCAATAAATATTTTCAGAAACACTTCGGTTTGTTTACAAGGAATATGTGAACGCAGAAGCCTGTGCTCAGCTAGCAGCCACCACAGATTTCTGAGGGTGGGGAAGCAGGGCAAGGAAGTTCATTACGAGCCAGGGTGTTGCTTGTAACATATCTATAGCAACTTCAGCTAGGAAGCAGCTTGCCGATAAAGTTTTCTTACCAAGCACTCTTGACTGGAGTCCCATTCAAAGACAGCTTTTCATTATATCTCACTTTTGACAACTCTCCTGGCAGTACAGCTATCATATAAAAAGGGAGAATGGCAGCTTTGCAAAGAGAAAATGCATTGAGACTTCTCCTGTATATTTTAAATACAAAGTAGTGATAAATACTTGTATTTCTTATAGAACTCTGATGAAAATGTGATTACCTCAGGAAGATTTAGTAAGTACAAATACTTCCTCCACAATAACTCAGGAAGATTCCTGTCTTCTGCTTTTGATAACACTTTAGCATGGGAACAGGAGCTCATGCTTTCTAGGAGTCAGCTGAGCACAGAAAGAAGTATGAATTAAGCAAATTAAAACTGGATGAAAAAATGTAGACCCTGCCAACTCTGTGATACATATGGTGGCCTGAAGGGTCAATGTTAATGAAATCCAGGGAACTGCTAGGCAATAGTTCCTGCACCCAAGTAGCAGCCATCAGTGAAAGATGTGTAAAGCCATGGGATACATTTTTGTTCTTTGGAAATGTCAGAAGTGGGTGTTTTTCTTATTTTATTTTGCATTGTTTTGCACTCTTCTGCTCACCTGCCCAAATTTAGCTGCTAGGAAGATTCAGCTTTGCAGCCATCTCAAAGCACTTGTTATCCCACTGTCAAAGGTACTTAATCATCAGATACCCACTGATTTTGGTGGGATTTAGCTGCAGCGCTGCTTCTAAAGGATGCGTTCAGGTCAGTGCTGGAATTCAGAAATAATGGCTTTCTTCCCGCTTACTGTAAATGTAGATGTTATTACCTCGGAGAAAAAAATGTAATTGAACAAAAATATCCCAGATGCATGGACAGACGGCACTACCCATAAGTCAGCATCAGGCAGGCGTGTGTTTGCAGGGGAGTCTGGCATGAGCTGGAACGAAGCAGGGTTGTGCTGGCTATTCAGCTAGAAAAGGTATGCGAGGAAAATAAACTGCTGATCTCAGCATGAATGCTAAGTATATGAGGGGCTGGGGAATACATTCAGCGATAACTTGGTTGGTATAGGTGAGGAAATGATAATGCAAGCTCTGGAGTAAATTGGACAGGCTTGTCAACGCCAAACCAGACAAAATGTTGCCATGGTTATTGAGTCACTCAAATAAAGAGAACACTGCTCACTCTGAAGTACAAAGGCTCAGGATGGCTTTGTGTCCCTCACAAGGACTGTGGGTAGAGATGAATGTTCAGATTTGCTGCCTGCTATCATTAGGGAATGCAAATTAGAGCGCGAAAATGAAAGCGGAGGGGTGACAAGGTGCCTCGGGAACCACCTTTCCTGGTTGATGCCTAAAAAGTTCTCCTGGGAGTTCAGACTGATTGCTGTCTATTCTGCATAATGGGTAGGCTGACTGATTTTATTGATCCTCAGTTATTTTTTAATATTGTTTGCTTCATTAGTCCAGGCAGCCAAGGTACATAGTCACAAGCCCATATATAAGCCCCAGTGGCCAATGCAAACCTATCTTCACAGTGAAGAATCTGCTTTTCAGTTTTTAACAATAGAAAAAGCCAACTATACTTAGTTTTACTACATCCAAAGAAAGATTTTAATGGATTATTGCACAGTATAAAAAGGGGAGTGTATATTTATTATATTTTTAAATTTTTTCTTCCATGTTTTAAATAGCACAATGAGAATAACCTTCAGTACTGTTTTCTATTAGGGATATTTTCTATACGTATTTTCTATGTATTATTCCTACAGATGTGGTTTTAATCAGAATCCTTATTCTACCCCAATGATTTTGGAGTTTTGGGAGAAAAAAGGAGAAAAGAAAAGAGGAAAGAAAACCATTACAATGACATAGAAAGTATCTGGCTGCCAGGGGAAAATAGCGCCTGTGAAGCCGAGGACCCGGCTTGAAGAATTTAGTGGCAAGGGCGGCAAGGGTGAAGAAAGTCACATTAAAACAGAGATGCAGTCTCTGGTGGGCCATTTGAATTTCATCTGCAGAGTAATTTTCACGCCATTTAGCCATACCCACAGCAGGAACAAAGAGGACTAAACACATTAAAATGACAAAATCGTACAAGGAGGGATTGGGGTTTGTGGTCATTATATTTGATAAAATTCAATGACGCGGTAGACTGAGTTAGTGCCATATCAAGTATTTTGAGTGTTTACAGAAAAATATGGTATGCAACAAGAGAAAGGTCTGTAGCACACTCATTCAGGGTTCATGGTACATTAATAATCCATCAGGTGCAAAGAAGAAAGGATATTTGGCCTCAAAAAAACCCAAAACAAAAATACAAAAAAGAGAAAACATCCCAACCTGTTAACAAGATGCAGTTGACCCTTAGAGTAGCGGCTCTGGCTTTTTTTTTCAGATCCTTCAAGGAAACATAGGGTATTTTAATAACTATTTATATGCTGCAAGATCTCCCAACAACTAATTAGTGGATATAGGGCCTCAGAAAATGGGCTTGGGTTGAAAGCTTTCATCAATTCTCAATTGCTGTCCTTAACCACAAGCCATGGTAGGATGCCCCCTGAAGCTGGGCGAATGCCGTTCAGTGCTGGACGCTGCTGTAGTTCAGGCAGCCAGTGCACACAGGCACACGCCCACAGACAAGCTTCTGTGCCATGCTCCTGGTGGAGAACGTGCATTTCAGTTTTGAACACCAAAGTGTAGTTTTGTACACTCCCGGAAAGACGTGGATTCTCTTATCCACATGCAGCAGGGAAGAACTCAGTCATGTCATGGACATTCACCTTGAGATCTGGTAAGGTACATAAAGTAATAGTAAGAAGAGAGCTGAAGATTCTCATCTGTTTTCAAGAAAAGTTCCTGACAGTGGTAAACAAAATAATGCAGGGAGCTTCAAAACATTCTGGACTTGAATAAATTGGCACAGATCACTGGAGCATGCTGATTAATGATAACTGTATGTAAGGGCCGTGGAAGGAGAACATCTCCTTTACGGGTAGCTGGTCAAAGGAGCGATAAACAAGAATGTGCAGAGACAAACCTGACACATGGTAAGGGAGGTAGTGATGAGAACAAACCTGGTCAGTGGTGCCAATTGGTAAGGACATGTGGCGTGTGAGAAAGCTTATTTTTTCAGCTGGGAGGATAAGGAAAGGGAGGGAGACAAACACGCAGAGATGTAAAGCCTGATCAATTAGCATTACAAAGGCAATAACCGGAAACAAGCCTGGTCAGTCACACCAGTTGATGGGATATCAAGAAACTGCAGCAACCTGGGACTTTGCAACTGGTAAGGATGCAAACCTGAGGGTTTATTTTTTCAGGCAGCCATAGCATGAACTAAAAATACTTTTTTTATTGCATTGGTTGTGGAAATCACATTCTGGTCTATGCAGACAAGTTCATTTCATCTTGCCTCAGTAGTTAGTGAATATGATGCAGAAGCAAATGAAACCATAGATTTATAGAGCTCAAACTTAGAAAGCACTACTATCATTATCTCATTTAAGCTTGTGTACTTTACAGACCAAAGTTTACGTGCTAAAATCTGTGTGAAGCCACTATAACCATGTTTGCTCAAAAACATATCACCTAAGGAAAATCCAGCTGTGATTTAAATGCTTCAAGCAAGAAAGACTGTAGAAAATCCATCATAATGTTTTTCCCATGACTAATTATATTCACTGCTAAAAATGAGCATGTTATTTCTAATCTGAATGTATCAACATGAAGCTTTTAAATATTCCCTCTTGATTTTTTCTGCTAGATAAAAAAACAGTTTGTTATCATACTGGTTACATACAAAATCATGAATCAATTAAATGCTGACATAGCAAGGTAAGTGGTGAATAATATTAGGCAAAATGAAAAAGAAATATATTTTTTCCAAACAGAATATATACATGATTATCACTTGATACAATGAGCTAAGTAGTAACCCAGCATCTGAGTCATCAAAATCTATCCATCACCTTTGGTATCGACTCAGGCTGTAAAGGAATAACCAAAATCAGCTTTGATTTGTCTTTAGAACTGATTCTCAGCTACCCTGTGTAAGTATGTTTATGCAATGCAAATGCGGAACATATTTAGATTTGTGCTTCCTGGTCATACTTATACAAGGAAGATGCTTATTTTTCCCCTACCCCCAACCTGTGTACTCTCTTTGCAGATGTGCACATGGCTACAGCCAAGCTACTTCTTGGAGTATCTGCACTTCCAAGGCCATCATGTTGGTTACTTTGAGAAACTTAATGCTGTTAAAGAAATAAAGTATTTAAAGGCAAACATAAATTCACATGCAGGTTGTTTCATTTGATGGTGACTCTTTAGGATTATGACTAACTTAGGTACGATACAACAAGTAACCACTAAATGTAGTTACTGGTGGATACTTGGCTGGTATAGAGCCTGTTGCAAGTCTGAGCCAGACTTCTTGACCATAATTTAACTCTAATAAAGCATTTCCAGTAATTACTCTGTCAGTGTACTTGTTACTATTAATATTTTCAGCCTGAAAAGTCAGTTTGTCTATTCCATCAATGACCAGATAGCCAGAGGCACGTGGACTAAATGATTCGATAGTATATTCAAAAACATAGACCCCCAGATACGGAACATGGAACTTCCCGGTTGCTGGGGCAAATGAAGCTCCATAGTTGACATCCAGATTGTTAAATCTGATGGGTCCTGGAGTCGTCATTCCATATGTATGAGAGGCAAAAAAAGCCACCATAGGTGCATATCTGTATGATCCTTTTGAAAAATCTGGAAAAAAGAATAATTTCAATTAATGTTACATTGTATAAAGGCAACTTGGACCAGCCAGAAGATCAGAAGCATTTTTTCTGAAGTCACATCATCCAGTAGCTTGAGCAACTGAAACGTAGTATTTCTGCACACACACAGAGCTTTTATGTATTGTACAAAAAGTAATTTTCTACACAATTAGTGCTAGGTGTATCCTAGGAATTATCCTAGGAATAATTTTAGAAACAGCAAGGGAACTTAATGTTTGTATATACTATGCTATCATTAATGGAGCTGCTATTTTTCTTTTCTTTCTCACCTCTTTCCCCCTGCCTCGTCCCCGTTCCCTTCTCCACACCCCCCCAACCCCCACCCCCCTAAAGTTTTTCCCACCCCAGGATCTCTTTCATTGTTCATCTGTGTGTGCTGAAGCCAAGATTTTTCTCTGCAAATCTTAGACAAACACTGGAAAGGTTTAGCACTCCTGATGTTAAATGAGGGAATAAAAGTATAACTTTTTCTCTTCCAGCTGAGCATGCACACTATGACTCTCTGCCACTATACAAATGATTTTATTCACTATTCATATGCTGTCATGAGTGAGAATCAGCCAAATGGCTGCTGAAAGCTGCATAAAATTCACATTCCGTGTGGCCTGGGTGTAAATTATTTATTTGTTTTCTGGACTGAATAAGCACAGTTTCCACTACTCTTTTTTGAAATCTTTCAAGGGCTGCATCCTTTGCTGATGAAAATTGGAAGTGTGCCTAAAATGACTCCTTGAGGCCATAGTCCCACACATCATGGTAGCTACTGGTATTTATAGAGCATTTATGGCTGTGCTGAAGCTAGTATTCCCCAGTGATGTGATTTTATCTCCCCCCTCGAAATCCATGATATGTTCAAATACATCTATTGCACACCCTCCCACTCTGCACAATTCAGCAGGGAGCTTTCCAGCTATTATGGCTGGTCCCAGCCCAATTTAAACCCATCATCAGGTCATATGAAAGAAAGAGATCATGAGTCACCTACAGGGATTGATGTCTTCAGCACCAAAACACAGGACACTACTGCTTGAGTTGGCACTCATTAAAGTGAAATGTGAGACCTTTGACCAGCAAATGCTCTTTAATTAGGCCCTGGGGCAGAGGCCTGTACTGCTAGCATATTGCACTACTAAATTCTTTACTTGCCTACACTCAGAGAATTGTCGTTCACAAGCTTCGTACTGCAGTTGGCTCCTCCAAATGGGTGTCGACACGCACAAATAAAAGTCTGTCTGTCATTGATACAGGTTCCTCCATTCTGGCATGGGGAACTGATGCAAGCTGAGTACTGCCCTGTGATAGAGAGGGAGGAAAACCAACGATCTCAGTTGCAATGTCATTATAGTGACACTTACCAAGTTTTCAGTACATTGGAAAGCCTCTTTGTCAATTCATAAATCTGGTGGAATTTCTGCTGAGGTCCTCTGTGAAGGCCAACTTCAGATCCTGCCCAGGCTGCTCAGATCCTTTGCTAGTCCAGCCTCTCTCTTTGCCTGAACCCAACATACCCTCAGGTAGCCTCCAAGATATCCAGAAATACCTACAAATGCTGAGTTCTGCTTGTCTCAGAGGGTCAAGTACATGTAATAAAACAAAAGATATTACAAATCTAACTTCTTTGGAGCATCTCAGTCATCAAACATTATGAGAACCATCAAAAGATTGGGACATCTGAACAGCTGTAATCATACAGTCCCAGACACCCCTGTGAACAAACATCAATCTTTCCTTGTTCATTTCTTCCCTCCTGCCCTCCTTAATTTAATGACTTCCCACTCTGCAGTGTAAGTCTAAAGCCAGCAAAGCCCGGCTACAGCCAAGCATTAGGAAATTCTCCTTCTGCTGTTCCCTACACAAGTCTTTCCATCATAATCTAAGGCAGGTGGTCCTCAGGACAGATTCAGTCTGGAGGATATTAATTTCCACAGGGGGAGACTGAGAATCCACCTCTCCTTGGCACAGCCTGAGACAGAGACCTGCAGTCCGCCCAGCACCAGCTGCTCACTTCCCTCTTCCAACTGGTCACAGTGGCAGTGGACATTTTGTGCTGAGCCCCACACAGCTGGCTCAGCCTCCTTCTTCCTTTCTTGTACAGTAGCCCTCAGACACTACAGCAAACTAAGATACAAGTGAAAATCAGGCAGTCTGCAATCATGTGATTATAGAAATATGTTGGATTAGCTAATTAATCCTTACTAAGAACGGGAATGTGCCAAGAGGCTTGGAGCTGACCATACTGCAGGAGCCCTTCAGAAACAAAGAGCAAAACTTGGAAGAGACAATACTGACACATCCAATTTTATTTCCTTCTTTTGGTGAGACAAAAGAGTTGTTTTCCTACTGGTTCAGGCAAATCTGTGGTTTGGTTTGGTTTGGTTTCAGTAGTGCAGGCACAGAAGGCTGCTCTTTTAGGACAGAGTCAGTTTATCCTTGAGTGTACCAAAACACAGATTTTGTATTGCTTGTGTACAGGTTGGGCTGTCCTGTCTATGACATTACTCACCCAGATGTGTCACAACCACTGCAGGAAAGTCTGACTACTGGTGACGAAAGATCTTAAATGCCATCAGGACTTCTCCTTGCCCACAGATAACCCAATTCCAGGATATCTACCAAGATTGTTGTAAAAGTTTTGTATTGCAAGCAACACAAGTCATACCAAACAGGTGAAATTGAAGAGCACCCTCACTGAGATGTCTTTGTTTCTCTTCTGAACTGTGCATGAGCTGGCCAGATCAAGCCCAGCCAAGACAGAGAAATCTGTCAGTCCAGTGCTACTGAGCTGTGAGACAGTACTCCTGGATGTAATTGTATAATGTGTTGTCATAGCAGTTTGGGGTGAAGAACATTCAGGCCACTTTAAAAATTAAATATTGCTATGAAAAATTCTGAACACAAAGCATTCCCAAGCCATACGTTTTCCTTTTCTCTTGCTTTGGTCAAATAATAGTCAGATGTTGCAGAAAATGAACCTTTTTTTGCCAGGAGCTACCAGCAGAGCTCTGGAAAGAGAACTCCACACAGTCCTGTGATGGTAAATCTAGGCTGGTAGGTGGGAACTGAAAAAGCCTTTCATAAAAGGGTCTACTTATTGCCAGGGAAATGTTGAACTGGATCTTCACATAGATATTGCAGTAATACATAGTTAGATTCAGATTCCCATCCAGTCATTTCACAGACTGCTGCATTAAGGCAAACTATTTCTGTGAGAAATTTTAGTTCAGTGAGCAGAATGTTAAAGCACATTGCACCGTGCCACTTGAATTTGCACTGATGGAGCATATGAACTTTAAAACACAACAGTAATTCTTTTCACAGAAAATAACGTCCATCCTGTAATGCCTGAAATGCCTGAAATAAAGCAATTTAGGACTGTCATGACTGGGGTCACAGCACAGGCAACTGGACACCAGGAAATAATGTTTTTCTTCTCAGATAATAGTTTTGCTGCACACCTAATTGAAGCTATTTTTCACTCATATTTACCAAGCATCTACAACATTTCACTCATATTTACCAAGCATCCATGTATTTATCAACTGTGAAAGGAAAGCAGAAAAGGAAGGAAAACAGCTGATTGTGCTGACTGTATCATACTCCCAAAATACAAAAGCTTTGTGTAAGAACACAGCAGCCTCTCTGCTAATTGGTCTCTACTTATCATAAACAAGAAGTAAATCCAAGAAACAGGAAAAAGGTCACAAAAAGGAAATGATAATGAGATTGAGACTAGAGTTTTAACAGTCTGCTGAGGGATGATTTTGCCTGAACTTAACCTTGGAGTTAAATCAAACTCAGACATAGCTATACCTACAATAAATTAACCCTCCCAGTGCAGCAGTGCTTAATAGCAGCTGGGGAGCCTGTTCATTTGCTACCACTAGGAGAGGCTGTGAAAAGGTTTGAGCCAAATTAGGATTTTCAGAGTAAGAGGCAAATGTCCTAGATCTCCACTGAGGAGGTAATCTCTGTGTAACTTCCATGTGGTCTTACAATAGCATGGTTTTGCTGTCATTTCTAGCCCAGGTGACCCCTCCATCCAGTATTTTCTTTTTCCTTGCTGAAGGGAATCCTGACACACTATGTCAGTATCCTCTGCTTGGGGTAAAGATGCCAAAAGGTTCAGATTAGAAAAGGATTTCCTACTATAGTACATATCCTATTTTTAACTGGTCTTTTGCAATTTAGTAATATAGATGAGTAAAAAAGGGAGACTTTATAAATTACATTAAAGGCTTAAATTGCAGCTGTTAATAGCAGAGAATAAACTGAACGCAGTTGCTATTTACACTCAGCATGGTAGGAGTGAGGAGAGCCAGGTAATGCTGAGGTTTGCTACTCTTCAGGAGGGCAAGCAGTCAGAAGCTCTTCTGGAAAACAGACTGCCAATGCTGTACAGACAAATCTTGAAACAAATAATGAAGCTCTGTCAGTATCTACTGGGGTGTTGTTTAAAAGCAAATCACATAGTTAGCAATTTAATGGTCTCCTTACGGAAAGAAGTGACTTCAGTTGTTCAGTCTGGAAATGTCTAAACAGGAAGTAACTTACCAACATGTTCTTAATATTTAGTTATCAGTAACTGTCTCTCAGGAAGCCCTGGGAAATTGGAAGAGCCTGGGAATCTACTAAACCACCCTGCTCACACAGGGTCAGACTGGTTGTCAGTCTACAATTATTAATCACCTCTGGTTTAGCACTCTCAGTCTGACAGTGATAAAAGCAATGAGCATCCTCAGTAGCCTAGATGGAAGGAGTGCCAGGGAGCAGCAGGAGAGGTGCAGCCCCACCAGGCAGGCAGCCAGGAACCGAGGATGACAGCAGGGCTGGTGCTTCACCTGCAGAGGTGACAGGCAAAGTGTGGCAGATTGACCGTGGCAACCAGTGTTAGTCACAGCCCAGCATGACTGAAAAGGTCTGGGATTTTGGCTTGAGCTGAAACAGGGATCCCAGGTCCACGGGCAGGGTGTGCAGTCTGGGGGCTAGGTCAGGATGCCCAGGGCAACTAAGGCTATCATTGCACTGAGGGCCCTGACAGAGAATGCAGGTGTAAGTGCTGTGTAGGGTGTTCATGGTGCAAAAAAGCACAAAGCTTCACGCACAATGCGCAAAAAGCAAGAGGGAGAGGTGCCACAGCTGTGCTCTCCAGTTTTGGGTGGGGGCAGATTGTCAAGACTGGTCTGAGCTACTTAGACTCTGACAACTCTGCCTCTCTATTAAGCGGTATCTAATACCTCCAGTGTCATGATTTCAGGATCACTAAATAAAAAACAACAAAACAGTTTAATCTGCCTGTTAGTCTAAAGAAAACATGCAGAACTAATGATGTCATAAAGTATGTCATCAAACTGAACTAGAATAACCATCAAACTGGTGCAATTAAAACACAAGATGCAAACTATTTAAATAGGTTAATTTCACTGCAGGCTTGAATCATAAAGTGACAATGGAAGCTTGCCCTGTTAGGAGTCAGAAATCATGTGAAGACATAGAGAAAACAAGAATGAAAAGAAATTACCTCCCTCACATGGATGTGCTCTTTTGAATATATAAATATAACACAGCTACACTCTTAGTTATTCATGTTCATGTGAGGGTGGTATAATCTGAACAAAACAAAACCGCAACTAACACAAAACATGCAACGAGAGAGTGCATTCGCTTTTGGAAAGCACAGCAGCCTCTAGTTTCCCTAGAGAACAGACACAGCACTAAATGACAATAGGAAATGGGAACTGAGCTAAACTGCGCTCATGCTGGACTATGCATTTCTGCAGCAGAACAGTGCATTGGAAGGTAGGACCAGACATAATCCACAACCAAGACTAATGAAGAGTCTACTGATTCCCCTTGATTTCAAATGACTGCTGAGGAACGTATTACCTCAGGACCAAATCCTGAACACATTAAAGCCAACGAAAATCCCGATCTGTTAGAGTAGGATCAAGTATTGAACATGTTGGAAACAATGAGAATTGCCATTCACCTCTTTCTAGAACCCTTTTCTGATCTTTTTGAATTAGAAAATATGATCCAAGATCAAATACATTTTATAATTAGCCAATTATGCCTTAGGGTTTCCTCTAGAAGCTTTAGCAGAGTCAGCACATATCTCTGGATGTTCTCCTGGAAGTTAGAGAGAAAAAGCTTTCCTGGAGAAATAAAATCTACCCAGGCAGAAGATGGATACTTGTTAATTAGGGTAATGGTCTTACTTCTTTAACTTACAGAAATGGAATGTATGACTTTGCTAGGCATGAAATATCAAGTCCAAAAGCTCATTACTGATGGAAATGTCTGCATATAAACATTGCTATGTAGAAAACTTGCTTAAAAATGGTGATTTTCAACATCTGCAGAGATTTGCACTTTTTGAAAAAGCAAGCATACAGTCAGTGTTATCAAGCAAGTTATTTGTTAAAATTCAGCATGAGATAAATAATAAATAGGAAAGACATTAATTCATCAATGTGGAGTAAGACACAGAGCAGGTGGCAGCTTCCTGTGCTCCAGGCAGGTAGCACTAGTGACATTTTCCAACAAAGTAGAAGACTCAGGAAGGATCAAAGGCACCATATCTCCTTTTCCCTTACTTTTAATTGAGAACAAGGGTTTTGAATTTCCATTCTGTGCAGTGGCAGGAACAGGCAGAAAACAGAAATGACTGAGAAAGGATTGCCATTTTAAATATAAAAATAATCAAATTACTTTATAGTAAGAATTTGGCATATCTCACTGCATTTGCAAGTGTGACTGTCTGTTGGAATAGCTGTGTGTCATCTCTAACTGAAAAGATAACCAAGGACTGAAATCCTCCAATGGGGATGGCTTTCAGCATAAGCCAAGCTACTCATGGGACTGAGGCTTTACAAAGGATCGTTTTCATTGACTACTGAAAAGTGCTGGACCTAGGACAGGAGAAGACGAAGGAGGGAGGGTGGGAAAGGGAGGGAAGAAGAATGGAGAGGGAGAGAGAAAGGGAGATTGCCCGTGGTCTTAGTCTGAACAAAAGTGGTAGCTCTTACTGCTCCTACATCTGATTACAATAGGGACCAAATATAGTTTCAGAAATGTTCATAAGTTTAAGAATGCTTTACAGAAAAGATTTAGGTCCATGTCTTCAAAAGTATCTGGGCATCTATCTGTCATTTAGGAATCTGCCTCACTTATTTTAATATGAATTAGAGTCCTCCGAAGATTTCTAGTCATTTAACCACCCTTCATTTTCCGTATTTTCCCAGAAATGGTATTTCTATAAAACATTAGCTTGTGCTATTGATTTTCACTCAAGTCTGATTTCAAAAGTCATAATTCAGAGTTTGTATTTCTGTGAATTCATCCATATGAACTCATTTCATATAGTGACATTTGAATTTAAGTTCAGAAGGGAAGCACACTCAAAATGTCTTTTTTAAGAATGGCAGCTCCAACTCAGCTGAGCTGTTCTCCAGATGGGCTTGAGTCAAACCTACTTTATTGGCTGGGCTCCCGATTCTGCAAGAACACACTGTTGCAATTGTAATTGCACTAATAATCTCAATGATGTATTGAAGGAGCTGGCAAAAGCCTCATCGCAGTCATTTGGTGTATTCACTTGCTTCAGATTTTCGATACTTGGCGTCCCCACTGCAAAGTACTGCAATCCCAGATTTCTCTCCTAGCTTGCATGTGTTTTTTTTTTTTACTGAAATTGCTAATTGAGATGCAGGCAAAAAATTATTGTAGTTTAGACTTTGTCTAAATTGACAGTTACATTTGAAAGGTCAGGTTCTCAGCTGAGTGTGTGTACATCCACATATATCTTAAACTGATCAGATGTGAATTTATTAAGGAAAGTTAAATGGAGTTCTAGATGCCTTAGTGCAGAGTCTTCTCAAAATAAAAATAAATTCTCTTGTGAACAAGAGACTAGAGTAACCTCGGGTTCCTCTGAAACACTTTTTATGGCAGTTTTTTGGACTTCTTATTCATTCTCAGTCAAGTTTGGCCACCTCAGTTCATCACAATGGTTACATAACTCTATATTACAAAGACCCTAACTCTTAGTAGAGCAAAATGCATTACCTGGATCGATAGTATTATCTGTGTTTCTCTGACTTCGGCTTGCCAGGCTCATGGTGACGTTTGCTGTCCCCTTTTTCGCTGGAGCTGGTTTCTTCATAACTGGTTTCACCTGTTTCTGAAGTTTGGTGATGTTGTTCATTGCAGTTGCCACCGACATGTCAACATGCTGGGTTAAATTTGTCAAGATAGTTCCTGCTTTTATTTCAAGCACAGATTCAATGAGCTCTTTGAGGCCTCTCTGCAGCAGAGGGATATCTGGCTGAGCAAGTTTAATTAGCACAGGTATACTTGCATTCACTTTTTGGATGCTGCTGTTGGTATCCTGACACAGTCCCCAGGCCTCATGAGCAGTCTTGTTCAGAAGTGGAATGCTGTTTGAGAAGCGGATCGACTTGGCTTCGAGGGCCTTGATCCTGGAACTCAGTGTCTGGAGCTGAAGTGAGACCACTTGTTCCTTCTCTGTCGAGGCAGCTTTGGGTTTTTTCAGTGAGATGCAGTTGTTTGCCAAAAACTTGGAAATTTTTGACTCCACGCTCAGAAGGCGAACCTCATGGTCCTTTGATTCCTCCATGGAGTCAAATAGTTTTTCTTCCAGGTGGCTGATATCTTGTTGCTGATTGTCCAGTTTTGATGATGTTTCATTTAAAATATAGAAAAATCTTCTCAAATTGTGGAGGATACTCTTGTCAGACTTCTCATATGGAAGATCAGAAAGTGATGGAGCTACTTGTGAAGTAAATTCATGCTTCTTGCCAATGAGCAGTGTCCGGAGGGATTCATTCAACTGTTGGAACTGGGGAATGAAAGCCAGAAGGCTGTCCAGTTTCTCAGCTCTGCCACAGCAGACTTCAGTCTCATTTCTTAGAGCACGCAGAGTATCTTTCAATACATAATTATCTTGAATAGAATCAATAGCACTGTTTATTACTATCATGGTCTTGTTTAATCCATCTTCTATTTCCATTGAGCATTCATTAACACGACTCTCAAACAGTTCCTGATAAGCCTGAGATTCATTTTTAAGTCCTTCCTGAGTTTTGGAAAGCTCCTTGATTTCAGAACTCATTCTATTAATGACAGTGGTGAGGTTTTCAAACTTCTCATTGATTGCTTCAGCTTGGATTTGTTGTTCATACTCTGAAGTCAGACTAAAAGGTACCCCTTGTTCAAGCAAGGGTTGCAGGATCTCCAT
Source organism: Limosa lapponica baueri (assembly GCA_002844005.1). NCBI lineage: Eukaryota > Metazoa > Chordata > Aves > Charadriiformes > Scolopacidae > Limosa > Limosa lapponica. The sequence continues at coordinate 170,525 of KZ506300.1, read as the reverse complement.
ATCGTAGCACAAATCATTAATTTGCTCATTCATTTTGTCCATTTTCTCATCCAATGGAAGGATCAGGTCAGAGAGACTTTTGTTTAGGACAAGCACATTCTCTTGGGTTGCTGCCAGCTGAGTTTGGAAATCCCTCCTGCTCTCTGACAACATGTCATCACAGACTCCCAGAACAGAGTCTCTCTGAATTTCCAGTGTAACACTGAGATTGCTGATCTTGCTATCTTGGATTCTTAAGTCATCATAGATCTGCAGCATCATCATGCCTTGTTTCCTCACTTTCTCATGCAGTGTGAACAAGTACTCTGTAACATTGTGCTGTGTGACTTTATCTGCTGAAGGGATGTTTTGGCTTGAAGACTGTTCAGCTGATAACAGTTGTTCATGAGCATCTTTCATTTCAGCAAGAGTCCTATTTAAAGATTCATAATAAATCACACTTCTTGACTGTTGATGCTCCAAGTTATCTTCCAAGGATTTCTGCTTTTCCTGTAAAGCTTTCATAGGCTTGTCACAAGTGAGGGTCATTTCCTCTTTCATCTGCACCATATGACTCTTTAGCTCCAGAATGTCAAGCTTTGTTGGCACACTGTCTTTTTCCTGAGCAAATATTTGTTGAGTTTCATTCAGCTGCTTGACTGATTCTTTTGTTTTTTCAAGATCATCTGACAAACTAGATACAGTCTTGAAAATTTGAGCCATGCTCTCTTGCATTTCACCTTGAAATACTTTAAACTGTTCTCTGACAATGTCTTTGACTAATTCATTAATACTTCTGGATTTAAGACCTTTGGGAAAAAAGAGAAATATGGAATCAATCAAACTAATTGTGTTAGAAACATCTAAGTTTTTTCCATAATGTGAGCAAACACAGTGCTAAACATAAGTGAAACACACACATCCCTGCCACACCCATAGAACAAAATTTAAAGCTGAGGAATGTAGAGGATGGCTAATAGTGTTTTAAAACTCATCCCTGTTTCTACTGAAATCAATGGGATTTCTGCTATTAATTCAAAAGGGCAAACTTAAACTCTGCATATGTGGTATGGACTTTGATCTCCTAGCTAAGCTGTTTCTGAGCACTGAAATGGGGAGATCTGTGTGCTTTTGTGGTGGCTTATAAGAAAATGATGTGTCCTTTCTCCACTGGGAAAGTACGGAAAAAACATCTGCTTTATCAACATTATGGTCAAGAAGTGAAAGCAGTTTATTACCTTCCTGTTGTACTGTATGTGGTAAGTGATCATACAATACACCATAGTGAGAAAGAAGCAAAATAAAAATAGCCTTATTGAGTATCTGAAGTTACTAACATGACAACTGCTGCAAAAGGCAGACATTTTAAAGGTACAAACCTGTAGTTACTCTTTTGTACTACAAATCTGTAAATAGCTCCTCAGAATACTGATCCTGAGAAGCTCTAGGCAGAGGTGAATTTGTGGGAATTCTGCTCCTGTGAATAACATCAAAATGTCTCACATATAGCCTTAGATGGGTTAAGACAGTCATAAAATAGTGTTCATCAGGAGTGCTTCATAACATATTTGAATTAATTAGAGCAGTAGTTCTGCTCTGATGTGAGATTAGAAGGATTTTTTAAAATTTGTTCTCCAAAGATAGCCCCTATGTCCAGCTAAAACACTGAAGCATTCTTTGCACATTTTTTCTAAACCCTACGAACACTCGCAGCCAGCTTGTGATATAATGGTTAAACCCTTCAACGTCTACAATGCCTTGATGACCATCGGTTCCCTGATTAATGCCGTACTGATAAATGCAGAAATTCTCTGTTGCCTTCCTTTCTTTTCCCTTCTCAATTACTTCTATAGCCTGGATTTTATTGCTTCATCTCTAAAACAGCAAGGCATGTTCTGAAACTTTATTTGAAAGTAATTTCTCAGCAAGAACAGTAAAATGGCAGGAAATCAGACCCATGAAACACAATGCCACTTTGGGCTCCAGGGGTGCAAAAGGATTCCAAATAAAAATTATTTTTTTCAGCAAGCTAGAGAGACGCACAGTACTTTTTCCAGTCAGGAGATCCATTTGAATTGTGCATGTGTTTCCAGCTGGAAACAGAGATAAAGCAGTTGATAATATTTGCTTTTTATTAACTATAAATGAGTCTCAGCCTTCATTAAGTCTGGTAAAATGGACAGTAAACACCTCTGATCCTTAGGGGAGAACTCTGTCACTTGTTCAGATGGTGGGTTTTTTCAAGGCAGGTTATAATAGGCAGGAGCAATAAGTTTGCTAGCCTAGAAAAGAGCCACTTCAGAAATATAGCATGAAGTTTCCTAAGCAATAAACTCAATGACTGTCAACTGTGGTCACAGATGCCACAGCAATTTTTACACAAAGTATGAAAAACAACGTAGTGATAATACTGAGATTGCCTTAATTATTTCACTTTTTACTACCTGAACAGCAAGTAAATGACTAGACAGATGTATACACATGAATGTGCACATGAACATGCACACTTGCACATAGAACTTTGTCAGTGAACTTCAGTGAAGAAAAATCAGTAAAATAAGATACCTGAGAATAAGGATGCCCTGGCAGCTGAGAGGAAGAACCAGGATATGAATATAGAGTAGAATAACTGACATGTAGAGAAAGCATTGTAACTGATGACTTGGTCAAGTTACTTTATGATGCTGAAAAACGTTCTGTGCTTTAAGAGATACAGTGAGCTGTGAAGGAAAGTTTAAAGGCTGTGGAAAGAAACAAGGTTACTCTACACATTCTGCGAGGAATTAAATTCCTTCATCTCAGCAACAAATCTTGATAACAGGCCATCCTGCTGTGAGAGGTCTTCCACAGGATCTATACTGGCCTTTTCTTTCTGTGGCAGCCAAGAAGTTCCAGCCTCACTTCCTCTCATTCCTACTCTATTTAGTTGGATTGTGGGTGTTGTATGGAGTTCAGCCCTGGTTTTCAGATGTTCAGGGGGTGGAACCTGACAAAACAGACAGCTCTGGGTTTCTCTCCCTTACTTGCTGGCTAGGACAACTAAGTACCTGGTAAGAAAGTACTATTCCAAAGTTCACCAGGGATTGTGGGAGCCTACTTCTCCACAGAAAGACCTGACCCAAACTTGTGTTGTAGGTGACAACTGGGTATATTCTTAAGCTTGAGCTGAGAATACACAAGAGTATATTCATGGATTTAACTCGATTTCCTTGTTGCTCATTTCAAAATAGTAAGATCCTAACTACCTGTGAACGTTAGAGGTCTCTTGCACTTTTTATGAGAATATAAATTTTAATTTTAACTCCCTGGCTGAAATCCAAAATGTGTAATTACTTTGTGTCAACATATGCTCCCTTTGCAGTTTCATTTATTTAAAGAATAATGTGCAAAATAAATGTATGTACACAGGAGACTGAGTTAAGGTTATATATCCAGCTGTAAATGACATTTCTGACTTGGAAATGATTAACACTCCATTGTTTAGTTCATTTTTAAAGGAGTGTACATTTTAATAATGATGAAGAAGGGAGTCTATAAAAAGGCTTGATGTGAAATGAAAGGAGGAAGAAAGAATAGCAAGAAGTAAGCAGAGTTTATTAAATTAAAGGGAGAACACCAAATTATTTTCTCTAAGTAAAAAGTAGGAACAGTCTCCTGAGTACTGAGAACAATTTAAAAAATGCACAACAGGTTTCATTAATAAAATTAGAGGAGACCTCTTGGAATAGCATGAAATCAGTTACTCCGGTGAGTGTTGCCCTGTATGAACAGATGACAGGTTTGTGGGACCCAAGCCTATTTACAGATGAAACCAAGATATAAAGACTTTGTAAACTGCATTGAATTCTTTGTTCACAGAAACAGACCTCACTCCTAACAAACCTTCATACAAATCTGGGCAGCCAGTATAATTTCTGTGATAAGAAAAAAAGGTAATTAATGAATATGAGCAAAGGACCTGGGCACCATTGGGAAAAAAATGGAAAAGTAGGGGAAGAAGAAAGAAGTCTGAATAGCATGAAGCAACTACAGACTTAATTGTGCTTTAAAAGCACGTTGCTTCGGCAGTGATAGTGGGGAAAATTGTACTCTGTTTCAGGTGAGCTTCTACAAGTAATTTTTAGCAAGTCTGATAGGCCTATAGTGCACACCTGTACCAAGTTAGAGGGCAGCATGGAAACTCCTTCCAGCTCCTGCTACTTTAGGATGCTCTTTGCCCACTTGTAGTATGACTGACTGATACTCCCTGGACAGAAACTGCAGTTCCCCTTTCACATTATGTATACAAGCCAACAGAAACACTAACCTTATTCTTTCTCCCTTCCTCCCCTCATTCCTGCTGTTTACCTATGTACAAGCCAAGAATAACCTGTACTGGAGTGCCCAAAATTAGAGTCAAGGAAACTAGTTGATAGCAGCAATTTCATTAGAGCTACTTGATTAGGAGATAGATTGAGAACGTAAATCAAAAAAGGGCCAGCAACTGGAGATTTCATCTAAGCAGGTAAAATATAGAGCATTGCAGATGAAAACAATAAAGGCTTGAAATACATTTGCAGACAAATGTGAAATAATGTGGGTTTTTTTGTACTGCACATTTTAATTAGGATTTGGACCCTTAAATAGTGATAGAGAATGGAGGAGGAGGAGTACAGGATGCAGTAAAAGACCTCTTGGAATAGCATGAAAATGACAGCTAGAATGACTGGAATATAAAAAGGAATGAAGAGAAAGCAGAAGGGAAATGGGAAATATTCAAAGACAAATTAAATGTATGCCCAAGGGTCAAGAATGCCATCTAGCAATATATGGAGAGGTGAAAGCAGGTCAGTGAGAGAAATGGGATAAACGTGATCCAGGGTACAAGAGAGCCATCTAGCATGTGGCACGAGCAACTCAACAGACCGAGGACTGAAAATACAAGAAATGGGACCACATTTGGTAAATTCAAGGGAGATAAAAATGAATTTATTGTTTCATTTAGTTTTATCTCAATGTAAGGAGCTCCAGTTCCCTCATTCTATTTTTAAACAACAGAAAAGTCCTCTGGATTCTAAAATGTATAATGCAAACAGTTTGGGGAAAATTCCTGACAAATGAGAAAAATATTGCACATCAAGGAAATGAAAGCTTCATTCCACTCTGCCTGTTACGCACCATTTGTAAGTGGGTAACAATCAGATCTTGATGCAGGATTCAGAAAGAAGGAATACATAATTCTGCTGGCGAGGGTCTGCCCAGACTCCTGATCCCTGGCTGTGTCTTTCTCATCTACCGAACATGATACAGATGTTTATCAAAGGTAGCCTAATGTGATCACAGGCAAATTATTCAGCAGGATGTTTGCCGTGTTATAAATACAACTACAGAACTCCTTATATATTTCCCCTGCATATGTGAATTATGTATTAAAGAATATTATTTAGACTTGGTAGCAAAGCAAATACTATGTCCTTTAGCAGCTGTCAGATAAACAAAAAACAGAGATAAAAATATTTGCAGAAGCTCTAACCAAATGTAAATACCTTGAGAGTGCCTTAAATTACCATTCAGACGATGTAGTACCCAAGAATGTAAATTTTTTGTCACTATAAAAGACACTGTAACAAATGTCAAATTGAACAAACCTCTCTATTAGGAAATGAAAATAAAAAAGAGTTCTCCCTATAAATGTTGAGCAACAGAATAGGTCAAGTCTATGAATGTTTTTAGCATTTTTTTTTTTCTGGCACCTTTAACTGGGTGAGTGATTACATTAATTTATTTTTCTTACCTTTTAGAAAAGACTGGAAGTCTCTGCCCTTATTTTCATTGATTTTGCCTTCCAGAGAAGAAAGCATCTTATTCGCATCATTCATTGCTGCAGCAATGCTGTCAACCTTCTTCTGTAGAAAAGTCAGTTTCATCTCCTGGCTGCTAATCTTCTCATTAATTTTTTGTGTAAGTGCTTGGTCAGAAAACAAAATGAGAAGAAAAAAAAAGTAACGTTAAAACATTGTGGAGGGGATAAAAAGAAAGAGTAATTGACTTGAGAGACATTAGCTGGAAGTAGGGTGAAAAGTTTCTGAATTTTTAGTCTTGAGTGAATCATCTTGATTTTTGTCATGTATCATGTATTAGTGACATTCAGTAGCACAGCAGTAACTAATTACTGAAGCATCTGTATCCATTATAAAGTATTTATAATTCTACAAGAGTATTTTGAATGGTTAGCATATTTTAATCAGCATAATGCCATTCTTCCTCCACCTAGCACCCTACAGGGTATTCAGTTAGTTCCCATTTAGTCTATCTGCTTTAACACAATCACAAAAGCATTGGTTTTTACTTACCATTTATAACATAACTTCATGAATTTGACAGACTTGTGTTTGAAGGAATACATCATCTTTTCAGAGTTGGGGTCAAAATAAAGATTTGTTCAACACAGCAGCAAGTCAGAAAAATAGATAATAGCTAAATGACTTTGGAATAATCATTAGTCTGTCATTAAGAAAAGACACCCAATCTGTGAAGTCAAGTTTATTTAAAAACCTGCCCAAATTATTCCTGACACTTGTAGTCTTGTTAGGTATAAAAAGGCCTAGCTGGATGATTTTAAGACAGGTAATGGTGGATAAGGCCTTGGTCTTGCAAATTTAGACTCCATATGAATTCAGCTAGCCATCTGAATTTCTCAGCTGACAGGAATGAGACTTAGCCTGGGATTTTCAGAAGATGCTGATAAAATTATATGTTCTAATTCCTGTAAGCAAAGCTACAATATCCCTTCAGTTCCTTCAACAATTCAGCCTAAATAGCCTACCTTAGATACATGATATACCACCCTACATGATCCAGGCCATATTATGACTTAATAGATGGCTATGCAAGAGATTATTTAGCAGTATATACAGATATTTAATAGTGTAAATTTACAGTATTGCTATTGATCGTATTTCACTTTTCCTTATGACATCAGTGTCTATTCCCACGGCAGGAAAGAGTTACAATCAGAAATCATGTAGAAGCACAGGGGCCTAAAGACTACAGGCATATTCTTCTGCCTAGATTTTTATTCTTCAAAATTCTAGTATGTAAAAAATAAATATATTATATCAAACTCGATAGCATTTGGGAAAATTCAGAAAATTCAGTGCAGATGAAGTGTGTCAACACCCATGAGAATTTTCTCCTGTAGAGGCATGTTGGTTGTAAAATTCATAATTGGTAGAGCCTAGTAAATATGGTTGGCTATTTTAGGTAGGATATTAGCACCTCCAGTTGTTTATTTTGGCCATGGTGTCTACTTACACAGACACAAAATTGTGTTTATAACTCAATCACATAGTTTAGAGTCTGGCAATTCTCCCCAGTGGCACTGTGGAGACAAGCTTTTGATGAATCTTCTTTGTCTGAATACTCTTCATCATAATACTACTCTGTGACAGACACACAGGTCTGCATAATTCTGCTCCTGGTTGTGAGAAAGTGATCTGAATTCATTACTGGCTCATGCATAGTCACCCAAACTGATAACTAACCTTCAGGGTGCAATGCTTTCTTCAGTTTGGTTTCTGTCAGTTATTACTGAAGGAGGAAGACAAGCTGCATGGATGAACCTGAAAGTGAGGTTTATAAGTGGCACGGCTGCATAGTGGGAGCTGGAAACAGAATCTGGCTTGTAGAGTCCTGGCAGCTGCTGATGGAACGAAAGACCAGGGCAGTCAATCCTGGCCCCAGGTCATGTTTGCAGGTTGGCAGCCAGAACAGGTTATCTCTCTCCTTCTAAACTGACCCCATTTGATTTAAAAAAACTGTAAAGCAATTAACATGGAGCTCTGAGATTCCAATTTCAGAGTTATTTTTCAGAGCAGAATTCCAACTAAGGGAAGTGGCATGCTTTAAATGCTCTATTGATCAAGCTTACTTTTTCATATGGGTCCTGTCTGCTTTACTGGACAACATCCTGCTCCCTCCATCACTAGGAAACTTGGTTGTTCACACAATGTCAGCAAGGGGCAACAGCCTTCTCCTTTCTAACTCCCATTTGAAAATACCTTTCTATATCTGTATGCCAGTTTCAGTCTTTACCTCCCCTACCTACGCTTTCTAGTTTTCCTGTTCATCTATCATGATTTAAAGTAAAACATATATATGGACATAAGCACATACATGAGTACTGTCTCCATAAAACCCTGTGGCAGTCTGGCCGCTGACATTCTGTTCTCTCAGCATGTATGAATATCCCAGCAACAGAATAGTATATTGACAACTGCAACATACAGACCTGAGAATGTAATTTGCCTTACTATTTGGTTCCACTTTTTTTTTTTTTTCAGATATAGGCCAACTCTGTGGGTGACAATAATACCATAATGTGTAACAGCTGGTGATTATGCAAAAAAACAGTGTAGACATCCGTAATCGAAACATCAACAGATTCAAAAGAAAAGAGAGGTAGTAAGAAAGTTCAAGCAACATGCCTCCTTTACACTGTCTTTCACATCTTGTCCATCTTCTGGCTCCTCACCATGTAAACTACAAGCTCATTTGACAGCATGCAGAGAATGCTGCCAAATAACACATATAATTTGCCACCAAAAATTTACCTGAAAAATGCAGTCTTATTCGCTGCTGGAGAGTATATCACAAGCAGAGAATAATTTTGCCAAACAACTTCCTTATTCAAGTATGTTTCACATATTTCTTTTGTTGTTATTTAAACACGATATGCTGATTGTTGGCAGTTCTCTGAGTACACAGACTTTCTAAATAATTCTGCATTACCAACATGTCTGTACCCTCAAAGGCATATACGTCTTCAGGTTGTACAGACTAGAACACAGTATAGTCTGTCAACTACTTGAATATCTCTAAATCATGGATACCTTTTCATGTTTCTTTATAGCGAACGTTTAATATTTGAATTCCTGGTTAAATGGCATGATCTGATAAACCATGATCATTTCTGCTCCCAGTTTAGTGAGTGTGCAAACATGCCTGGCATGAATAAAATTCCGTTCCCATGAATACTTACGCAAACAACTACAAAATTAATTTTCTGGAACATTTCTGCTGGTAAACTTTAAACCATACAGATGGTAATGGAAAATAAATATAAAGGGAAGTGATCACACCCAACAATTCTAGGGACTAAGAGACGGAGAAGCAGCATGCAGCAATCACCTAAGGTAACTTCTCAATGTAGATCGCTATTTGAATAAAAGCGTTACTGTTTCTAACTAGCCGTTACAATGCTGAGGTCTGTACACACCCTTGCAAGAAAGCACTGACATTTTGTTCCAAAACCTTATGGTCTAGATAGGTTGAAGTAAACACGGTAGTGAGAAAATGAACAGCGTAATAAGAAACAGTCTCAAACATCTGTGGCATAAAGCTGTAAACTGTCCCTTTGTTGCTTAGCTATTTGATCATCCTAGATACAGTAGTTAAAAACACACCTAAGCTGCCCTTCCTAAAGTTTGAAGTGTCATTGTACCAATTTTGAGTAAAGCATCAATTTTTATAAGAAAATAAATGACAATAATCATGTATTTGGATAACACAATTAGCATCATTACATTTTCTTTTATAACCAATGCTGGTTGATACAACTGCTAGATTTGGTTTGGGGTTTTTTTGGCTGTGCTGTTTGGGTGTGGGTTTTTTCCCGTTAATTCATCTATTTTACTCAGTAATATAATAGTTTGAATATTTCTATGCGGAATGACTTTCCTGGTTTTAGCTTAGTCACAAGACACTCTATAGCTGCTAAGCTACCGGTACCTTTAAATTCACCTTAATTTAAATACCTTAAATTTCTTCTGCTTGTTTTTATCAGAGAAGCATACCACTGAACCATGACTGGTAGAAATTGATGGTTCATTCATATCCCTTCAGCAGAAAGGGATTTTTCTCGTATTGTTTTTGCAGTGATCGTAGTAAGTCACATGGTCAGTGATTGGGCTAGAGGTGATAGTAATTATAACAGCTGACCTAGCCCACTGGGGTCCTGAGGAGCTCCTGATGTCCTCTCACTGACAGCTCTGCTGCTTTCAGCCTGGTTGCTGTGCGTAAGTGATTGTTGTTCTTGAACTAAGAGAGGGAGAAAAAGGAAAGGATGTGAGTAAAACATGGAACATGATAATCAGGATTCCCCAACAATTGCTTTTTCTCTCTGCGTTCTATACCAGCTGTACTGAAGCCTAATCATCTGCAGTGATTCTTGTTATCTGCTTAGTCCATCTATAACACAGTGTGGGACAATATTGATGAAGACAGTGAATGGCTTTATAAATGGCTTCCTGAGATTGGTAGGGGTGGGTGTTAATACTAAAATGTCAAAACTTACCTTATAATGAACAGAATTTTAAAATCTTCAGGGCTAAAAATTCTAGAGGAATATTTTAGATCAAACAGCATTACAAAGACAATACAGAGACTGTCAGCTGTAAAATTAATTAGGTTTTTTTTGTAGGCACAAAATTAATCAGGTTTGTTAAAACTGACTTTTTTTTGGACAGATTACACAAATCTTCAACCATGGAAATCTTCCCACTAAAGGCAATGGTGATATTACATTGTTGCAGCACCCAAAAAATACAAACCATTTCAAAACATAATCAAATTCCAGCAATTATCACCTGAGATTTGCGACTCAGATGATACATTAAAAACATTAAAAACATTCACATACATTAAAAAACTTCATGAAGCTGATAAGTTTGTCAATATTTTCTCTGATTATGGCAGCTGAGATTTTCTGTGTTTATTTTAAATCTCAGCCCAAAGATCCCAAAGCAAATTGCAAAAAGCTAGAATAACATTATTATTATTATTTCAATATTAGAGTTGGGGAAACTGAGGTCCAGAGAAGTAAAGCGCCTTCACTCACAAAAAGTAGGGAACAACTGACAGAATAGTTGGGAACTGAACTGAAATTTCCAACTTCCTGACTTCTCTAGCCATTAGGCTTAATGGTGTCATTTTCATTTCATTAGTGTTTTAAAAAATGAAATATGTACAAAGTAGGTTGTAAATTTGCTCGTATAAATTCATACCAATTTTTATATGCTTGCTCATTTCATGAAGCATTTTAAAGTGGATGTTGTTCCAGCCGGAGCACATCTAAGGAATGCCACTTATGTGGCATTGATGTGATTCCCAGTCTTTAGTGCAGTACAAGCAGAATAACTTGGGTATGGTAACATTATTTCCCAGTTTAAATATTAACCTAGTCTGGCCATAATGTGAGTTTCCAAAGAAATAGAATAAAATCCTGAATCAAGAAATTCCCTGCCTCTTGGCAGTATATATGAGGATCAATAGATTACATTTAAGGATGATATAAGATGTTTGAGATTGTAAATTAATGGAGGAGAAGTAACAATTGGGACAGGAACTCAAAGGAAATTATGTGGACTGAAAGTTTCAGCAAATTTTTTGAAATCGGCTGATAAGAAATAGGAAATTCTCAAATAGTTATAATTTCAATAGCTTCTGTTATCTTTCTGTGGCATGGTTATTGACAGGAGTTAAATACTTGCATTCAGTCCAACTCATTACACAGGATTTACCAGGTGGCGATGTGATGATATGATCTATGACAAGGGAGTCGGTTACTTGCCTGTCATAAGGACCAACTGATCAATGTTCTTTTATTCTTTCATTTAGCAATCTTTCTGTTCCTCTAAATGTATTCACTGGTACTGTTAGTGCTGCAGATACCAGATTTTTTTTATACTATCCATCTTGTCTTTCATCCTCCCTATTAAATCAACTGCCCCACTCACAGGTTCACGTTGTGGAATACCAAAAGCCTTACAGTTTTATTCAGTTTTAGAGTTTCAAGGTTCCACAGCTGAGATACCCCATCCTAGATGCTGAACAGCAGCAGATGTGATGGGAGCACCAGACTGAAACTCTAATACGTATACTCCTTAGGTCAGAAATAGCCATCCAATGACTCGCATTTGAGACCATTTAAAAATTGGATATGCTATGCCCAGTTTAAGCTAAAAAGATAAAATATAAAACAAAAATTAGACTTCTAGACACACCTTATTGGTGTCATTTACAATAAGAAAGCAACAACAAAAAGCAGCATTTCAATGAAGAGCACTTCCAGTTCCTCAAGGAGCTTCAGGGTCCTCAGAACTTCTGAATATCAGGTAACGCACATAGGAATCCAACACTGAATATATTGGCCTAGATGTATAATTTATTGTCCCATGTATTTTTAAACACAGCTTGCAAAATGATTTCAGGGAATATTAAAAATATGGAAATTGGATCTTTTTCTCTCAATATATTTTTTATGAAGCGGGAGTAGCTGAAGGGGAATCCCTGTGGGAGTTTGGTAGTTTCCTCTCATTCCCTGTGTTTCAAGGTGAATTGCTACCTTTTGTGTCTGCAGCTCACCCCACGCAGAGGATAGCGCTCGCTCTTGCGCAGAACATTTTACAGCCATCTGCTGGAGAAATGACATCGCTACCATGCAAGAGAATTCAGCGCTAACAATGGCTATGGTATTGTCAGCAACTCTGAGAACCAGCTGTTTGCTCTAAACCACAGCCAGGGCAAATGGAAATGAAATCATATACATTAAGTCACCTCAGCCTCACACCACAGCAAAGCTGATCAGGATGAAAAGTTAAAATAAAGCTGTGTTCAGTAAAAATGACGTTGTGAACTTTGCAACTCGGAACTTACAAGCCTTTTCATTTTAGCAGTTTTGCACCCAGTTAGGCGTTTGATATTCCCAAATCAAAATAATGATATTTTATTTGTTGAATTGTCCTTATTGCACTGTTTCATGAGGCTTGTAAGATACAATTTCTACATTTTTCCCTTCTTAAGTTTCTTGTAAAATTGCACTGTCCATGGTGGACTAGGATCTATATCTTATTTAATTTGGTCATGTGTTGCGACATAAGATGTAAAGTTAGAAATAGTGATCTGAACACGTCTCTTCCCAGAAGCTCTTCTGTCCCACTTACTACTATGTTACCTTGAGAAGCACCTGTAAACAGGCAATTACAATGAGGCTACCAAATATGGTTTACAGATGTCTAGTAATAACTATCAGACAGTGACAAGTGTTTCCTCCTGCCTAGACTATCAGACTGAAATATTTATGTATGATTTCGCTTGGTTTGAGAGAGAAGTTAAACCAGAAGGCGTTCTGAATTAGCATTTGCTTCAAGCAACCCACATCACACTAACAGTGCCTTCCCAGGATCTAAAACATATTGTCAGAATACCCCAGTTCCTTTGGCAGAGAAACCCTTCAATAACAGTTCTGTTGTTGAGCAGATCAAGAGCAGAGAGGCCAAGCGGAGGGCTCAGCGACTCTGGAGAGCACCAGTCATTTTTTCTCCCCCCTCCGCCCCTGCTGCTGCTGTAGAAGCAGAGCGCCTGAAGACAAGGCTATTGGGCTCCCAACTGTTCGAGTTCATTAGCTGACGTCCCTTCAAGGGAATTGAATAATACAGGCAGGGCTTGTGCTGGTGGTCTGCTCCTCATGGGAGGCAGGATTCCAGAAGCGGGGAAGAAGAGCCTTTCTGACATAACACCTTTCATCCCAATCTCTTTAAGCACTTCTACAAGCATTAATTAATTAAATATCCCAGAGCCCCTGTGAGATAAGTGTCATCTCAATTTTCTAGATGGGTAAACTTGGGTATGCAGATTATAAGTGGCTTCCCCAAGTTATTCAGCAAGCCAGAAGAGGTTTGAAAATAGAACCCAGGAGATGTAATTTCAAACTGGCTCCTGTAACACTTGACAACATTTTTCTTTATTCTTATTTTTACACAGATGCCACTACAAATTGAGTTATACAGCTTGTTTTCCTGGTTAATGCTTCCCTGTTTTTTTGATGCTTGCTATTTCAATTTATCAACATTGGCTTCCCTTTTCAATAAGCATTTTTTAATCTATTTTCGCTAATGTGTGCATTTTTAAAAAGCAAACCTTTAAAACATCTGATCCATGCTCACTGGACAGCCTTGCTGACCGACTGTGTCCCGTGTTAATATCTGACTCCACGCTCAGCTGCACAGAAGAGAATTCTGTGCTTGCTGAGATTCTGGCTCTTTAGCATTGAAATTTTCCTCCTGGATGTGAATAACAGTGATTTCTCTTCATTCCTCTACATTAATTTTTAATCACAGCCCCTACTCTACCACTGCTGATTGAATTCCCTACCACATCTAATGGCCTTTCTTGTAATATTCATTCATTTAAAATATGTATGCTGATGCCATATCTTATTTTTCAAGGGCTGCTTGTTTAAGGCCAGCAGCAAAGAAATAGCTATTATACAGATGTTAAACTACAGTACGTTGCCATATGCTTGATCACCAGGGCAGAAGTAAAACACTCTATTCTGTCAAAAAAGGGCACAATTATACAGGGATCACGTGTAATACCTAGTAAAATTCAGTCACTGTCAAAATGAACAACAAAAGTCCTACTCAATTCAGAGGGAAATAAAGTTGATGCATTATTTTATCATGTCTAAAATATATTCTTAGAGTCTGAAACTGAAAGCCAAAAGAGTCACAGTGCTGTAGATTAATTTTACAGCAAGTATTCAATAGAGAACCTGGATTTAATATCCCAACCACTGCAATACTCAATAACTGAAAGGTCAAAAGTAGATTCACAGAATGCAAACTCAATATTTTAGCAAAATGGAATAAGGCTGAAGATTTTATGAGTTTTATTTAGAGTGGAAGAGAGGAAAGAACACTCTGCTTAGCTACTTTGGAAATTCATGTACAGGGAAGAGTCAACATCCCGAAGTATTTTAGTTTACTGTGCATTTTTCCTGGTTTTAAATTAACAGTAAGGACTGTATTGATTTTCAGCACAGTCATTTGCTTGCATATCAGATTGCATTGTTTTCTTTTGTTGAAGTGAATTGTTTCAAATCTTTACAACTCTACGCACCTTTGGGTTGGCAATTTTGCCCACTGTACCCAGGACAGCACTTCCACTCCAGTGATGTGACTATTTTATGTTTGGTTCTGTAGGCTTGGTGCGTTGCTGTCTGGGACCTGCAAAACAAGAACATTTGAAACCTATTTCAGATGACCAAACAGGAGTCGTAGGATACCTGTATAATACATTATGTTATTTTACACGTCAAATGTGTCCTTTCATTAACTGCTTGAAACTGAACATGAAGCCTCAGTAGGGTTTTGTGTTTCAATAGCAATCACAGTTTTAATATTTTAGCCTTCAGATCCTCTGCACAGACTTTAAAGGAACTTGACTGTTGTCTATTTAGTGCTGTCGGACTTCTTCCCTGAATATCTTACTCAGGAGTCAAATGCTGCTAATATCTACTAAACTGGATTGCATAAGCCAAAAATATAATTGTGAAATACCATTTTCTTTGAAATCAGTGAAAAAAAGCATTCACAATGAATTCATGCCACGCCAGTTCACATTTAGTGCACACTGGAAGCCTTCCATTCTGATTATTTTAAACAAGATTATACATATGTTAATCCAATAAAGCATGATAATTTCCACTCTGGAAGTGAATGTAAGGAGAGTATGGCTATGTAATTGTTATGCCTCAGTTACTCCTGTTACAGTATGTAACTGCAGAGGCAGCAGCAATTTTGTTTCTGTGTTCCAACACGTTCTGCATGTCCTGGCTACGCCATCGCTTCTTTTAGCTTTCTTAATTTCACAAAGCAATCAGTTTAGAATGAACATGCTGGAGTAGGGCATACAAAAGAAATTAACCACAGCAAGTCTACTTGCTTCTTTTAATATATTAAACACAAAGTTTGAATAAAAAGAATATCAGACAGTTCTGCTAGTTGCTAAACACTGCCATGAAGAACACCTCAAATCTCAGAAGATACAATGATAAAACAGTTACAGAACTGTTTTGGACACACAATCCCTGTCTAAATCATTTCAGAAAGCAGGAAAAATTTGAAGACTGTCAGACCAAAAAAATATCCTTTCAATGAATTAAGAAATGCCACCTTGTTTTACACTGTAGTTAATCTTGTCACCCCTTCATAAGGGTTGTAATATTATATATATTAAAATTCATAGCGGCTGGCAGGAGCTTTGCACATGTCCCCAGCCAGCTTTGCCTCTGAGAAATGGCTTTTTCAGCAGCAAGAACTCAATAAAGATTAAGGTGAACTGAAATCAAGACAGTTCTCGGTTCTTCTGCTGTATGGATGGTCTTATTTTATGATAAAACTACCTTATTCTGCATTAGCATAATCCATTCCTGAAAGCACTCATAAAAATGAAGCGTCCATGAAAGGAGTTAATCAGGAATAGCTATTTCAAAAATAACTCTCCACGTAGACAAGCCCCAGAACTGTTTATAGTAGAGACTTATTTACAGGAGCAACACAAGGAGCCAATTTTTCTACAAAAACGAAATCAGAGTTATTGTGAATCTTCTAGGTGGAATGTGAAAAAAAAAAAAAAACAACCAAAAAACTGGCAACATTTTAACCACAGGGTCCATTCCATAAGTTTGCAATATGATTGACTATATTTCAGAGTCACCAAATCCTAAGGATACTCTATTCCCAGTTTCACCTCAAAGCTTTAAGCATGTTCTGCCATACCACCTAGAGGACAATTCTCAGAACAGTGAAACTGACTTGTAAGGGGCTTTTGAAATTTTTCAAGGGAAAAGAATGTAACAATTTCTAGTTTTTTGGTGCCGTTTCAGTTTGCCATTTTCCAGGCCCATGCATTAAAACCCAATTTCATTTACCATTGAAATCTAATGTTTGGAGAATACAATGAGGCACCCAAAGCACAAAGGACAACCTACATATGTTTAACAGAGTCATTATTTACAAGTTTTATCCAGGCCAACTACTTTCCTACGTCCAAAGCTGTGCCAGAAATAAGCACCCAGCAGAGAGATAACAACAAAAACATGCCTCTCAGGGGAAGCCTCTTGCTCCAACAAAGCACAAGCTTGGAAAATTGCTCAGAAAGGATTTAATTTCCCACATATGCTTTAAAGCTTTGTACATGTGCACATTTACTTGCAGTATTCCAGAAGAGGGGAGCAAGCAGTGGGCTAACTTGAAGACCTTGAACTGATCAGAGGGTGCCAAAGTGAAGGTATGCCAAGCCTGTATTGTGGAGCTCAAGGACGCTTCCCAGTCATGAGATACTTGATCTAAGAATCCGTGAAGACGAGACCTGGAAACATGCTAATCTGCCTCCTCCTGCTTTCATTTTAATTTCTAAAGTCACGGTTGTATTAATTATGCAGCAAGTGCTTGCAAGTACTCTTTCTTCCAAGTTCTACAAACCTCTGAGCACAGGATCCAATATGCCAAGTGCAAGGCTTCGCTCTGCCCGATGAGAAGGTTTCCAGGTTGTCCACTATCACTGTAGGTAAAAGTCTGGTATGGACATAAGCACACCAGTTCCTGTAAGAGACAGAAAGTAAATACAAATACTTGTGCACAGTGTTACCCATCTTAGGTGTAAAATACGGCATTTCGTCTTGTTAAATTTCCTCCTGTTAATCACAGCCCAATTCTCCAATCTACCTAGATCCCTCTACAGGGCCTCTTTCTCCTCAAGAGAGTCAACAGCACCTCCCAGTTTGGTATCATCAGCAAACTCGTTAATGGTGCATTCAAATCCTGCATCCAGATTGTTGATAAATATATCGGACATGACTGTCCGTAGAATTGAACCCTGAGGAACACTGCTTGTGGCCAGTTGCCAACCAGCTCCATTCACTACAACCCTTTGAGTTCTGCCCTTCAGCCAGTTCTTCACTCAGTACACCATGAACTCACTCATCCCACAGTTGGACAACTTGTCCAGAAGGATGCTGTGAGGGACAGTATCAAAACCTTACTAAAATCCAGAAAAAATTACATCCACCACTTTCCCTTCACCCACTGGGTGGGTGACCTTATCATAGAAGGATATCAAATTAAACAGGACTTTCCTTTTGTGAACCCATGTTGACTGTACCTGATGATTGCATTACTCTTTAAACACCTTTCAACAGTACTCAGTATAACCTTCTCCATAATTTTTTCCAGGAACTATGATTAGACTAACAGGTCTGTAGTTCCTTGGGTCTCCCCTCATGTCCTTTTTGTAGACTGGAATAACATTGATGACATATTGGAATATGATGATATATGATACTTAAAGGAGAAAGTTAAACCCATAATTTAGGATAGGACTAAGTTATGAAAATTAAGTTTGGTTTCTCTCAGACTGTCAGGGTAGTCTTAAGCAATTATTTAGTCTTTGTGCTTCAGCTACCCATTAACAACAAAGAAAACAGACAATCATTTCTCCATCTCTACATATGTTTATATTGCAAATCTAAGTTTTTCTTTGTAAATGTTCATGGAGCCCCGAGTACAAAGAAGCCCTTCCAGACTGCAGTAATGACAGGTCTTAAAATACACCTACATTTCAGATTATAGAAACTGTTTATCCAGAATTCAAAGGATTGTTTAGTAAGGTTTTTAACCACCCATAACTTTCTCTTTATGGATAGATGTTTCTACTCTTCCTCCCCTTCCCCAGCATTATTGTGAGTACATGTAGACTGTGTTTTGCAGTGCACTTTGAGGTCAAAGCCACACACAGCAATAATGTGCCACAGCTCCAGGCTTGCCTGTGCCATTGGCTACCCACCCTGAAAAGGAAGTCACATACAAAATGATCAAACTCTTGATGGCTGCAGCGCAGGATGCAGAAGCCGGTAGATGCAAGGCCAGGTTTCATTCTATTAAAAAGGATTCTAAGGAGATTGCAAGAAACTGCAAACTGTTAAACTGGATTTTGAAATGAGGTGACTTGGTAGAAGCTACAGCAGAGAACAGAATTAAGTAGAAATTATAAACTGATTAATGGTTTGGGACAGATTTGTACAGGGAAATCATGCCTCAGAAATCTATTGGCATTCTCTGAATCAGAAGCAGGTAGATAAAGGGGTGATTTTTAGAGGCTTTTGGCAAGGTCACTCACTAAAAGCTATTAAAAGGGGGGAATGGGGGAGAAGCAATCAAAAAAATCTGTCACATAGTGAGAGGATAGATCCTGTTATAGATTAATAAGGCATTAAATCAGAGAGGTCAAGACTAGTTAGCTTTCTCAAGAAACAGTTTATCAGCAGAATCCCACATGAACCTGTAACAGATGTATTCATTAATGAGGGGGAAAGCAGGTGAATATGGAGATGACAGTGATACAAAGCTAAACAAAATCATTTTGTGTAATAAACCTAAAGCTGATCTTGAAGAATTGCAGAAATCTCATGATACTGAATCTCCAGCTAATTAAGTGTCAGAAAAGGGTCTTGTGATGCTG
Organism: Limosa lapponica baueri; assembly: GCA_002844005.1. Lineage (NCBI taxonomy): Eukaryota > Metazoa > Chordata > Aves > Charadriiformes > Scolopacidae > Limosa > Limosa lapponica. The sequence goes on along the minus strand of KZ506300.1, from coordinate 151,208 downwards.
AGTCAGGCACAAATAAAGACAGCCTTATACAGACAGCATGACTACTTAAATTAACTATCATCAAGAAAAAAAATCTTGGAGACCTTGTGATTAGCTCTTTGAATACACTAATTTAGTATTTCGCACAAACTAAACTAGTGAATCAAATACATGAAATTACTAGGGAAAGACTGAAGAACAAACAGAAATCACCACTGTTTTCAGTACATCAACTCTATATGAGTCTATGGTTACCCCATAGTTTGCATACAGAATTCAGTTTTGTTCCTACATCCTAAAGAGATGTGAAAAGAAAGATACAAACAGAAGATGAAGAACAGGATGGATGGGAAGACATGACGTTCATTATTCAGTTGGTCTTATTATGACAAAGAGGCATCAAAACAAAACAGGTTCAAACTTAAAGAAAAAAACAGGGTGGGGGTGTCTCCACAAACATAGACTATGCCAGATGTGGAGTTTTGGAAGTCAAATAGGATTTTAAAAAGCAGTTAAATGATTTCATGAAAGAACATGCCATTAGGGTGTTGTTGTTAGTTTGTTGGGTTTTTTTAAACATGACATTGTAGCTGTAATCTTTACATCAGGAAGTCCCCCAGCTACAGATTGCCAGGCATCTGTAAGAAAGTATTATTGCATTTCTGCTGATGGAGCAAATGTCTGTTTGGTCTAGTAGTGGTTTGTTTTTTTTCTTCCCCTAATTTAGTGCAGCCTTTCTTAGGATCATAAATTATTCCTTTGTCCATGCTGAAAAGATTTCATTTTTGACTTGGAAAGTTAGTGACAAGACATTGTTTCAGTTGTAGGGCTGGTGAACTTGCAAGTACTTCCATACCAATATTAGCATATGAGAACTTAAAGTTCGTCTTCCTGGGTCATGTTTTGCTGCTAACCTTTGCTTCCAGTTGTAGTTCTGTTAATGTTTCAAAATCCAGTAAGGAAATATGTATTTACATTACCCAGCTGGCCCTGAAATCAGTATCTTGCTATGGGCTTCTTACAGTGGAAATCAAAATACAATTAAGACCAGATTAGTTCCATTTACTTAACTGGCATTAGTAGAGATTTACACCGCTGCAAACAAGAACAATGGCACAAAACATAAAATAGTATCAGAGTCTATTCTTAAGTGATTGCTTTTGTTTTCCAAGATCCTACCAATGCACTCGCATCAAGTTCAGTAGTGCTTTACTGGGAAAATAACTCCCGAGGAAGCAGCAGGGTAAGCTAGGAAGTAAGATGCTAAGTAAGGCCAACAGATTGAACCTCTCAGTATTTCTGCCAGTATCTGCTGCCTTCTCACACAACACATATTGTTTAATTGATGAATAATGTGTTCATATAAAATGGGGTTTTATTGAGTCTCTTTGATCTGATTTCGCTCGCTCACTCTCCACTTCCTCAAGAGTTTTCATTAGGATAATATTTCTTTTTAATTGGCTATGAAAAGTCTGTGCTTTTGTTTGATGCTTCCTTTATGTTCTGTCTCCTCTAGCTATAGCCTTTTTGTCTGTGTGTATAAATTAGAGACTCCATGAATAAATATTTGCCAGAAATTAAATGCAGCTCTCAACCATAAGCTTAAAGATTAGGTACTCTTCTCACTACCTCTGTGGAAGCCAGGAGCAACTATATGCAAGTTTGAGACCCATAGAATTGGCAGAATCAAAAGGAACGTTAAGTCTTTTGAGTTTTACAGAGCGATCATGAAGTTACCTACACCACCTCTCTGGTTGGGGCATAGGGGTCCTTTACCGTAGGCTGAGAACACGGAGACTAGCAGCAGTGACTATATAATAATGATATCTGTGGTTAAACGTTGCCAGCAGTTAGCCAGAGAGAGCGCTTGTAGCTCCAGCCCTTCCAGCACATCTCTGCAGCAGCAAGGGAAGAGAGGCACCCCCTCTTGCCAAGTGTTAAGTGGGAGCAGGACATGGCAGGGCACCTAGCTCTCTTACAAGCATGACCAGGAAGACAGCTCTTCCTTGGGGCTTCCTTGTTGAGCACCGGGGAGCAGCAAGAGTAGGACTAATACCTAGCAGAAGGTGAGCCAGTAGGGGAGGGGGATGACTACAGGAGATAGGTGCTGACCTCACCAGCAGCACGCCAGTACTGCAGCACCAGAGACAGGCAAGCAGCAGTAGGGTGACGGGAACAGGTCAGCCAGCAGCCCAGCAAGTGTCAGGCAGTGGCTAGGTAACAAGTGAGGTCCAAGAGGACTGCTAGAGACAAGCACCTTTATGAGGAGAACAGGCTCAAACCTGGGATTAAATGGAGCCCCAACCCATGAGTGTGGGTGGAGATATCAGGTGAGGTTGCTCAATACCCTGCTACTGAGCGCCTACCTCACTAGAGGCATGAGGTCTCTTCCATTTCACAGCTGCAGTGAGAGTTCTGCATATTCATATCCAAGATTTAAAAAATGTATTTTTCTCTGAAGTGCAGCACAGAGAAAAAAAAATCTCTCTCAGCATATGAATGGGACACTAAACATTTCTTAACAGATGCAGAAAGTGATACTGGGCCAGACTGACAGCGGTCTATTCAGGAGGAGTTCCGATTAAGCATGGTGGTTTGCTTATGATTTACTTATGATTTAAACTTGGCATAGAGAACATAAACATCTAAATTCCTGAATAACTCTCAGTAATTAACTATGGCATATAAAATCTGATCAGAAGACATCTGAAGTGATAAAATCACCTCAAACAGTTATGTAGTACCACACCTCTTTTACTGTTGCACATGAGCTGTCTGGAAAGTGAGGAACGAAGAGCTAACACCTTGGGCAGCTGGGTGCCAAGCTTAGCACCTCTGCAAATCCAGAACCCAAATACAGCAGTCATTTTTTAAAATCTAGGCTACAATGAGCCAACAGTGAGGTTGGGCCTTGAGCTGGTGGCTCCGTAGCCTGTGCTCTACCCTTGCACGCAGACCCGGCAGCTCACCAGAGGAAGGGATTAAGCAGAAGACATACAGCAGCGTTACCTGTGCCGACCTCTTCTGCAGTGCACACAGTTGGGGTATAATTTTTGATAACTGAATTCTACTTTACATCTGAGCAAATGCGATCAATGAAAAGATAAAACAATGAAAACAGGCATAAAAAGCACTTGTAAAACACATAAAAGCCCTGGAATACAGAGAGTTCAGTTAAAAAAAATTACTTTTTAAAATTCATAATGTAAATCCACTAATTATCATTATTATCATATTGAGGATGACTAGCTTCAAGGTAACAGCTACTGGAACTTGCCCATTTGGAGACACCCTCCAAAGGAAAACACGGTACAATTCATCCCAAATGTATCAGTTAGGGACTGCGCTTGGTTTTTAAAGATAGTCTGAACTCAGTCTATGGTCTCTACTATAAATTTAACTCAACTTGAGCAGATTGTTTCTATTTAAAATATTTAACTCATTCTTAAGCTACATGAGTGCAATGTCTGAAGCTGTGGTTCTCATATGGCCCAGCAATCTTTGATCAGGCTAAATTGGAGGAAATATTCTCAGCAAAAGAGCCCCTGGTGTGACTCATAATTAGGTTTACGCTACCAATGAAATAAGCTCATTAAGAGATGTTAAGAATGTAAATATAATTTTGAAATCAAATTGTCTGAAAAAATGTAGATTTGGAAATAGAAGATGAAGCGTGGCGGAAGAACTATGACAGGCTGTGTTAATGCAAAGGCAAAACAGAAGACAACTGATTTGCATAACAGGACTTTAAACCTGAAAATCCTCTTTACCCTCCATAAATTAATATATTCCAGATCAGCAACACGGGCTTCTAACATGCAGATTTTGTTAAGAGCTGCAGGAGCCTGGTGTTTCTTTTGCATTGAGCCTGATTTCAATCAGGAAAGCTGTATTTAAAAACAAAACAAAATTCTCGCAAAGCACAACAGAAATCCAACCTGGAAAGAATGGTGCGATTTCCCCGCTGGCATAAAGCCCATGTGACAGATTCCATCCTCCTCTTGCATGTGTTGGCCAGGAAAACTCACTGGTAGCAAGGTGTGGGAGAGTACCTATGAGTTCTCAGGCGTTTAAAATAGCCTTTTTGCTCATGATATTTGCAGCAGTATTTCCAGCTCAAATCAAAACACGGCTACCCCAACTCTACATCAAGCGCTGTTTAACCCTATCTGAGAATTAGGGCATAGTATGAAGAGCAGCATTTGTTTCTTTTGCAACCAATAAGCATGTCTACACCACAGCCTTGGCAGGTCTGAGTCCTCTGGGGTTTATGGTCATTGCAAATTCAGAGTCCTGAGTTGCTAATGGGCCATAGAGCCTGCCCATCCATGGCCCATTTAGGCTGGAGCAAAGCACCTTAACTGGCAGGGCATTAGTGAGACACAGACGGTGCCTTTAACCCTTTTAGCTTTTGGGATCCTACACGTCCCATACAGCTTATTCAGATCTTGCCTTAATACACTTTTGGAAAAGTTATCTTCTCTTCTGCTTATTCCAGTCCTGTTTCTTCTTCCACAGAGAAAACCTTGCCGTGAAGCATTTCTTCATTTCCACAGTTGGTAAGAAAATAGAAAGGATGCAGCTTGGAGATAACTGTGAAATAGAAGTAGTTTTGGGTAATTATAAGCAAGGACTGCCCGCACTGTGTCCACAGCAAGATGCCCAATGTTCAGTCTACATGAGTATGTAGCAATAATACAGGCATTTCCCTCAGCTGGGAAAAAAGCTAATTTCTGAAAGTGTAAGACAGACTACCGTACTGTTTCCCTGTGTTCAGCTGACTCACCCTCAGCGATTACATCAACCTCATGATATGAAGGTATGTATATGGTGTGAATTACTGGGCAACATCTTTCACCTTCAAAGGGATGCTATTCACAGCACAAAGTAACTTCTCCATCTGCATAATGAAACCACCCGGCCTACGGCCTACGGAAACCTGCCCTGAGATGCACAGCTAGGGGATGAATAGCAGGTAACATCTCAGCATAGTTACTTATTCTTGTTTATGCTTTCACAAGCAGTTTCTTAATTTACTGTGCAGATTTCTGAAGCTGGACTTGACTTTATACGATGAAAAATAGCCCACTTGGTGTGAAGTAGCTGTATAAACATGTATTCTTACATATATCCCTGGGTCCTGATTCAGGGGACACATGCCTGACAACACTCAGGAGCCCTTACACTCATCATAGCTTCACTGGCATGTTGCCAGCACTCTTAAAAAATCATAGAATCATCGAATGGTTTAGGTTGGCAGAAACCTTAAAGATGTAGTTCCAACGAGCCTGAAGGACACTTCCCACTAGACCAGGTTGCTCAAAGCCCCATGAAGCCTGCTCTTAAAACACTTCCAGGGATGGGGCAGCCACAACTTCTTTGGGCAATCTGTTCCAGTGCCTCAACCACCCTCATAGTGAAATATTTCTTCCTGATATCTAATCTAAATCTACCCTCTTCCAGTTTGAATCCACCACCCATCATCCTATCACTACACTCTCGTAAAAAGTCCCTCTCCAGCGTTCTTGTAGGCCCCCTTTAGGTACTGGAAGATCGCTATAAGGCCTCCCTGGTGACTTCTGCAGGCTGAACAACCCCAACTCTCTCAGCCTGTCTTCACAGGAGAGGTGCTCCAACCCTCTCATCGTCTTCATGGCCCTCCTCTGGACCTGCTCCAAATCCTCGTCTAATATGCAATTAGCAGAGCTTACGCTCTGCTTTACCATCTCTTTGGGGGCAGCCTGAGCAACCCGTCCCGCGCTGCCTGCGCCCACCCGCGGAAGGGGCGGGAGGCTCACCCCATCGCCCCCTCGGGAGCTACCGCCATTTGCCTGCCGCTACCGGCAGCCGGCAAGAGAGCCGGGCTGAGACCTCTGCCACCCCGCCAACAGACTGCAGCCCGGTACCGGCTCTGCCGTGAGTCGGCGGCGCGGGCGGTGGGTGTGAGGCGCTGTGAGGGGAGGGGAGGCGGGGCGGGGCGGGGCGCTGTGAGGGGAGGCGGGGCGGGGCCTGTGTGAGGCGAAGCGCTGCCGGGCAGGGCCGGCAGGTGGCGGCCGTTGCCCGCGGAGGCGGGAAGCTGCCGGCGGCTGTTAAGGCGCCGATCGGTCGCTCCGCGGCGCTGGCGGCGGGCGGGGACGTGTGGGCGCGTCTGTCCGGCACCGCCACCCGGCTGAGGGCTGCTGAGGGGGCCGGTGGGTGGTGTGGCCATGTTAAATTCGGGTACAGCCCGGAGCGGAGCTTCTTCGTTTGGGGCGGCTCAGCCGGCACCAGCGGTGAGGGGGAAGCCCCCCTCACCCCCGCCTTCTGCTGAGCTCCCAGGGGCTGTAGGGAGAGCAGAGGGCCTGCAGGAAGGAGACCAGCAAGAAAAGAAAATAAATGTGTTTAACTCCAACGAAGGAGTGCTGTGACTGCTTGCTGGGTCTATGACGGGATTGTTCGAAACACACCCGCAGTCAGTGTTTCTGTCTAACTTCAGCAGGCTTTGAACCAGGCCTCTTGAGGCTGTGATACCCAATTTTGGTGAAAAACCAAGTACAGTTTACACTAGCATTGAAAAATTAGAATTTCCTTAGGGTGAGAGGGTGAATAGGAGTTTGTGAGACTGCGACGACCCCTTCCACACCACATTTCCACTGTAAACTGTTCTTTGGGTATGATGCTGAGAAAAAAACCAAACAAACCCTCAGAAAAACTGCCAGCCTCAGAGCATCAGGTATACCTGCACACCATTGCTTCCACTTGCTTGTGTAAGCACAGATCCTTGTAAGCGGTCCTAAAGCCACTCAACAGGAACACCGGTGGCAGCAGGTCCACAAAGGGCATAGATTTTGTTCTTCTCTTTTCATATTATATCTGAAAATGAGTTATTTTTATCCGCGAGTAAATTGGATTACCTGGCTTTTAATAGAAGTACTATTGAATCTGCGCAGCCGAACATCACTGATTCATGAAAATGAGATTATTGTGTTGCTGAAGCAATACAAAAGGAACCAGAGCTGGAGCTGTTGTTAAAGTCCATGCATGGCTTGGTGGTTGTGCCTCATTCACATTGCATGCAGTTTACTGGTATTTCACAGAATAGTTTATGAAATACTAATCTCGATTTTACACCTGTTTTCATTTTGTATTGTCTTTTACACCTTGGCAAAAGAGACGTAGAAAGATGCTGCAAGCATCTGGAGTCGGTAGATGCCTTGTAAGGAGAGGCTGAGGGACCAGGGCTAAACAGGTCAGGCTGGGGTGCTTTAAGGGCAAATAACTGCAGGCCCCTGAGCCTTACAGGGAGACTGTTTAGAAGCTAGATCTAGGCTCTTCCCAGCAGTGCATGGCAGGAGGGCAAGAGAAACCTGGCCCAAACTGAAACAAGTTCAGACCAGGTATAAGAAACTTGTTCCCTGCAAGGACACCCAGGGACTGGAGCAGGGCTCAGAGAGGTGGTGCAATCACCAGCCCAGAACGTGGAGCTCGGTACCTGGCTGGATCAAGCCCCGAGCAACCTGGTCTGATCTCACACCTGGCCCTGCTGTGAGCAGGGAGGTCAGACTAGAGACCTCTCAAGATTCCTTCCAACCTGAACGATCCCATGGTTCTGTGAACCTGTGAGCTTTGCTTATCTATCTGTCTCCTTTGAGTGATATAATTGGTCTTCTGAATACAGTGGGTTAAGTGCATTCATACAGAAAAAATTACACCAACATGATGTGGAAGAAATACATTATTACTATTGTTTAAGCTAGGGTCTTTCCCAGTCTAAAAGACTATTACACAAAGATCAGAGTATAGTCCCTAAATTTAGGTTGTATAAAAGGACATTGCTGAGATATATTTTCAGTTTGCTTTAAACAACCTGCCAAGTTTGGATGAGGACAGATAATGTTGATTGATATAAACACTCAGATTATAAGGATAGATAGCACCCTCACAAGGTTTTTTTGCTATTGCACGGGAGACAAGGTTCTGGTTTCAGCAGCTTCCTTTGAACTCCACTAGGTGACTACAGAGACCTCTCACCTTTTGATACTAGTGATATGGTAAATTCTGTATCCTTAAATGAACATCAATCATCTTTCAAAAATTCTAGTTCAAAGAGCAAACATAAACCTGCCTAGGTTCACCACCTAGCTTCCTATGCTCTGAAATGTATGAATCTCAGCTGAAATAAAAGTTCAGTACTTACTAGGGACTGACCATAATCAAATCACATTGGGAAATTTGTTTTACATGTTGACTGGAAGGGAAAACCTGGACAGCCTCTGAAAAGTGCATTTGATATGCAATATAATGTAGTATGTGATGGTAAAATACTTTACGGGATATGTTTTTAGCCCTGAGAAACAGCTGACTTGTTGACACTGAAGTATCAGGTGGGGTGAGTCATACCATTTGTTTAATGGGTTTTTTTCAGGACTCAGGGTCCTGACATTTTGTCCTGTCTATCACAAAACATAAATTCTACACTTATCATTCATTTCCTTTTTTTGTATGTACAGTGCTGAAGCCTTGGACTGTGAACAGCCTCTTTGTCTCATCCAAGTTTTTATTTACTGTTATGACCAATTGTGTGTCCTACCTTGTGCTGCAAAAATTAATTCACAATTTCCACTTATCTAGCACTTTGCTAATCTGTTTTAGCATTTAAAAAGTTGTCTCCTTGTGAACCAGATCATCTCTTTTAGACCCTACCTCCCTCTCTGTGATCAGAGCCCTTCAAAGTAATCAAATTTTCCCAAAGATAGAATTCAGACTTATGAGAAGATATCCATTAATCTGCTTTGAGAATCATCCGGTAAAACACATTTGAAAACCCAGGCAAACTGCTCTTTGAAAAGGTCTTAATTCTGCACTTTTACCTCTGGAATATCTCTTTATTTTCTATCATCTAATTGACCCAGAGTACAAAATTAATTAAGGTAGTTCTGGTCTAGTTTACTGTCACTGCTTCTCAGATGACCTCCAGTGGTACTGGTTTTCACTGGTTAGTTAGTGCTTTTCTAAGCTACAGAAAAGGAGATTGCAGTATGTCAGTGGTGGCTTCTCCACTTTGAGAAATGCTAACCAAAAGTAGCCTTTGTAAGTGACAAAATGAAAATGTTAAAAAAGAATCCATCCCAATTCCAGGGGCGAATGTTGTTCTTGAATCTGTTTATAGTGTTGTTTTGGGCAGTTTCTGTTTTCTTATTTAGCTTCATTAAATGGTTAAATGCCTTGCCAGTTGTTTTGTATCTGGTTTGCCCCTTACTCATACTCATATCTTTATGCTGGCACTGATTGATTTCTCAGGGGGCTCTTGAGCAAAAAGTGTCTGAGCCGATGTCCATGAAATTCAAGGTGATTTTTTTCGCAGAATTTTCCTCATTACTCACCAGGAGTGTAATACAGAATAGATGCTTTGAGATTTGGCAGAAAAATTGTCTTTTGAAACACTTGCATTCTCTAACTGGCAACAGAGATAATGCCTTTGGAAAACATATGGGGATACCTTGCTGCTCTCCTTTTCCTTGCCATTTCTATTCTAGGAATTACTGTCAGTTTCTAAAATGTTAATTATATTCAGGGTTGTAAGAATACTTATATTTCTGTGCAGACTTGAGCAGATGTTTCTGGTGTACCTTAAATTAAATGCTGCAAGGAATGTTTGCAGTGGCTGGGAGGCAAATCCCAACACTGTGTCCAGTGTGTTACAGTAATCCTAATCTATGCAGTGGGGCGAAGAGATATTAGCAGGGATGGAAAACAGCCTGTTCCTAATCCTTGCTGTTCCCACGGCAGATGAAACAAAGAGCAAGAGCAAAAAGAAGCATGAGCATCAATGCAGTGGTTAGTGTAATGAGATGAACAGAAACCTTTATTACATTCATTAAAAAATTTCAAAAGTCATCTGTATAGTAATGCCTTATCTGAATCTGATCACAGAAGAACTAAATACCCAGACTCTGAGGAGGCTAAGGCAAATAGATGCTGGGGCTTTTTGTCTTTTTGAGTACTTTGTGAGTGTCTCAAAAGTAACCCGTGTGGAGACGTGATTTTTTTTTGTTCCCGTGTTATGTTTCCTGTGCTACTGAAAACAGTCTGTCATGACTCTGCCTAGCCATCATTGCTGAGAGGCTGTCTCAGAAAACTGAAACTTTGGGTTTTGTTATTTCCTGAATTTTTGTCTAGTTTTCCGAAATTATTATTTCATCACCTACAGTTCAGAATTGCATAGACATGTGTTTACCATTTCTTCTTTCCCTGAAAGACAAAACATCCTACAGGGTCTCTCTGGGAGGTAGTGTAAGGTGGGTAAACCATCTCCCACAGTGGCTCCTTCCCACCCAGGTACTGGAACCGCTTGAAAAGTGACCACCACATTAAATCAAACATATCCTTTAATTCACTCTGTGCATGGGACACCAGCAGTGGAAAAGATTTCCTCAATGCATGGGTTATAATAGCACTGATATAAACAGAAAGTCTATGAATGGACCCTGTGCACTCTTGCCCCGTACCGGTTCTGCTGTAGAGTGTGCAATAGTACCTAATCTGCACAACATGGTACAGTGTTTTGCTACTTCATGCCAGCAGTCTCAGTCATCTGTTAACTGTTACACTTCTGTGCTCAGCAGAAGACAGCACTAATCTCTAAATACTTGCGTTAAAATTCTCTTCAGACGGTTACATTTTCTTGGTACCATGCCATATGCATCGTTATGGAACTGCATAATTATGTCCTTTGCCCCATTTAATCTGTGGATGAAATAGCAATAAAGCAGTGAATTCCAGCACTTGGGTGAACGATTTGCTTTGCTCTTTAGGACTGCAATGGGAGTAACACTGCATTCAGCATGTGCAGCAAAATTAGATTGTGGGCTTACAGCCAAGAGTTGTAAGTACATTCAAGATGCTGCTGGCAAAGAGGGGCTCACTGCAAAGGTCTTCTGCATGGCTGGAATACAACGTTGTGAGGGCAAAGCAAGCACTGCTTGTCAAACATCCTCTGACACTTAGCCACCAAGGCAACCTAAGTACCAGTGTAAGAGGTTCTTCCTTCCAGGTCATAGTGAATATACCTAGTGAGGCAGAAACCTAAGCCATGCATGACTTTATTTATTGTAAATTCACTGTGATGCAAAATCCTAAGAAATTGATTCAAGAATTGTTCTTCCTGCTCCATTAAAAAGTGACATGATCAAAAGAGACTGAACCTTGCATTAACTAGGCAGTAAAATCAGTTTTTTATGTTTCTTGTGTATGTGAGCCATCTGCTGAGCTTAACCATTCATTTTAATTTGTCAGTACACTAGAAATTCTACCAAGCTGATACAGGCAAAAGCAATTTCTGGGGAGAAATGCAGACGTCTGGTCATGAGAATGAAATATTTCAGCACTCCTACCACATGTGACAGATAAGCAAATCTGTCCCTGGTGCTGACTTTATTAAACCCCTCTGTGCTTAGTAATAAAATACTGTCATGTCACCACTACCCAAGGTAATAGCAGGGGAAGTCTATGAAGACCCTCAGTGGATTCATGATAATTGGAAAATGTGTAATATACACATACTAAGAGAAAAGAATAATGGCTAACCATCCGAAAATGTGGAGATAGTGTGGTTAATTTACAGCCCGAATGAATGTCTCATGTGTTCAGGAGCTGCCTGGAATAGTAATTAATAAAACTGGGCTCAGAGTGAAAGGGTGGGTATGCTAGTCTCAGGACTCGGCCTCAGACTTGTTCCATAGCACCAGTTATTTAAGCTGCTTTATACAGTGAAATGCTGCGATTCTCTCTCTCCATGGGCTAAAAAAGATGTATCTTACATGAGCTCAATTGAAAAAAATGTATCATCAATTTTCTTCTTTGACACCAAATTGATGCTCACATTTAATGTCACTGAACTTTGGAAAAACTCTCTCACTGCTGCTGAAACAGAGCTCTAGTTTTCCAGCATTTCTTTATATGAAGGATATGGATATGATTAGCATTGGTGGTTGTTGGAAATATTCTTCAGGTGCAGACTTTGAAAATCTATGAAATATTTCCAAATCATGCTCTTCTGACATTTTACAGCAATTTTGCAAAAATAGAAAGAACCAGAAGATCCTTTTTTCTATTCTAGTTCTAGTATGCCTGTGATATGTGTACATAATACTGTCCTCAGATAATGTAGGGTAGAGATAGTGAGGGAATTATTTTGTAATTAAGCCAGTAAGGCACACAACTTCCTTCAGAAAGGGGTATTTAGGGTAATTAAGCTTGTACAGTGGGCACATATTGTACCTTTTGGGTAATCTGACAGCCTTGGAGACTCCCCAACAAAGTATATGTATTGCTATTTTTAAATTTATGAATATATTAAAAACCAAATGCTCATTCTTGTTTCGTTTTCCTTCCTCTTGTCTCTCCCTGACCTCTCTCTATTGTTCCTTCTCTATGGAGCCTCTTAACATCAGCATCTCTGCACATCTGTTAGCACAATGGGTTGCCATGAAGAGTCTCAGGCAGTTCCTACAAGGTCACTCAAAAACTCAGGTTGGAACACAGACTATAACCAAAGAGTTGCTTTAATTCAAAGTAAAATCAAAAGGCAAATTGTACTTCCAAGTTTCCTCAGAGGTAGTACGCTTTACAACTATGAAATCTGCTATTGAGTCATTCATGCTGTGCTCAGACATTAAATGAGTAAACTTTGAAGAAAGCTGTATGTCTTTATTGGAAGTTTTACAGCATCTCTTGCACTTTATCTGCAATAAAGATGCAATTTTTTTTTTTAAAAAAAGAAAATATATGCTAGAAATGGATTTAGGGCGTAGTCAATAACACCTGCACATAATAAATAAAAACGCTTTTGTCTTATGCATACTTTCTCAGCAGTAGCTTTCCAGGTGTTTCACAGCAGCGATCGGTAACACTGAGCACACTAGACTTGGCATTTTTTCATTACTATACTGAAAAAAAAATGAGTCACAAGCGACTTTATTGTTCTTCCAGGTCTAATTCTTAAGGAAAGGGAGACAGAATAATGAAGTGACTTAGTTTGGTCACAGTCCAGGTCAGTGACAAAACTGGAAGAAAAGCTAAAATCACCTTAGCTGATTGTAGAAACACCCATATGTTGTAGGAAGACCAGGTTTGTAACACAACAATCTTCATACGGAAAGGATCGAGCCACACCTAGAACTGTACATCCTTGCTAGAGAGTGGCTATGTAGCCCAGCAGTTTGAGAAAGAGAGTGGGGATTCAGCATTACGGTTTATACTGGTGTTTCATGCTGCTACACATTCCTGTAACATTGATATGCAATCCTAGCTTTATATCTAACTTGCTCAACGGACTGAAAAAAAAAACCAAAAAGGCCTTTGCACGTGTTGCAGAGCAGGTTGCTCCTCAACCACTCATGAAATAAGGGGCCAGCCAATACAAGATTTGCTTATTTTGCCTCTCTGCAGCTGCAACCACATTGCATTGTGATAAATAAAATATGAGACCTTGTTGACCAAAGACTAATCTTTTGCTTTCTGTATTTATACCTTATGTAGAAGGCAGAAACAATACCTGCAAATTCACAGAGCTTTTCGGAAGATTAATTTCACTGGAATACTGTTTTTGACAAAAGTTGAGAAAGCTAAAGCTCTAAGGTTAGCATATGTTAAGACCTATTTAATGGAGATTCAGTTATCGGCTCTCATGTAGGAAGAGAATTCATTTAACTCAGGTTAACTCGGACACTCTGCCAAAGACTGTAGTAAGGTGTTGTAACAGATGACATTCACAACTGAAGGAGTGTGCTAGGAAAGCTATTTGGGAAACACAGCTCCTTACTGTGTTACCGCTTCCAGGCTGAAGGAAAGGACTCTTTTCCTTTGGGTCTTTCTGCATCATTTCACTTATGCATGATCCAAAACGTGCTCAGGTCAAGGGAAATCTTTTCTTTGAGTTGAAGGAACATTAGCTCACAGCCACATGTCGCAAGATAATTGTAGGAGTATTTCTAATGGTTCATCTATTCTCTTTTGTGTGAATCTAAGAGAAAGAGTTTTTCCTTCTTTTGGATGCTAACATTTGGGCAAGTACTATCAAAAGAAGAAATCTATGTTCTGAAAGCCCGGCCTCCATAAATACTATGGAAAACAACCAATTCTTTGTGTCTTCCATTTTCTACCAAGCAGCAATTAAGTGAATATCAACAAGTAAGTGAACCTTGCAACATCTCCACAGTCAGTATTAACATCGCCATTGAGAATTGAAGACATTGGGGAACAAAGGAAATACTTGGGTGTTCCACAGCTGTAAAACTAGACAGTACAATCTGATATACTCTCTTATGCATAACTATTATGTATTGTTATACAGTTTTGAATGCACATTCACCACTGAATGCACTTTCCATAAGGTTTTATCACAGAATAAGGTGTTTCAAATTGTCAGACATTGATGCATTTTGTACACTTAATTACTTATATTTTCTATTTAGTGGAGAAGTTTACAAACACAATAATCCTTAATAGATTCCAAATGAAAAAGTGCATTTGCAATTTCTTTTACCCACAAGAAAAGAAAGAAAAAAAAACAGCAAAAGTTTACTGTGCCTAAAACAGGGAGGCATCTGTTGTAGTCCTTTCCTACCCATATGTGATAATGACTTTCCTGTTGGTTTTTAGATAACTACCTTGAGGAATAAAATATTGCAGCAATTACTCTGTTACAAATTTATGGGTTTGACTGAGTAAATACTGCAGGTTTGGTCTCCTGCTTGTTTTAGATGGTCTTTAAGAAGAAAACAATTTTACTGAAATGACTAGAAATTTCGGGAATTATTTTGCTGGGAACAGGAAAATAACTATTCCTAAGCAGTACCTAGGAGACAAGAAAAAATATGTAAATCTCCTTACTTTCCCCTGGTAGTTTCAAAGCTGGATGCTTTGGAGTTGTCATCCTGCTGGATACTGGTGATACTAGTGCTGTGGAATGATGGTTTGAGAGATCTGTTCCTTGTAGCTGTATTCCGGCTTGTAGTGACTTCTTGCTGGAGAGGCATCTCTCTAACATTGTTCTGTAGAGACGTCCCTTTGCTGCTGGATAAGCTTCTCTTCTTATCTTTGTCAGGATCACCATCACTGTGTCCACTTGACTGGCTTGCAGGGATAGAGGTTGTAGGATTGGAGGCTTTCTTCACTGCTTTCATTCCCAGAGTCTTGTTCGAAGATGCAAAAGGAGGTCCCTGTGAGGCACTCACTTCGGCAGCTTGGGTCTCAGAATGGTGTGACCCCACAACTGTGGTCAGAGATGGAGTCAAGTCTGAGGGACTTGTCTGGGTTTCACCATCCTGGCCTGTGGTCCAGAACTTTCCTGGAGTGTTAAATCCAATGCTGGCACTCTGTAAGTGAAATAGGACCAGCAAGAAGATTATCTCCTTCATTCTGCTGTTTTGTAAATGCTACGAGTTATCTCACATTTATTTCCCAAACGAGAAATCCTGTAGCTTCTCCCTCCTCCTGAGCTGCTGCTCATACAGTGAGCCTACCCAGAGGATGCCCTGACAGGCTTTCTTTTTGTAGAAAGGAAACAGGTTTTGGTTTCAAAACTGACTGAGGAAGCCTGGTTTCCTGTTTCTGTGGATTTCTCTGCAACCTGTGACCCCTTGGAGAGCAGGAGCCTGGCAGCCTTTGTGGGAGGAAAAAAGAAGTTTCTGCAGAAGGCACAGGATAAAGATTAATGGCACAATAGAAATGTGGAAAAATATGTTCTGTGAAGTCATCCTGAGGGATAAAAACTGAAATTATTAGGTTATTTTCCTTTCACATGTACTTGTACGGAGACTTGTCACATGTGCCCTTTGGATGGTTCGTACTTGTGACCTTGTTATTGAAAAATAGTTGGTAAAACTGGTGTGCTGCATAAAGCTGAAAGTTTTCTGTGTCTCCTCTTTTTGTTTGAATGTTTAAGCTCACTGCTGCCAAAAGTGGGGAGGTGATAAGGAAAAGGTTCACACTATATTCATCATTGTACCACAAGCCTTCAAATGTAATAATTTACCTATAGGTCATTGGCCATTTATGTTGCATCCTATTTCTGGAGTTCAATCAACGATGTGTAAGAACTATTTCTATAGTATCATTTCCTGTAGGTGTAATTCCAGATTCTCTGGGGTACAAGAAACACCTATGTGGGCCTGTCAGAGCTGGCATACGATCTATGGGAGACACGTGCCCTTCTGGGACAGGGTGCTTGAGGGCATTTCAAATGGTGTTAAAAGCTTACATAGGGGCAACTGAATCCCATCCTAGATCCCCATTGACTGTAACTGGAGTTTAGACACCTAGTTCACCTGCAGATCCATATTTATGAACCTCTAAATCCATATCTCTAAAATGGAGAAATCTCCCACCCATAGACAAGACTGAAACGTTATGTCCTGGATCACTGAGTCCATTCCTTCCCTTTTACTGCATACTTTTACAATTAATTAATTACAATTAATATTATTCTAAAGTAATATTATTCTAGAATAATATTAATTGCAGCTTAAACATAATATTGGGAACTTTACAGGATGAAAAGATCTGGGGAGATGGATATTCCGTACAAAGAGAAAAGATAACTTTTTACACCAGAAGGGTAGACAAATACTGGAGCATGTTACCCCACGAGATAGTGGGATCTCGATGACTGGAGATATTCAAAACTCAACTAGACAAGATTCTGAGCAATATGTTCTAAGCCCTGCTTTGAGTTGGATTTTGGACCCGATGACCTTTGGATGTCCTTTCCAATCTATATTACTCTATGAAATTATGCTTGTTAGCTGCCAGGTTGAATACTGAAGTCAGAGGAGAGGAGAAGGATTTTTTCCTCCTCTAGTGTCATTCTCCAGCTCTCTGAGATTAGGAGGAGTTAGTTTCTTGTTGAAGGAAAAGGAAAAGGTAATTGCTGAAGACATTGCATAGAGAAACATAACATGAAATTGTAAAGTAGGGAGAAAGCAGTAACAGAATAGACCTGACAGGAAGCAAAGAGATCTGAGAGAGCATTGCCAGCCTGTTCAAAAAGCCTCTAGCCACTGACACAAGCGCTGCACTAAGGACTATGGACAATGCATGTGTAAGAGCAACCTTACACACCTGGGAGCAGAACCTCATCTCCTGGGCATGCCTCATATTATTTGAGGATCGCCTTTTCTCAAAAATAGAAGCAAAATCCCCATTCCAAGGAAGTTTGATGATTATTGGTGACACCATGAAAAAGCTGGTAGATGACTTGCAATTCTTTTCAGAAGATATTTAAAAAACAAAACAAAACAAAACAAAACACAACACAACAAAACCAACACAAACACAGAGGATAAACCACTAGCTCTTATTGCAGTCAAGTAAATCTCTGTGGTGGCTGTTCCTGTTGAAAGATTGGGATAACAGTGCCCTGCTTTCAGTTTCTAGGTGATAGTGTGGCATTTTAAGTGTGCTGAAGGGTTGGGTTTTCAATTTGCTGTGATTTTATTTTTTTTTGTTTTATTGTCTTGGTAAAGTGTAGGCTTCTACTATACAAGTGAAACAGATGCCATTTTGTGATACAACATCTTAGCAAAGAAATGCAGTTGGGCTCTCTTTTGGAGACTTTATTTCCCCACTCTTTTTCTTATTCATAGTGAAAATCTATAAATGCCATTTGAATGTAGGACACAGGAGAGTTTGATGAGCAATCTCATTTGAAGGCTAACATAAGCTATTTCATGTGAGTGTTTCTCTTTTTGAAATCTATATTTGAGATTTTACCATTACGTGATTTAGCATTTGTTATCCTTTATTTTTAGAAATCCCAAGATAAAATGAGAGATAAATTAGTCTTGACCGTATTTGCAAATTAAATGGAAGCTGGCTTTAAAAAAGAAAAATCACAGCAGCTGCATACTGTATTTATTTATACAGTCGGAGTGCCTAATAACATATAAAGCTTGTATTCTGCTCTGAGTAAGTCCACTGCAAGTGTTAATTCTGCCTCTAAAGTCAGGGAAGCAACTGGACATTTCCAGCAGTGCAGAAAAGAGCAGTGTAAAAGAGTCTGGCTTTTTGGTCGTTGGTAGATTTCATTACAACGGGGTTTATTTCCCTGTCTGAATACTCTAAAATGAAAATTTATTGTTTATATGATTTTATTAGTACATGTCTGGGCTGTTGATTAAAAGAAAAAAATTGTTTTAAGCTGTTTTTATTTAGCAAAACAATCTTGCGACTGTAAGAAACTCAGGATATCCATTTTCAAATTGCTGCATGCTGGATCTGAATCCCAAGCTCATTATAGATAGTATTTCAGTGTTAGTTCACATCCAAATGCAGCTTGTCTCAGCGCAAATTGAACCTAGGAAAGGATAAGCACTTGGATGCATTTGGTGAAACTTAGGTAAAAATAGGTTCAAAATTATCCTGAAAACTCCCACTCAACTTGCTGCTTACTCCCTTATGCATAAATACATAGGTGCCACATTTTTTTATTAGTTGTGTAGCAATATTACTGAAATCCCTGCATGTTGGGCTGGCCTCGTGGGCTCTTATTGTAAAATTTAAAAGTTGACCTTGCAGCAGAAGCTGGACCTCAACTTCCCAGTGTATATTAAGTGCCCATCCCGGAGTCTACACTCACGCATGCTGTAGTACACATATTCTTTCACCCAATGAGTCTGAACTTCTATATGTATTGGCACATTCGATAGGAGGATTGGAGAGTCTCTCATCTCCCGTGAGAGCACAGGAGAGTGAAAGAAGTAGTTTCCTGAGAGGTGGAAACAGGGTCTGAAGATTCAACTGCACTCCTGGGGGTCATTTAAATCACCAGGCTATATTACGTAAAAGAGCAGTACCCTTCTGCTCACAAAAGAGTTATCCCTATTTGGTACCATGGAAGAAAGAACAGTATTATTTTCATGGTCACAGCTGTGGCTCTCCAGATAAGGCAAGTACTTTACTGAAGCCTGAGTAAGTGGACCAAAGGCTGGGATTTTAGAAACACTTTTATATTTAACATCTGCTAATGGCACACAGTCAACACGGTGACTTCAAACAAATCCCTCTCATCTCATTGAATCACTTGAACCATCTTCAGGGACTTTCAGCTCTCCGCAAGCTCTGCAAAGGGAGCATCAGCTTCACTCTCTTCTGCAGTTATCAGACTGCACAGCCACTTTGGCAGAGCTACTGTTGATTCTCCAGATTATTTAATAAGTTCTATAGACTCACCTCTGCTACGCTGCCATGGTCTGTCTCACAGCTCTCTATCATCCTCAGTCCTTGGGGTTTACTAGTAGTGAATCTATCCCCAGTCTTAGTAAGAGTAGTCCAAATCCACAGGGGCTTGGAGCCCTAGAACTATCCGGGCCAAGGACTGCACAGCCAGATCATCTTCTCTACCTATGCTGGAAGCTACGATAACAGCTGTAGAAACTGCTGGGATCATGGGCTGTATGCATGCTTAGAACCTACTGTCACAAGTGCTATGGGTAAAAAATATGAGTTTCTATGTGAGAAAGCTGGTATTGAATAGCACTTTATTCCACTGGTGTGCCTACTACTGGGAGAATTTGGCTTTCCCTTGTCCCAGATAAAATACAGTTGTATTTTAGATAATTTTTCACATTGCTTAAAGTACCTCTTGGTACCAGCTGAGCTGGTCCAGTGAAAAGCCACTTCACTTTCTTCTCTCATATACAGACAGGATAGGGCAGCACTAAAGACACGAAAATAGGCACATGAGGATCAGGAAGAAGAAATCACTTCTGTAGGCATTCTGCCATGATGCAGAATATTCTCATCCAGTTATATGAAGAGCTCTATAGTACCCCACTATATCAGCAAATAAAGTTCCTTGTTCTTGTCACAATGTTTCCCCTGTAAACTCCAAGAGCATATTCAAGGCCTCTGAGCAATTCTGAATCCCCATATTTTACTTTTTTTTCAAGTTAACAGCTCGTATCCAGTGTATATGGCTGCTTAGCATTAATTAAAAGGACAGACTATCATACTTCAGAGATGCTATCATGCTTATTTTACATTTTACTGGTTATAACTGGTTATTACATTATAACTGGTTATTACATTTTACTGGTTTTACTAGGCTACATTTTACTGGTTATAACCATTGTGTACTTAGACAAGAATATTTCTCCATAAAAGTCAACCCAGGAAGTTCAAATTTTACATCTAAAATAAGATTCAATGAATCAATAAAATTTCTTTAGGTTTGTTTTGATTGCATAATACAGAGCACTGTGTCCCTCTCAAAAAATAACTCCTTTGAATCTTACTTTTCTTAGAACAGTGGTAACAGGAAAAATCATTACTTTGTGTAGAAAGGACATAGCAGCAGAAGTATTTTCCAATTAAAGGTCAGTATGTGTAGTTTGCATGGTTACAGCATGAATTCTTAGTGATTTTGATGACTCAGCTGCAATCTGGCTCCAGCTAAGAAAGAGTCATATTCCAGCATCAGCGTCACTCTTGATCAAACTAAGCAAACAAAATACCCTACAGTATTTGAGTATACCTTTGCTGAAGTATCATGTAATAGCTGTGATTTTAAAGTGTATTCCAATATGTTCTTTTCCTTTGCCTGTGGGCAAGTTTTTAGCCTTCAGAGATGTTTATGTATTGAAAATATCTTTTATGTGGGAAGTGTGGCAGCAGATGAAGGAGATTGCTCTCTGTTTTGCTCTAACTTCAGCCTATCCTTAGGGCAAAATTGACATCAGGTAGGTGGGAATTGGCAATGGTCTGGGTTACTTTTTAAAAAAACAACCCTGTGCACTCTTCCTAGTATTTCCTTTCTAGAAATGGTTTTTGATATGCAAATATACCAAAGATCACTAGGATTTTCCTAGAACAAAAGAAATAACTCATTGGTGCAGAGCTCTAACCTTGGCCATTTCCTTCCCTGTACTGCCTCCCAGGTGTGATGGAGGCACTGATCTTCAGTGAGCACTGTAGCCTCTTTTAGCAGCCTCTAGGGGATGGTGCTAAAAGACAGTTTATCTTAGGGAATTCTCACACTACTCTGGAGACCAGACCATTCCCAAATGCTGAAAGATCAGCAAAAGACATAGGAAAGCAACAGTTACTTTTGTAGCCTTTAAATCCAACACTAAGAAAAGTTTGGCTAGCCCCAGGAGTCAAGGCTTTACTTTCAGGAAGGTGTGGTTAGCTGGGGACTAAGTAGTCATTTCTGAAGGACAGGAATCTTCCTGGATGCACTTTTCATCTGTCTGGTAGCGTGCAATTCCCACATATGTCTGCTACTGACAAAGCTTTGTTAGCAATACCCTGTGAAAAAAACTGATGCTGCTAGAGATAAGCACTGAGAAGCTCCCATGCTAGCTCATTCCCTAGTATATCAACCAATAATATTCTGTGGAAACTAGAGGGAAGCCAGGGCTGTGACAAAAGACCAGAGGAGTAAAAGTTTCCTCTACTGGTAGCACTCATTCACATCTGTGCTGGGCTGCTTTCTCACAGCTGAGGGTGGCTCCACGAGGAGTGATCAACCTTCCCAAACTGCGGTGCTGCAAGTGACTGGAAGAGCAGCGTTTACCTGAACGCTGGAAGCAGCCAAAACCCTTGGCATTCTTATTAAGGGCAGGTCATCAAGTGCTGCTAATTCCCCTGGAGTGTGAATCACATCTGTTTTGCAGAGTCTAGTGCTAACAGACTGCATTCAGCATGTGTGTCCCTTTGGCAAAAGCAGTTGCCTGGTTTGTCTGTGTGTAGGGAGAAGGCAGATCAGGATGCTTTCAGTATAGCTTTGGTAGCAAAAAGAAGAGAACAGTGAAGTGAGAGAGAGGCAGCTGAAGGGGAACAGGGCATCCAAAGGAATGGAAATTTGGATTTGCAACTTTGACTGAGCTTTCCTAGAGCTCAGAGGTGCTTTTAATTCCAAGCTTTTCCTGATATGGATGAAACAAAAAAACTTCAAAAAGTAGAACACCAGAATAACGCCTTCACTGCTTTGTCTCCAAGGGGTCTCCAAAGAAGTCCCTCTCCTTCCTTATACTGTGTGCCTGTGCCAGGATGTAAAGAAGCAGCAGATGAGTAAATGAAATGTGCATCAGGGCTACTGCTGGCCTCACAAAAACGATGGGAGTCCAGTGTAAGGTGAGAGCCCTTTCTACCCTTGCTTTCTCCTTTCCATTTCCTGATATATAGTAAAGGATACCTAGGACATTTTAAAAGTAGCAGCTAGAAATGACCTGTTATTATGAAGTCAATAAAACTGACAAGTCTACCAAGCTGCATGAGGAGCAGCCTACAGTTTGCTATGTCTGCATGCTGGAAATATCAGACCGAAGTGATAGTTGATATTCCTCCCATCACTGTGTTTCTTATAACTGCTGTTTCCATGGCAAATATACAGACTTGGCTTTCTACAACCACACTCCTTTATCACTTTTCTTGTAGATATGTATTCCATAGGAAGTAGATTTCTTCTCCCCTCCCTGTGCAGCTCAGTCTGGAATTCTTTGTGCAAGGTGTGCAAAGAACAAGTCTTAATGGATACAATCATGATAAAAATTTGCTATGAAAAGTCTGCATGTGATTTCCTAAGACCACAGGAGTTCTGCTTTTGATGTTTTGTTTTTCTGCATTTTGCTCATCTGAGGCATCTATGGGTCAATTTCATTTTCATAATTTTATACACAGAATTGCTCTGTTTCTGTTTTCCAGCACCGAGGTCCCAGTGTTGCAACCGGTAATGCGCGGATAGCTATGAAGTGCTTCCATTACGCATCAGGCTATGGCCTGGTGCCAAACTCTGCCTGGGGCATTTGAAAAGGCTTAATGAGGTAGAAACCTAAAAAGGAAGGTGATAATACAGCTGTAAACATTTCCATATACATACATTTATATCTAGGTTTATCTATAATTCTGTCTGCTAATTTTTTCTACTGTGCTTGAAATTTGTCCAGGTTTGGTTGGATACGTGACTAGAGCTTGTCACTGTTCATAGTGTGGGTGTATGAATTTCACAGGAATAAATCTGTCAGTCTCTCATTTTTGTAGTGAGCTTTGGTTTGATAATGATGTTCTGCTTCAGTAGGGAAAGAAATTTTATTTGCCTGGTGTTTCCCAATTGGCATCTCTGTGGCCTGAAGTATATTGGGTCAGGTGATGGTAGTGTCTTAATTTCATTCAGATGTGACTCAGAGGTAGGTTGAGTATCCCAGCACTGAACCAGTTAGCTGCACATTGCAGGGGCATCTGTAAAAGTAGCTTTCTCTAGAGTGGAGCAGTCCTATGGCAGGGAGGTGTTTTGTCTAGCTGTATCTGTAACCAGGTTTTTATGTGAATAGTCTTGGTAGAAGAGCTGAGGATGCAGAATGCCTATACAAGAGATTAATCTGATTTGCAATGGCTGGCTGGAGCCAATGTCCGATGCTGATTTAAACCTACTCGGTCTCTTTTATAGAATTTGCATCATCATGTTGTTCACCCTTTTCCTCTACTTATAAAGATACTTAAGGATCTATGTTCCTTAAGATTCAGCATCTGAAGGTAAGGCAAATTACCGCCAGATGTGTCCAGTGAGGTTTAAATTTTCCAGTCAGAAAATGGTGTATAGCCATGGGGAAAGCCTAAAAACATGGATTTATCAGCAAAGATATTCCAAGCCCGCTGACATTTACTCTTCATTGTAGCCTTTGCCACAAGAGTTCAGAAATATCCTTTTCACAGAGATTTAAAATCTCACATTCTACTCCTGTGGGGATTGCTACTATATAGGGCCATGCTTTGTTTTCCTGGTAACCTTGATAATATGTGAAGCTTACCTATATTGAAGACTTCTGATCTTGCAACAGAAGGATGTTGTTCTAAGCTCTAGGAGTGAGCCCTCTGCTATTTACAGAGAAGCTTCCCCCATCATATGGAAAATAGATTTGAGAGACTTTTCTCTGGCCCATGCGATTCTATTCCTAGAAAATTAGTTAGCAGTCTTGACATGCCCCAGGACAAAAAACAAAAGGAGGGCAACAGGAACCTCTGTGTGCAATCTCCATTTTGAGCAATTGTAGATTTGTTGTAGTGACTAATTTTTCCCTTGAAACCAAAAAGCGAAGGAGGGTTGGCTAATGTGCTATGCAATGGTTGCTGCATCTGGGAGTTTAGAGTTGGACTGGAGCCTGAAGGAGCCTAATTTAGAAAATAATGAGCTTTGGGAGTGAGTACGAAATCTAAATATATGCATGTATGCTCATGTATAGTAGCCAGGACACAGTAAGTGCCACATGAGTGTTTGGATTTGAAAGGTCTCTCTTTTTTAGCTGTATCAGTTAAGAGGAAAACTGGAGGTTAAGAGCGGGTCAAAGTAGGTAACAGCAAGCAGTAACGTCCACCAGCAACTGATTTCAAATGGAAGAGCTGGAAAACCTTGTATCAAGTATATAAGCATGATTCCTTATTTCTCACCCTGGATTCTTTATTTTGTTCACATTTCAGATTGAAACCCCAGGGACGTGCCAGTAAATCTACAGAATAGGTTTATTTCTTTAAAAAAAATGAAGTCTTATTTCCTCAAAGTGTTTGGGGGTTTGCTGTTGTTAGAAAATCCCCAAATTAATAAAGTGTGTTTTTTATCACTGTGCCGGTCACCAGTGGTGAAAAGATGAAAGGGAAATAAAAAGAAGATAAATGAATTGAATAACAGAAAAAGCTTTCAAAATAAAAATCTCTTACAAAACAAAACAAAAAAGTGAATGTAAAATTGCTCCACTTTGTAAGCTAAGAATTTTAAATTTCAAAGCTTCCCATGAAACCCTTTACCTCTCTTCTGTCAGCTCTGCTACGAAGCTAGACTGGAGATGCATTGAACCTGATATGTTTTATCATGTGTAGCTAAAAGGTAGGACCTGCTACCAGCTCTTTTAGCAACTGAGAAATGTAAGACTGCAGTATGACACCTAGCATGGTGTTCCTACAGGAGGTATGGCAATGTGGGCCTGAATGATCTATCTTCTCTACTTATGAAAAGATCAGGCACCATCCCTGAGCCTTGCCAGGAAGGCACTGAGATATGCTTAAGCCCTCTACATAATACTCAGACACTGAAAAAGAACAGAAAAAGACATTTTCCAAGCATTGAGCAACTATGTAGTTCAAACTTGGTACAGGAGCAGCAAAGGTGCCTTGGGAACACAACCTCTTGGAGTGCCCAACATGAACCCATTTTGAAATGGATTGACAGAAGAATTAGGAGTGAGCAAGGCCTGGCCTTCCCTTCAAGGCTAAGGCTTAATCCACCATTTCCCTTTCTAGCTGGAACAGGAAACATCTATTATAGAAGGCTCTGGGGTTTCATTGCCAGTCATCTTGATGGGCCATGAGCCCCAGGACTTTTCAGAGACCTAGAAACAGCACAGCAGCTGCTAATGAACCAGCTGCTTCTTGGCCTGGGAGGGTGGAGGGCTGGACTTCATATATTGTATTGCAGTGAATATCACTGGTGAGAAAGGTCGTGTAACTTTTATACATGATTTTAAGCTCTTCCGATCTAATTTTAACAGAGAAAGAAATCCTGTCTTACTCTTACAACATTTGCAGAATTGCTTTCTCCAGCTGATGCTACTGCATGTGCAAGTCTGTCTGCTCCTGGAGAATGCCAGAGCTCTGAGACCTTTGGGGACTGATTATTTCTGGGATTCTGGGATTCTGTGATTTCTATCTCCCTAGCTCTTTTTTTCTATTGAGAGGAAGGGGGATAAGCTTCTCTTCCTTTCTCTGTACCAAAAAGCGTTTCTGGAATTTCTGAACTTGTTTTGGTTTCCTTGAAGCTTTGTTTTATCTTTTTTGGTTGTAACAGTGATTAGCTAATGACCAGGTAACTATTAGTGACCTTGTTTTAGTGTTTGCTTAACTTTGTAGAATCGTGTGATGTAATACTTATTGTTGTCTGTACTTGTACACAGAACAATAGAAAGCAGCTATTGTGTGTAGAATAAATTATCTATGACTCCCAAATAAAATGCAGCATAAAGGACCACAGGCACAGAATCAGAGCAGGAGCTTTAAAGCACAGGAAAAACATCATATCAGAGGATCCACGACTATCAACAGCTCAGGACTGGTCAAGTATTGGTTATCAAAGGAAAGCAACCTTGGCTGGGTCGAAGCAGTTCTAGTGGCAAGGGAAGAGAACAAAGAATTAGTATATAACATGTTAAACACACAGATGTGGCTAGAACGTGATATCACAGACCAAGGAAGAAAGAGCAGAGTGTAGATGCTGTTACCAAACATAAAAATGACCCCAACCCCACATCCGGGAGCGAAAAGGAAGAATCAGCACCCCATTCCTCCCAGAGAGGAGATGCTGACTGTGCTGGAACTCCCTTCCCGCAGCCTGAAGCCATCAACTTTCATACCCAGAGGGGCAGTGAGCTGAGCACACCACCAGAGGAAGAGGTAGGTTCTAGGAAGTTTGTGAATATGGCATTTTTAACTGCATTTCATTTGAACTGTGTAAGTATCATTGTAACTGGACTAAAAATAGTCTTTAATATGGATGCAACAAATTGGTAGCACGGTGCAGAGCAGAGTCTTTACTGTGACTACAGACTGGAGGTAGAAGGGAAAAAACATCAGTGTGTGTTGTAGCCCAGCACAAGCCTTGCCAGTAACTGGGACCATTCACCAGGGGTATTTCCAACTACTGGAGGGAGGCGTTCAGTGGTTTCATTTCTTGTAAAAGGAGTCACTGTCAATTATGTGCATTGCTGGTGAAAATCCAAAGGAAGTGCCACAGAACAGGGCAGGCCAGGCTGTGCCCAGCTTCCTGGGAAACTCCATGCTTCTATAAAATGGGTTGTGTGGTCTGTTGGGAAATACAGGCTTGACACATTTAAGAGGCGCAGTAAAATGAAGTGACGATGGCTTATTCCTGGCTTTTCAAACTGCTTGAACTGAGTGGTGCGTTTTACTGCTGTGCGGCAGGGTAGGGCCTAAGGTACTTGCTTACAATTGTGTGCGAGCAATGCTCACCCTTTGCAATAATAAAATTTTCCCTGTGAGCCCCATTTCGATTTCTACATGTTCTGCTTCACTGTTGGTTTGCCACTGCCAGCTACATTTGCTGAGTTTCAATCAGTCCTAACTGATAAATTTGTGAGACAGAGGGGTGGAAATGATCGCTGTGCTTTGGGATGATGGTAGCTGTTGCTGTGCAACAAAATATGCATATCTAAAGCCACTCAGGCAGGCATTGTAGGGTATATAAAAAATTATGGGAACACCTGACTGAAGGTGCATCATGATGTTGAGTAACCCACAGTGGCAGGCAGGTAATAAATGTGGTTAATCCATAGAATCGATGTATATTCCCTTTAGTGTGCCCCAGAATTCAGCTTCACTGTTGTCCGGCTCAGGTGTGGGGTGGCAGTGCATCACGACTCCCCTAACCTGAGTGCTGGGTCTCCTTCTTAGGGCCACCGACAAACTGGTGGAGAGGTTGGGAGGTGGCTAGGGACCCCTAATTTGGCCAGGTTATATTTCTATGGGTTTTTTCCCCATTTGGTATGGTGAACTTTATGTTGGTAAAAGAGGAATGAACCACCTATTTACTCAGAAAGAAGTAGGGGGAGTCTCAGAAGTACAAGCCACTCCATTTTAGTAGTATGTTTCCAAGGGGGTTTTGAAGTCTTACGCTTCATAACATATGGAAAACCATTAAAAATTAAAGTGTGGTTGTTCTTGCAGGATGAGATGAAGAATACAAGTATTGTAGACATGGATGTGAAGGAAGTATTCATTAAATATTTTTTTATATAAAATAAATTGGAGTGATTGGTGGCAGGCTTACGTTACATTATTTTCATTACTCATTTAATTTCATCACATGGAGTTGCTCTTTTCAAAATTGCTTGTGTTTCTAACACATCCAGATCATGGCAGCTCCCTCTCCTCTAACCCTAGTCTGCTTAACCTGGGCTGTGGTGAGTCTCCTGTATGCACGATAAATAGGAGTTTTGGCTTAGAGCAGTGACAATGTTGGTGCAACAGTATGCCTTCAGATTGCTCTGTCTCAAATTATAAATTCAGTGTAAAGAAAACCTTAGTCCCTCTCAATATATAATTTCTCCTTTGTTTTTAGCTTCCTACAGAGGGAACGCTATTTCAATACTGTTTCACAGAGTTCTGCACTTTTTCCCCATAAAATTACCAAGTCTATACATTGTATCATTTCATTATTATGTCCTAACATTAAAGTCCATACCTCCCTCTCTGAATCTCAGCTGACTTTGGTAGCATCAAGGCTAGTTGTGAGATAGGATATGGTTTTAAACACATATAAAAGGGAGATGATAAAATCAAACATGTTTCTTATGGTTACTTAAGTTGGTTAGCTGCTCTTCTGCCCTTTTCCCTGTGTTGCAACCATAGGCTCCATGGGGAGCAGTCGTCTCTGATGAGACAGTACTCATCATAAAGATGAGAATACATCCTGTATGCAACTTTTAGATAGTAGAAGTAGTTAAATGGAGAAATCTTTTGCAGAGAAAATAAGTAATATGCAGCCAAGCCCCTCTATTTCTCTGGGTCCTGAGTGCACAAAATGGCCTTATCTGCCCTGAGCAGCCTCACCTGACCCCACTGGGTACCTGTGCCCAGCCCTAACCCCAGCCCCCTTATGGAGTGATCCAGTCCACCCTTGTCCCCTTGCACTGTTCTGGTTGTCCCTGGGCTGGCAGGAGTCCACTGCTGCCACCAGTCCTATCCCACCTGTCGGCAAGGTCCCTGTCTATGATGGAGCCACCCAGCACCCTATCCCATCCCATCCCTGCTGTGGGGGGCAGCCCCCATGCCTGCTGCTCCCTCATGGTGAGCTCAGACACAGCTTTGGGGCCGGGGATCAAGCTTAAATAGGACTCCTATGCCCTTGCACAGGGGGTATGGGATGGGAACCCCAAATGACGTTACTCAGGGCAGTTAAGGCTATTGGTGCCCTTAGGGCCATGATGCTATTCTAATTAGCAATTCAAACAGTCATATACAGCCTCTTTATGCTACCCTGAGATCCAAAATGTTTGTTCAGAAAGAGCTTTGTTGCAGAGAAGCAGCTGTGTCGTGTGCACCCTTGCAAATCTGGAGATATTACAAAGCTCAGATATTGAACTGAAATCCCACACTGAAGATGGTGACAGCCTGAGCATGCACAAAGAAAATTACGTATTTTAGCATGGAGCATTGACCCGAGTGCTAATGGCACAGTCTGTCTAAACTGTAATGCAGGGTTGAGACTTTTTTCATCTGCTATTGGGATTACAGATTTCGGACAGAGAGCCTGTATATGACAGAAGGAAAAAACTGTGAGAGCCAGAGCTGCTTGAGAGAATAGGGCTTCCTGAGAGAGCAACACATTTAGCATTCATGGCAGAAACAGCAGAATAAAGTTTAGCAATATAACAGCAGGATCCTGTTGCAGTATTCCTTTGTAATAATAAGGAGAGAGAAGGATATTTCTTGCAATAAACCCCTACGTATATAAGTCCACAAAGATTGACTTATACTTTCTAGCTGAGGATCTAGTAAAGATCAAATGTGTTTTTCTCCACAACATGTCTGCACAGGCACGTGTAGAAAGACCTCAGTCTGCTGGAGAGAGTGAGATCAGTCTGGGAGGCTGTAAAGCAAAACTCAGCCCTGCTAAGAGGCTCAGTGTGATGTACAGCTTCCAGATTTAAGTAAGCGTGCATGGAAACAAAGGGCACCTCTGTAGCCAAGGGTATTCTACCTTTGCAGGCTTAGCTAGGGAAAAAGCTTGTCTGTGTCGCTGCAGCCTGTATAAAACTGTTAGTGAGTCTCATTTACAGAGTAGATCAAGACATCAGCTTGCTTGCCTCCTGCATGTTAGTCTCACCAAGCTTTGCCTTAGTGTCAGAGTTTAACCCTGGTGGGCAGCGCATCAACATGCAGCCGTTCACTTATTTCCCCCCAGTGGGATGGGGGAGAGAATCAGAAGGGTAAAAGTACAAAACCTCATGGGCTGAGGTAAAGACAGTTTAATAGGTAAAGCAAAAGCTGCACACACAAGCAAAGCAAAATTAGGAATTAATTCACTAGTTCCCGTTGGCAGGCAGGTGTTCAGCCATCTCCAGGAGAGCAGGGCTCCATCACATGTAATGGAAGACAAATGTCATAACTGTGAACGTCCCCCCTTCCACCTTTCCCTCAGCGTTTACTGCAGAGCAGGACATTGTATGGTGTATGTGTGACCCTTTGGTCAGTTGAGGTCAGCTGTCCCAGCTGTGTGCCCCCCCAGCTTCTTGCGCACCCCCAGCCTACTTGCTGGCAGGGTGGTGTGAGGAGCAGAAAATGTCTTGACACTGTGCAAGCACTGCTCAGCAAAAAGTAAAACATCCCTGTGCTATCAACACCGTTTTGGTCCCAAACCCAAAACACAGCACTGTACAAGCTACTGTGAAGACATTTAACTCTATCACAGAGAGAACATTACAATTATTTATGGTTGAATTATCTTTCAGTCTGGTTTGCAACCTTCTAGGCTTCCTTCCAAACACGTGAACTGCCGTTATACATTAGAAGCTCAAGTCTACATTTACATTAGAGTCTGTTTACCAGGGTCTAAGCTCTGAGATGCTCTGCTGTGTCACTACCTCTGCTATCCCCTATTATACTTTGTGAGTTACAACCTTGTCTCTCTATAAGGTACAAGACTCGCACAGGGGCACATGAAGAATATGTCATTATGTAGTGGTTGAAGAAGTGGTTCAATAGCTGGAACAGACTCATTAACTGTTTTCTCCAAAGGATTAACACGTCTCTGTATTTGACCTTTTGCTATGTTCTTTCCAATTTGTAGATACTGAACTCTCTAGTCAGCCAAAACACGTTGAGTTCAATGAGAATTGGGCTTACGTGAAAATTTCTGCTGGTTCCTTCTTCTGTTACCTTAACAACCAGTATGTTTACCTCACAAGTAACATTTTCATCTGAAGTGCCTCCCTCTTTCACATACATTTCCATTTTGAATATTCACTGAAGAATGAAACTGGAAACGAAATATTACAAAAATTTGTATATCCCTGTTCTCCCATAGGAATTCAAAATGTCATAAATCAAGCAGCTCTGCTGTCAAGTTGGGTTTTTTTAATTTACCCCCATCAAAAAGAGAAAACTTCTTGTTTAAGCAATTAAACACCAAAGACAAGATTACGAAATGGATGAGATCAGTGGGAGGTTCTCCATTTTCTCCAGCAAGCTTTGGATAAGGGTAAGCAGGGGTATTTCAAAAATAATTTCCTTGAGAAGCAACCAGTAACCAAAGTAGAATTAATAACTGATCTTCAATTTCTTTCTAAGAAAGAAGTTCTGCCATTTTCTACATTAGCAGCTCCAGGAATGGCAGTTTTCAGTGGAGGACTGCAGATTTTTTTAGATTACAAAGAAATAAATCTTCAAAATTCAGTTAAAGCTGTAAGATTCTCAACGATTGTACATGTAATAGTGCCACCAAATACATACTAGCATGTAGTCCACAATATCTTTCAATATGGTAAGGCTTAAAAATTGTTACATTCCAAGAAGTTTTGTTGGTAATCTGCCTGTATGAAAAAATTTCTTTATATGGGAAGACGGGTAGTTCACACTCCTTGATTCAATAGCGCACATCATCATGTTCTTAAATTTAAAGTACGCACAGGAGCAACCCAGACTTCATGTATGATTAATGCTCATTTCATTGACAAGAGTCTGGATATTACTGACCGTATTCTATACATTTCCTATGGATGGCTGTCTCTGGGACTTTTAAACTGTTGTAATACTAAGTTTACTTTAAACTCTATCATGAATGCACTTTGAGGATATAATTAATTCATATTATGCTTGTGAGTTTTTCATCCTTCAGTACGGTGTGCAAATTTTCAGTTAGTAATCCTTTTCTGACAAATCAAAACCCCTAAGTCATCACATCAAAATGTCTTGCAATGACATTATACTTTTAAAAGTTATGTTTCAAACTTGTTAAGGCCTCAATCAAAGAAAGCACTTAACCTTTCCTGAACGACATGTTTAAACACATTCTATCAAGTCATAAAATAATGGATTTATAATCTATTTGAAATGTGTCTGCAAGGTTTGAAGTGAGAAAAAAACCAAACAAAACAAAACAAAATAACAAAAACCCCACAATATTTTCTATTACATTTGTTTTGAAATGGATACTACTTAATTTTATTTTGTCAGCAGGATAAATTACTTTCCTTAAAATTCCAATGAAATTTTACTTGGCAAGTGCTTAATGACAGCTAGGTGCTGCTGGAAAACCCTTGGCTAAATTCATAATGCTTACTATAAAATAGGTGACTGCACATGCAGTTCTTGCCTTGATTAGCTGTTCTGCTGAAGACAGGCGGGTAGATTAGACAATCAGGTTTCTTTCTTTCTCCTCTTCCCACTTTCCTCAGTCTTGTTAAGTCTCAGATTTGCTTATGGGCTGGAGTTTCTAGTTTCATCTCCAGAGCTGATTACACTTACCTCTGTTACCACACCAGATGAGAAAAAACAGAGAAATAGAGCAATATATATAATCAGCTATAAGCTCTGCTTCCAGTTCATCTTTACCCCAACTTCTTCCTCTTCTGTTCTTAGTGGTTTATGCAGGTCTACACCTGCAAGAGAGTAGATTCAGATTTTTGTTTTCAGTATCATTTCCACAAATTTGTATTGGGATGACATTTGTGCCAGGAAATGTGCTTGAAGATTGTATAGTTTAGGTATGCATCTGTACCCCTTGCTGCTTATCGAGCAGAACTTTTTAAATGCTTCTGAGCATCTTGAAATAAGAAAGCAGATTAACAAAAGAAAAACCCTCAAACTCCTCCCATTTTGCTGAACACAACTGGTATAAGACTAGGAGCACCACAATTTCTATATCATCATTTGGAATGTCAGTTTACTGGTTTTAGATTAATTGAGATGTGCTTTACACAATATTTGAAGCTAGCAATACCAATCATCTTTAAAACTAACCCCTATTTCATCTGTTCAGAGTGGTAAAATTGACTCAGACATAGAAGAAAAGGTAGTATTGTGGCAGAATTACAATACAACAGTTGTGGTTTTTTACAATATTGGAAAATCCTCATTACAGGTTTACTGAATTTATCACACAATGTAATAACAGGATCTTCTACAATCCAAATCCCACATTTTTAGCAACAAAATAGACAACAAAGAGATATTCTCTTACTGATATGAAATGAGCCTGTGCTCGTTCTGTAGTTGTGTGCATTTGTGCAACTCGAAAGAAAACAAAAGTGAGTTGTACAAAATGCATTAATGGATCCATTGTTTTGTTGCCGGACAACAATGTTCAAAACCAGTGTAGGCCATAATACATTTTCCTTTTATTCCTGACTGTATTAGGGGAAGATTCACTTCAGTGCATCTACATTACTGTTTTAGATCAGATCAGGAGAGCACTTTTGAAGCAGACCTCCCACTCCCCCTGATTTACTGGTTTGCATCACAGTATGCAACTTTTCTATTTGGATGGAAATAAACTGAAAGCTGTGTTCATTCCACTCATGGGTAGTCTGTCCATGGCACCACATTAGAGATACTCTAGAACATCTTTGTTCCAACTACGTATCTTGTGGACACCGCATCCTAGCACTAATTGTTTCCACAGATCTTTCCTTACAGTACCTTACTGCTTGTAAGTCTAGACATCGCTAGGAAGACCTGGTCAGGAAGACGGCATGACTGGGTGAGGAAGACTTTCTAGAAAGCAGGAGGAGGTTGCAACATCTTTTGTGGAGCTAGTGACTGTTTAGGGAGAGAAGGTCCTGTGGCAAGGCCATGTAGCACCACCTGCAGCCGGAATCCTGCAGCTCACACAGCCCATGGAATTGCAGTGAAGAACACAGAGCAGTCAACAAGCCTCAGGTGGGGCTGAAGAACTTCCCAAGTACCAGAGAGGAATGTGCAGAGCTTGCTCACTGCAAATCAGAAAGACAATGAGCTAATCTGGAAGGAAGAGTTGCTGTCAGAACATGGCAATCAGGAAGAAAGTCAGGTATAAATTATTTTTATGTTCTGTCAGGCTTATTGGTTGGGCTAATCTAGTTGGGCTTCACTAGCAAATTGGGTTTATTTGCCTAGATTTTGCACAGCTCATACCTGGCTTTTTGAAATTTTTGATCTTCTTTAGGGAAAGGGACAAGGCAGATCCACCTCAAAGCTTTGGCTGACTCAGGGTATCATACCAGGCCATGTGTAAAGTTAGTTCTGTGGTCCCTACAAGGAATTAGTCTTCCACAGAGCTGGAATAAATGGTATCTTCAATCAAACAGGTAAAGTCAAATGGGGATCACTGAAGTCAAAAGCAGGCAAGGATGGTTTTTGGACACTAGATGTGTCAAACTGGAAAATAATAACATTGTGTTGGAAGGTGCTGGATGGGAGCAATACGGCTGACTTGTAGAAAATGTTAAAGACACTGGAAATGTTGTTCTCCGACTGAGATCGCTTAATGAATTGTCAAGGTCTCATTTTCTCATTGATGCTGGTAGTACCTCACTACACAGACGACCCCCACAGAGTCAGTGCTATATTATTTGAAATAGACAAAAGTAGCAGTGACTGAAACATAATCTTTTAAAATCACTACATGGAAATTTAATACTCACCATTTCTTTAAGGTGTTCAGCTCACTGATTTTAAGTGACGAACATTAAAGTTCATTTAGGAAGCTGAATGCTCATTTTAAAAATATGTCATCAGACACATTTCAAATTGAAACACAGGCCTGCTGATGTCGGGGAATGCCTTCCTTCAGCAGAGCATTCAAGCTAGTCATAGAATAAGGAAAGCTGCATTTGGCTCATGAATAGCAAGAGGAAATTCTTTACAATTCTGATTTATGCCCTTTTCAAGTAGTTCTGAAACAGTTTAATGTTTGGAGACAGTTTCATAAGTACCTAGTAACATGACTATGAGGACACCTGCAGAAGATAGTACTGATGAGTATACGCTACAGATACAAAAATTTTACTGCTTGTTTAGACGCTAGCAGTAAATAATAATTATTATCAATTGATTGAAACACTGAAAACACATTAGCCCTTTA
Organism: Limosa lapponica baueri; assembly: GCA_002844005.1. Classification (NCBI taxonomy): domain Eukaryota; kingdom Metazoa; phylum Chordata; class Aves; order Charadriiformes; family Scolopacidae; genus Limosa; species Limosa lapponica. The sequence continues at coordinate 116,128 of KZ506300.1, read as the reverse complement.
TAAACAGTTTATATACAAAAGCTTAAGGTAGACTGTAGCCAAAACATAAAAACGTGTTAGTTATTACAGGGGCCTGATTAGGGTCAGTAGCGGTTAGCTTCTGCTGCTTCTAACCAGAACAGCACTGTAGCTGGCAGCATGGAAAGGAAGATATTGTATGGGTTTGTGTGTGGTGTACAAAAGGATGCATCGAGTTCAATGCGTAACAGCATAACCAGGAGACTTTTAATTTAATTAATCGGATCAGTCTCCTTCAGAGATGCTTGAAATTGCAGCAACAAAGGTAGCATCTTGTGGTGTGTTTGCCATAGGTTGAACGTGTGCAGACCTTGGCTGTGAACAGCAGAGAAGATTACAGTGGAAGCTGAAGAGAAACAATCCATTCCATATTGTAAGTTCACCGCTAAAAAGGCTACGGGGATGTTAAACTCTCATTTCACAGGGCAGTTGGTACCCAGGCGGGCAGTGATCTGTGATTACTGGGTACTGTGAATGGTTCACCTGTTTCATTCCACTCCTTCTCACATCCTTCATCCGTGCTTTATTTCCCTGTTTGTATCTTGTCACGAAACCAAGATAATAAGTCCTTTTGAGCAAAGAATATTGTTTGATCATGGCTGTAAAGCATCAAGCACAATGGGGCATTCATCAGCAGTTATGATTGCTAATAAAAAGTGAATGCAAAAAAATACATCGATAGGGAAAACAAATTTTATGTTGAAAAGATTTTGAGTATCTCCTGTAGATAAGGACCGTGAGGAGTGGCTAAACTCCTGAGACACACTGGTTCTGCACAAGTTCTGCATCTGTGTTTAAAAACACAAAAGGAAATCTATATTTTGGCCTAGGGAAAAATGCAGGTGCCCAATATGAAAACAGACCAGCCTTATAGGATGTTTTTCCTGGAGATAGATGGAACTGACTACTTGTTTTAAAAAAGGAGTTGCAGCTGTTTCAGGTGAGATCATTTGGGTTTCTTACACAGAGCACATAGCAGGGGAGCGACTACTGAGGGATCTGAGCCACAACACTGGATATTGAATGCACCTTCAGGACAGTGCAAAGCCTTAATTGTCTAAATGAAAAAGCCTATTTAGATAAACTAAATCAGTAGCCCAGTGTTGGGGCACAGCCAATTTTGGGCTGTTACAGGCAACAATGCTGCAAATCTGGCCACTTGTTTAGCTGCTGTAGGTGACTGACTTCGCTCACCCAAGCATTAAAATCTAAATATCTCTCAGTCTGACAGCGAATCACTTTAGAGTCACTGGTGGTACAAACAGCCCAGGAAGCAAGCACTCTTACAAACTTTTATCCTAGTAGAGATTGGACGTGATTGCTGTATCTCTGACCTTGCTGTCTTGCAGCGTTTAAAACAATCTGATCTTCTGACGGCTTGCAGGCTTTGGCAAATAGAGCTTCTACTCCGACTTTGGCAAATACAATCTTTATCCAGTATCCCCTCAATAAACTGCTGGAGGAATAATTTTCCTAGCACATTGGTTCCACCATGTCACCTCTCTTTGTGTGTCCTCACTGTCCCTTCTTTCCCCTGGACATCACACCTCAAGGCTCCCTGTGACCTGTCCTTACCTGACTGACCACCTCCTGTCTGCTGCCAACAGGCCAGTTCTTGCCTCCCTTCTGCCAGGTGCCTGTGCCATCTGACCATTAACCATTGTCTGAAAACATTTCATGCCCTCTCTCCACCAGCCTTCATGCAGAAAAGTCATTCTCCAGAAACCTCAACTTAGCCCACTGACAACTTGCAATTCATTTTTGGACAAACCCCTTATTGAGATGCCTAGGAAAATTTGCCTTGAGCTTGACTGTGGCCTTTCATTGTGACTACTGTCACCATATTTGCTGCTTTGTCCTCCATTTGACCCTTACCTAGCTAACTTGTCCCTTACTTAGCTAACTTGTCCCTTACTTAAGTAATCTTTCGAGTCTTTTTCTACTGCCTCCTGGGCATCACTTCAAATGTGAATGCTTCAAACTGCTTGTGAATTGAAACAAATGGGAGAGCCTAACAGAAATTAAATGTTTTTAATGTAGGTTTTTTTCCTAAGAACTGAGCTTGAGGCTGTTCCTGGAATGGTAATTTAGATTAAATTAAATTTACAGGTACATTTATTTTTGCACACAAATATGAGGAAATTTTTTTTTTTCTGTTGATTGTCTACAGTGCCCAAGTCTGAGTCTACATCCCCTTGTGAAGAACTCTGAAACGGCTCCCTGCAGTCACTGTGAGCCCTGCTTACTGCTGCATATAGATAAACCCTAACACCCCATGTGTTGCCTTAGATTTAAGTATTTTAAATCAAGACAGTTTGGGGGCAATAAAAACATAGACAAGAATAATACCAGCCTGTGGGTTGGATAGGATAGGATTCCAATAAGTGATTCCATGTAATAAATAACAGATCCAATGAAACTGGAATGGATAATAATGTTCTTATACAGATATTTCCTTTGATATTCTTGGTTCCCCCTGAGTCGTTTTTGCATTAATGTCAGCATGAATGGGAGTCGAATTGGACCTTTAGTTGGTGTTACAAAAAAAAAGTGCTGGGAACTGATAACGGTGTCATGATTTTTTTGGGATTGGAGCAGTACCAGCAAACGGTACCTAAGAGACCTACTTGGCTGGGAAGCTTGTGTGTCAGAATCAGAGAAATGAGAAGAGAATGATGTGTTGCCTTTTCCGGAGAAGACTTTAGGTTTTTCTTATGGGTTAATACAGCAAAACATAATAAAGTGAACTATGTAGTCCTCATATACTTGTTCTGTATGTCACTGTTCATGTATATAATTTTTGCACATGCTGATTGTTCAAAAAAGGAATCTCCATTTTATGTAGCAAACGTTGGTGAGCATCAGATACATAAAACATTTTTGACTGAATGTATCAGATAACAGACTTCTAGCAATAAAGCTACAAGTTTGTTCGCGAGCAACTTGAAAAACAGAAATTTCTGTGTGAAGATGCAGTCATGTGTTTGGATCGCTCATATGTTTATCACCTCTGGATTATTAATACCTCTGGTGACAAAAATGCAATCTGATTGAAAATTACCACTTTTCTTTTGTGTGATGTCTACTTTCCCTTAGAAATTGTAGAAAGAAGACAGTTTGATAGAATTAAGTATGCTCCTGTCTGGGTTTTGTACTTGTTTAAACTGTTTGCTTGTGACTAACTTTAGTATCTAATTAAAGCTGCTGCCTTCCTGGTGTATCTCTTGAGAAATGCTGCCATCCAGGTAATTAATTCGCTGTGCCTGCACTGGCTTAGATACCTATATTTGCAGCAGGCTACTTTAGAGCATGCAGTCTTATCATTGACCTTGGAAACATCTGGTGCTGGCCTCTTGCTCAAGAAGGATTTGGAACAAGACAGGCATCAGACCTGACCCTGTATGAGGATTCCCACTTTTCTAGCATTATCATTTTCAGTTCTATGAGATGCTGCTAACATGTTGCATCATGTGTGAGGAAGATGATTCCTTATTTCAGTTACAATCAACCCATTGGCACTGTGTAATGGGAAACATCTTAAAGAACAATCAACACTGATTTTGCCAGGCACCCTTAGGTAGCCTCATCTGATGTACTGGGTGTCTCTGAGTAGAAACATGCTGCCAGATGGCCTCCTTGGCACTTAAGCTTTCCAGAGTACAGCTTTTCTTAAAGTTCTAGGTGCAACAGAGAGAGTTGCTTTGCCCTTCAGCATTGAATTTCTAGCCCAGATAGGTTAATTAATTTATGAAATGTTATCATTGCTTTGCAAGATGTGATGTCTCTGTATCTTCAGCCTTGACTGCAAGTAAAGGAGAAGAAGGTTTTGCCAGTAACAGAGGTGGTATAAAGCTGAGAGACCGCTCTTTCTGTTGGTTAGAGTTATGTCAAGATTAGTGTAGTTGGGCTGATATTTACCAGATCAGAGATGTACATCAACCTTCTTTAAATATAAATATACATACACACATGCATATGTGTGTACGTACCTTAAACATGGTATTTTGGCATATATATCTGTCTCAATTAAACTATTTTTAATATATATATCTTGTAAATATTCTCTCTCACATGTACATGTACATATACATACACATATACCACCCAAAATGGCTGAGTAGCTTTGGGGGGAAATTTGATGTTTTACCTATGCTAAAATATTCTGGTGAACTTTTCTCTTGAGAATGTTTATATTGTTCAAGTTTGGAAAAATAAATTTGGGGCTTAGCAACCTCAGTTGAGATGTACATATGGGTTTTTTCAGATGTGCTTTCAGTTCCAGCCCAATTTGTTCAAATGTTAAGACTTGGGAAAGAGGCTCTCCTTCTTCCATGATCTCCACCCATGCACCTTTTTCTTGGTTAGATCTCTGATACATGCACCTGCACTGGACAAGTTCTGGCCTGAAGCTCAACATGGCTTGGCCTGTAGTTTGCAGACATGAGATGGTACATGCTGTGCTGTGAGCAGGAAGGACTAGACCGGTTGTCTGATCTGACTATGATGTCAAACAGAAGGACTGGAACTGCAGAGAAATGAGATTTCTGAGAAAGGACCTGATGCCAGAGAGGAGCAAGTAAATCAGAAGCAGAGGTGAAGCAAGAAGAATAAAGGCTGGAGCTAGGTCTGGTCATGGAGGTCTATCTCTGTGAAGTGTTCTGTCTGTGCTCTGGTGTTGATCTGAGATGAGACACCCTTAAGCACAAAGACATGGAGAATGCCGATCTGAACTTCAGACAAACCTGCTTCAGCTCTATTTGTGTCTCCTGTCAATGGCTGCATGGCATGACAGCAGACATCCAGTGACCCAGCCCATAGTCAGCACTCAGTTGTATCTAGCAAAACAGTTCATGCGCAGAAAACTTTGCAATAGGAATTAGTTGGAAATGGCAACCGCTGCATAATAATGGGTATGAATTTTAAGTTAATAAACAGAATCCTTCACTGGGAAACTAACTCTGAAATGATAACTTGCAACTTGATTGTATGAAGGCTTTAATAAATGTGCTTAATTTTCAGTTGAGTAAACATCCCTGGAAACACCATGCAAGTGAGGCTCATGCGTGCTCTGGAGTGTTACGTTACCACACTTACGAGCATGCTAAGTATTAAGATAATGATGTGCTAAACCTCAGGCTTACCTGTAAGCAAATGAGAGGTCATACCCAACTTTTTTTGAAAGTGAGCATGTTTTAGAGTTCTCAGAAATGGCTCATGCACACGGGTAGTTACAGCATGGTCAGTGATGACAGCAGTGGCCCACAGAGGGGCCTGAGTGGGAACAGAAATGCAAACGTGATGCAAGAGTCTATGAAAATGGTCTGAACTGCCAGTTGCCTCTAAAGCAATGCACATGGTCAACTGTTCTGTAAGAAATCCAAGGACTGAAATATATTAGCATAAAAATTGCACTGCTTGACACAGTTAACAGATTTATCAAATCAAGACTGTTTTCAGATTATCTGCAATTGGTAGAAAGACCCTTCAGTGGAATTATCAGTATTACCTGTGAATAGCCTGCCCTAAGAGAGCTTTTTTTCATACTGCAACTTTTCACGTTTTCAAAGGTACCTTTCTTCTGAGTAACATCACTTATCAGTCCTGTGGTAGCACAGAGAGCCTGTGTGAGTCACTCTGAACAGGGGAAAGCTTTCAATTTAGTATGTAGTGTTCAAGGGGGGGCCCTTTCCAGTGTTTCCACATGAAGAGTTTTACATTTGAATTTTTTAACCCGAAGACAGTAAATTCTGATCAGTATTACTCTGCAACATTGTTCAATTTCCAATAATTGTTCTTTTCATAGCAATAAAGTAGATTTACTTGATCACTAGCAACTAAACCAATAAGTTAGCCTGCAACGCAAGATGGATTGAAGGAGTTTTTATTAGTACTTAATTGATTTTTGCTCTAGATGCTCATGCAAAGTAAACAGTGTCATTAAATAAAGATTTGTTTTAAATGCGATCAGTGGGCAATCTGCTTGCTACTATCCTTTCTTCAACAGGAAAGGCTTCAGGGGAGAACTTACTGTGATCCTAATAGTACTGAGGAGACAATCTAAAAAAAACCCACCCAGCTGTTGTAGACAATGTGGTTTAAAAAGGAATTACCTTGGAGATGCGATGCGAATTTCCTACCATATTTAATTCTGTTTTCCACTTAAGTCCCATCCATTTTCAGAATGAAGAATTTCTTGTGTCAACGTTGGTATTCTGTCTGTTTTTTCCTTCTGTGTCTTTTACCCTCTGATTTAGAATTTAACAGCTGCTTATTTTGAATACTACAGCTGAAATGTTAAGCTTTATTTCTGCTGTGGTAACTGATCTCTCTTGCCTTTACCTCTCTATTTCTAGCTTCATGATTTTATGAACTGACAAGCTGTTACTTTGTTTAACAGCAAAACATGATACCTCCCTTCCACAAACACAAGGCAAAAAAAGAACCCTTGCAAAAGCTAGGAGTTGCAAACATCTGAGCTCTTCTTTGCAAAGTTTTCAGAAATAGAGCCGTAAATATACAAGGATATTTATCATACTAGATTCTCCATTATTGCTAACATAATTAAATATAATAAGTCTATCCAGATTTATATCGGCATAATAAAAAGCAATATTTCATGCTCACAGTCACTTGCATGCTAGAGAAACAAAAAGCTTCTTTAAATCTGGAAGATAATACTTACAAAAGGAGTGTAATATTCACTTTAATTCTAATTTGGGGTCTAAGTTTATTGTCCTGGATAGTAGAGAATGACTGAGGGTGTGGCTTTCAATAGCCAATTTATATACTAAGGTATACAAATTGCTGGGCCAGTTAACATGTGGAAAGAATATGATTTTGATTCACTTTGATTTACTGTCTGAAACTATACCAATTTTCCTCTCCTCCCAAATTGGTAGGAAATAGCAATACCATAATACTACAATAAGTAGTTCTTGTACTACTAAGTATGAATATGCTGCATGAGATGAATGAGATGAGGCACCTTATGTAATTTAATTCCTGGGCTCCTTTTCTTCCAAAAA
>KZ506300.1:61801-72526 GCA_002844005.1 Limosa lapponica baueri | reverse complement strand
ACTCATTTCTGCTTAGCTTTTACTGTAGGAGCAATGCATGCTGCAATGTTCAAATTTTTCTTAATAATCTCAACCATCATCTGGTAAAGTTGTATATGAGAAAGAAATTACCGTAATTGGCCTTGACAAACAAAAAAACCTAAGAGTTTTGCCACCAGGCATTATTGAATAATAATTAGAAAGGAGTCTCTGGAGGGTGGAAATAAATGGGGTGTGTAATTTTACTGGCTTTAAAATGTGACATGAAAATATTTTGTTCTTTGTATTGTTCTTGCATAGCACCTTGAGTGTTGTCTTCTCTGCTTTACTGTGGGAGTCATCATTAGTCATCAGGACAGGTAGCTCCATTCCAGAGGCATCAAGCAATAGATGCATAACATCCATATAGTATAGAGCAGCAAATAACATCATATTCTTACCATGGAAGAGCTGTGTTGTGGTCTGTTAAATTCATCCCTTGATCCCATTTGATATGTGTCTTTGGCTGCATGAAGAAGAGCTGTTTTGAGCCTGTTGACTGTCAGTTCTGTCTTGTACTATTGTTTCTTTGATCAACCTGATATGTCTTGAAGATTGGCAAGATTTTAAATAAACTAGAATTTATTAGGGACAGGAGGGTAAGGCTGGTACAGTGGCAGATGCGCAAAGGTGGCAATTAAGTTTTCTTACTTCCTTTGACAGTAAGTTTTTATCTCACTGTTTTCTCAGCCACCTCAGCGTGGACTCACACACTTTGATGGTGAGTACAGCAAGGAAGGGTGGGCAAGACAGGAAGGGATGATGTTGTCAGTCAAACCTACTCAACAGAAAACTTGTGTTCGGTTTACTGGGTGTTCGCTTTCTATTCTGCTTTCTATTCAAGATTGTTCTGGTCATTAAGTACATAATTATGCCATATAAACAGTTTCATTTTTTCGAGACTATGTGGAGACTGAACATCTGAGAATCTGAGAATTTGGTGCATGGCCAGATTTCATACTGAATACTCTTTTCCACTTCTTGATCATCAGTACTAACATAATTGTGATATTAGTAAAAAGATTAAGAAGTGCAAAAGCCAGGGAGCAGGATGTTCTTCTCAGAGGCAAATTGTTCAGTTCTTCAGCTGTGAATATACAAAATAATGTTCAGTCAAGCGTTGCACATAAGTGCCTCACAATAAATAAATAAAAAAAATTAGCACAGATTGGACACATTATTGGACAGATCATCCAGACTGTTGTGTGTTTGGTTTCCTGAAGTACTATTGTATAAATACGCATTTAATCTTTTGTATGTGCCATGGTCAGTGATGCCTTTTAACTTATTTTCCCATATGAAAGACCAGCATATTTCCTACTCTGTATGCAGACTTTTTAACTCTGTAGTAAGTAATAATAATTTATAACCATCCTGTCTTTTTTTTCCTGCTTTCCCTTTCTTCGTTTCCCAGCCCAAGAAGTTTAGGTCTTCACTGCCATATTCTTTGAAATACAATAAACTATGAAAGTCTTCTTCAGACTGCCAGAAAAGCAGACAATTATTGCAAGGTGGTGGGAGTTTTTGATCTGACACCAGCCAGAGCAATCGCAAGGCTGGTGACCTTTGGGTTCTCAAGAAGTTGTTTTTATGAGGACAGAATGGTAGAACACTTATGTCCTGCATGTCCGTCACTGGAAGGAAAGGCATTTAGGTGGAAATAGAACATAAGGAAGTTTTTGGCTCCTGTGGAGCTTGACTTCTTTGAAAATTCTTCACTCTTATTCCTGGTAGTAATCAAGGATGGAGACAAGTTTACAACAGGGAGACATTTCAGAAGAATAGATCTGCAGCTATTTAAATATCAGTGAGCTGTGTGTGAAATTTTGCACCAAAGTAATTACACTCTTAATTTCAGAGGAAGAATTGTGCCTTGCTTATCTTTGCCGTACCTCCTAGTGCATGTTAATTCCTTCATCCTTGTGATTTAAGCGTTAGCTTAGTAGTTGGGCTGTATTTGAAGTATTTCGTACCAGAACACATGCAGTAGCATGAGAGATATGATAGCAGTACCATTCTATGCATTCTTTTCTTGACAATGTCTTCCTTCTGTGTCATGTTACTTAGACAGGATTGGCTCAATTGCCACATATAAATGTCTATTTCTGTTTGAGAAAAGAGATGGGAAACTGAATTAAGTGTTCATTGCCAGTTAGTATTTAAAGATGCGGTTATATTCAGACAGCCTGTACTGGCAATGCTGAGCTCATATGTGACTTGTTTTGCTCAGTCCAGACACGATAGATATAGAAGCTGCAGAAACAACTGGATTTGCATGCTCCTACTCCATTTTAGAAGATAGTGAGCACCATGAGTCCTAGTCAGTCTCTCAGCATTGACTACATTAGCTTCAAGACCAGTCGTTGTGGAGAGTGAATCGTTTTACCTCTTGTATGGCTGGGGAGGAGGATCCCTGGAAGTGCTCAAGGCCAGGCTGGATGGGGCTTTGAGCAGCCTGGTCTAGTGGGAGGTGTCCTGGCCCATAGCAGCGAGGTTGGAACTGGATTATCTTTAAGGTCCCTTCCAACTTAAACCTTTCTATGATTCTATGCCTTGTGCCGTAATGTATTGAGGGGTGATGCACGCAGGGCAGTGTGCCTGTAGCTGATGTGTTGATACTTCTTTTTCTGTACCTCTAATGCTGCAGCAGACCCACCAAAACCACATTCCCCAATCACAAGGGATTGTCTTCTAAGCATCCACAGTGCTTCACTCAAACCTAGTATGAACTGAAAAAAAAGCTTGTAGGTAGAACATGACGTGATTTTTAGTAATATTTGGGTGAAGAGTCCTGTGCTGTCGTCTGAGGTCATGCTGTATCCTGAACAGTTTAGTTTGGATGGATGGAGGAATACAGTTCTCTGTGGCGTTATAGGTGTACTGCTTTTTTGCTTTAGGAGTTTTTTATAGTTTTTTCCAAGAAAAAAATGCAACGCAAATGGAGCTCACTAGCGTAGGATACTCAAACATTTAAACTGACAAAAATCATTAGTCCTTACATTCTGAAGAGCACGCGGATTAGTTCAAAGAACTTAAAAGCCAAATGTCACTTTTCATCTTCGGAACAGATGCTTCTAGTCTGTTGGAAATGTGAGGCAGGAAGCTTGGATTTCTCTTGCTGTTTGGGAGGCAGAAGAATATAAGCTACATTAATTAGCCCAGTTAGTAACGTTGATGTCAGAGGTGGGAACCTGAACTGGCCAACTGTCTGCCAAACCTATACATGTATCATAAGCATAGTTTCATTGCCTCAGTATTGATTTTGGCACCTACAGGTAGTGTTTAGCTGGCTCAGTGGAACATTCCCTGGGGCTTTACCAGGAACTATTTACACTAGTTAAAATTCACCAGCACTTCTAAAGCCTTTTAGAAAGTATGCTGTCAACAGTTTCTGAACAGTGAAAGAAATCTTGACGCCATCTGTCTAGTCAGGCACAGCCCAACCCTGATGAATCGCTTGTCCTCTTAAACTTAAACTAATTAAAATTTTATTTGGGTGATGACTGTTTGTCTTCAGCTTTTTAAAGATTAAGTTTCTTACAGTAACAGGAAAACAAAACTTGGTAGCAATCTCTTTCAACAACACTTCTATTTAAAAGCTTCTAACACAAAGGCAAGGACCAGTGTGAAATTCAGACATGATATTGAGTTGAGTTTTTCAGACTCAGAGCTGCATCTTTTGGTATTGCTGCTTCAGAGTGTTCAGAGTTGAGCCAGATTTGCAATGTATATTTAAATTTTTCATTGTACTTCTTGAAACTATAACCGTCACTGAAATGTTTGAAGCTTTTTATGGTGTTGATATTGTTGTGGATTTTGGAAGGAAAAAATTAGTTTTGGCCTTCTACACTGTTTGCTGAATTAAAAGGAAATGTTTGCTAAGTTCTGTTTGAGTCAAACCAAACTCAAATGGCTGGAACCTCAGTTAACATGTGTTGCCATAGCCTTACTTGTTTTCTTGGGTCTGAAATTTCTAAAAATGAATGTATAAGAATATCAGCTGTAGTTCTATAGTTTGTCTGGAAATTGTTCTGTATAGCTGCTGTCGGTAATTTTTTTTCTGGGATAAACCAGGTCAGAGTGAAGGTATATTCACTTTGGAATACAATAGGCTGGGAAATCCCTTTGTCTAGAATGACATTTTATAACATGAGACACGTTTCATACTCAACAGGCAACACCATCCTGTTGCTATAGAAGAGCAAACGATTTAACTCCTGATTATAAACACCCAAATAATTCCTGGGAATGGGAGCATTGAGCATTCATTATTGAGGACAGAAATAATTTTCCTCCTCAGAGGCAAAAGGGGAGAATTTTAAAATAAACTAAAAAAGAGGGATGGGTGTCCTGTCACATCTCTACCCCCAGCAAGAGTATTTTCCTTAGTTGATGGTGGTGCTATTTGTGATTTCTGTTGCCATTAGCTTGAGTAGACATTGATCTTACAGTAAAAAAAATAGAGAAGTGCTTAAGAACATTTATCTAGAGGGTTATTCACTCTCAAGCGAATTAATGGTATGAATATTTACAGGGATATTCACCCTGAAGAAGATATGGTATCAGGAAAAGTAACAGCTGAAGCAGCCCCTACCTTCTTGAAAACTTCCCTCCAACATATTGGAATCGATCATATGGTGGAGATAATTGTAAAAGCCATAAGGTTGTTAATCATCATATCTCTTTTCATATCCACAGAGGACAGAAATGGCCCTTTGGTTCATTCTGAGTTCTTGTACTTTCCCTTCCACATGTGTAAGGTATGTTGAACACGTTGCTTCATATAAGGGAGGCATCCCTGGCTACTTTCTTTTTTTCCTTCCTGGTGCCAACTGACTAAGAGAAGGAGCCACATTGATTTCCTTGGGGCGTGAGTAGTTGCTACAATTACCCATCTTCCCCCACCTTGGAAATTAGCATTAGACGTTTTAGTCCCTTTGCTTATAAACACATCAGATATAAGGACCTAAGAAGAGCTAGAAGCGTTGGTGTGGCATGGGAGTCTCATCTCAAAGATGCAGGACATGCATAGTGTGGTCTTACTCCGCAATATTCTCCCTTTATCAGCAGGGACTTGTACTTGAGGGACTTCCGAACTCAGAGGTGCCAGCAGGCTGTATGAAAGGTGCTGTGTTTCTCTGTGATACCCCTCAACTTGTCCAGCAGTGATTTGAATGCATGTAACCCTCGGCAGCCACAATGTCCTACCGTAAGGAGTTTCACAGCTTAACTGCACATTCTGTGTGAAAATATTTTTGTCTGTTTTGATCATGGCACTGGTGATTTTATTTGATGTCCTTCAGTTTTCATCTGTGAAGAGGGCTGACCTATCATTCCTTATCATCTCTGTGCTGTTTAGCAGGTAAAGGTCAAGTTGATGATCAAAAAATATCAAATCTGAGCTCTTTCAGTTGCTCTTCATCATGATATTTTTTGGTGTTAACTGGGTTTCTGTTTCTATTTGCACTTCCTGAAAAATATTCACGTTGTAAAAATGTAGGATTTTCCTTTCTTTCCTATTTTGTTACGTAACTTACTTAATCAGTAGAGCTGTGTTTTTGTCATAGAATGAATGGTCATAAGAAACCGGGGGGGGGGAAAGAAAAGGATAATCCGTCTATCTTCATCCAAGTAGAGATCTTTTTCCTACAGTACATTTTCTCATGCTTATTTCTAAACTGTTACACAGAAACGAAATTTCAGCTGTTGTGTCCACAAATGATATGTGAACAGATTTCAATTTCCATGAATTTGCCTATTATTCAAAATTATTTGGCTGTTCCAGCCAATTGATTGCTCTGCCTTTGTTATTTGCAATTTATTTGTTCTCTGTGTTTGGTCACTGATTGCATGTAATGTTCCTATTCTTGGATAGAAAGTCTTCCAAGCTCATAAAGCCCTTCGGAAGGGACTGCGCAAATACTCTGGCAAATACATTACCGCATGCGTATTTGCAGTGGCTTTTCATATGTATGATAATAGAATGTAAATAAAAGAAATGGTGAATGTAATTTAAATGGTTATAAGAATTGTTTGTATGAGTGTTCTGGAATATTTTGTGATGGATTAATGTTACTACATCTCCTGGATACGTTTTAAAATGGACTTTTTAAAGGCACTGTCTTCAAATTTCTCTCCTATACATCATTGAGATAGGAATTCATTCTGGCTATTTCTGCATGATAAGCCTTAAGTTATTTTATATTTTATTTGAAATAAATAAATTTCCATAAGCAAAAGTACCACTTAATCCAAGACAAAATGCAAGGAGCTGCTTCTGTCCCAGGAATGCTCTGATACAGTAATTTGGACATCTGCTTAATTAAAAAAAAATAAAGACTAAGCAGTGTCTTTCTATGGAGAGCATCACGCAGCTGATGTTGGAAATTTTGGTGGGAAAAGGAACCTGCCATTGTGAGTATGTATGGGCATTAGCTGGGCTCTTCTTTTGTAGCAAGACTTACTGAAAGAGTTGATTGTGCTGACTTGTAAACCATCGTCATTAGCTTTCAGAGATAACAGCCAGAAGTAGAGGGGAGAGGTGGCATCTCTGTGCTTTCATTTGGGTCTTTCTGCGGTTTTGAGCACATGTGTAGGTAACACATGGATTATGTTTTCAAGGTTTCCTGCTAGAAATAGTTGTTGGTTTTTAAATGGAACTTTAGGCTTGTGAACAGGTACCGATGTGACTTCTGGCATAAATTCTGCAGGTTTTGTGCCTGAGATTGCGTTTCTAGATTTTTGTGTTTTGTTCTATTGCCAGTATTCAGAATTCCTTCCACTTCATTACCACTTCTAAATTTGTGACTAGTATGCTGTTTTTTCTGTCAAGATATTTAGGGAAAAGTTTTAAAAAAACCACCAGCCCTTTAGTAACCGATGAGGCACTTTCCTTCAAACTGAAACACTGTCATTTATCGGTATTTTTTCTTTTCAGCCTCTCAATTTTAATTCATAAGTCCTTGCTTTTATTCAAATCAATTTGAATTATTTTTTTAATTGAGATTTTGAGGTACAACACCAGCTTCATTAAAATCTAAGTATATGAATTCCACTGTGCCCCCTTAATCCACTAATTTTGCAACTCTGTGCAAAAGAAGCTATCTCGTCAGGCAAGATTTGTTCTTGTGTTTCATTGCTGGTGGTCCTTTTTCCCTCCAGGCCTGGGATTTTCAACTGTGCATAATGCTGGCTTATTTCTTTTACCAGTGCAGTCAGTGGGAGATTTACTGATTTCTTCGGTGACAACAGCTTTAGGGCCTGTGTGGTGTGGTTCACAAATACCCACCCCCCACCCCCCCCAAGATGTCTAGCTTTTTGTTCATGAAGTGCCAGAGTACCAATGCGACTGTCTCTGGTTGTCTGGTAATTTTCATTGATGCTTATTTTAGACCACCTGAAGACCTGCTTAAGTATTCCAGAAAAATTGGTGGGAAGTTAACTAGACTTTAAAAAAAAAAAACATAGCATTTCACTTCTAGGTTGTTTTTTTTATCTTTTGGTTTGGGTTTTCTTTAGTTTGTTCATGTAGGCTTGTCCTTGTTACTTTACTCCTTCCTCTGAAGCAACTGGAGGGAAGGTTGCCTTCAAACGGGGTGTTCCTACTCTTGTCCTTAAGGCTATGAACAAGGAGAAGCAGTGTTTGCTGGAGAAAGTGGAATAACGTACCCATTTTAGCTTTTTAATGATGCAATTCTCTCCCATCAACCTCTACTCTCTGTGCCATGGGAGCCTATCCTTGGCAGTGCAGAAGGCAATTCAGTGAAGCTTTGTTTGCAAATAACTCTACAATTTTTACTATTTCCAGGTAAAGGAAACTTAAATTGCTGGTTGTCCTGTTGCGTTTTAAAGAGCAACAGCTAATTACTTTGTTTCCTTCTCAGCAGCAATAAAATAAGTGATGTCATCATGGCATTAAAAATTAGGACACTGTCCAAGGCAATCGTTGAGTCACCCATAATCAGGATTCTAACTTCAGGGTGTCCAATTTGAGATTAATTAGAAGTGTCCTAAAATAGGTATTTCTAAATTGCCTCCAACTGGGCTCCTCAATGTTACTAATTCTGAACCACTCTTAAATGAACACAGACTTGGCCAAAAAGCCAAACAATAAAAAGTTCTTCAAGCTGGTGATTAAAACCCCGCACTCCACCCAAATGCGTGCCATAAATAAGGGACTTACTCCTACCATGACAAAATTAGTTGAGGAGAAAAAAGGCTCATGGTAAAACTTGTAAATGTCATCTTTGTTAGTATGGCGCGTGTAGGAGCGTTTTCTAAAAAGGAGGATTCAGTACGACGTGAATAGATGAGTACAATATGTTAAGCCTTGGGAATAACACAGTAAATCTCCAAGTCTTGCATTATGCAGTATGTTGTTGGGAACACTATTTCTCTCTGTTTAATTTGTAAGATGTACTGTTCCACCAACTACAATGCAGCCCTGGAGTTATTGCTCCTTTTGGGAAAAGGAAACGAAATAGGGTCATTGGTTTCATTTGTTTGAGCCTCTGAGAAAGATACAATTCTGTTGTGTTCAAAACAAATATGGTACAGTTGTTGGAGAGTCTGGGGACTCCCAAGTGCGTAACAACACAAGTACAAATTACGGCAGGTCAGACAGAAGCTGTGTTAATTATGCACATGGTAAGAGAACATTGGGATAGTGTCTCCCCCTCTGGGCCCCATCCTCTGCCAAGTGATTGGTGAGACCCAATGTATAGACTCGTTCAGAAAAAGAGGTGAAGAAAAATAGTCATTCCCTTGATAACAAAGCCAAGTATCCATCCCTGGGAGGGATGGGCTCAGGTAGCTTGCTCACTGCCCCAAGTTCAAAGAAGGAATAAAAGGGTAAGAAACGTGACAATGTGGGGAGATGGCTCTTGGTGGAACCCGTAGGGGTTGCACACCTGGTGTTACCTTAGCTCAGAGGTGGGGAACTGGAAATAGTTCTGTTGCTAGACTAGCAGACTAGACTGCTAGTTGAAAGTTGAAAGGAATGATTTTTTACTTAGGATTAACTTCTTAGCTAGATCTCTCAAATACTAATAATTTTACCACCACAGAGTGACTGCGAGAAACCAGAGATAATTTAAAAATATAAGATTTTTCTAAAGGCTGTAGCTATAGTCACAAAAGCAAAAGTAATGACCTCTGTTTGGGAAGTTCAGGAGATGTGTTGTTCACTATGATGGCTTAATAATTTCTCTGTACCTTTGCTGACAGTTCAGCACCTTTTATGTTTCAATTAACTTGTTCCCCATTAAAATACATTTTGATGCATAATTCTGCAGGAAGTGGTTTTATTATGGTTCTCGGTGTTTTCTTTGAACAACATGAGAAATACTAAGGATTCTGCCTAAAAAAAGAATCAAAAGACAAACTGAGTTAGAATGGAGATAGCAGGGAAATGAAAATCGGCTACAGTGCATGTCAGGTGGATGTTCAGAGTGAGTTATGACTTCTGCTGGAAACTGGTGGACAAATCACTGCACCACTAAAATCAGGGATTGCATCTTCCACCAGCCTAATCCTGCTGTGAGCAACCTGAACTTGGCATTAGCTACCAGGTGAAGCCTTGCCCTAGATCTTTGCTTTGGTGGCATGCCTATCAAATCTTCTGAGGAGGAGCTCACAAATGGCAGGTGATCATGCTTAGCCACACTTTGCAGACCCAGCTTCAGATTTTCCTGCAGCATAAAGGAAATAAACCCACTTAGTCATTTGAGCAGAAGAGAATCCTGTACTAATGCATACTCTCCCCATTATTATTTTTTAAGGGTGATGAGCAGAGGTGCCAGGGATTACAGAATGAATGACAGATAGTGTACTTGCTGCAATGAGAGACTGGAGATAAGTAACTGGCAGGCTATGTTTCTGTGTTTGAGAGATCAGCATGGGAGCTGAATGAATATCAGAGTTTGTAACCTACACTAAATAATGAGGGTATGCACCCAAAACATCTATACACGAACTGTGGCTAATGTAATGATAGGAGCAGTATACACTGGGGAAGCAATCTGTGCTATTCCAAAGGACAGCATGTGAAAATAAATTAAAAAAAATAGTTCAACAGGCAAAAAGTTAAAAGCAGTGACAGCATATCAAGCGAACCAGCAAGGTATCCAACACGCAGAATATAGCTGAAAAACAGTTTAAGGCTTCCTTTTTTGGCTAAAAAAAAGAAAAAGGAATATTCATCCTGAACAGCTTTATTTCTTGTAGGTCCCACTGAAAACCTGTTTAAATAAGAAAATCTTTTTTCTCTCTAAGATTTGTATCCCTTCCTTTTCTCTGCTGAGGACTGGGAGTTTGTTGTGTATGTTAAGCGCACACAGGCAGGTTTTCTTCATAGAAGACAAAGCAGTTTAAAGGACAGTTATTCATAGGATGAAACTGGGGAAGACGGAATATGTAAAGGCTTTGTCAGGGCATTTTGACATGTTTAGTTGAATTGAAGCTCATAAATTTTGGGGATGTAATCACTAACAAGTAGATGTTTTGCCCTTGGAAGCAAGCAGTCAGAAAAACCAACAATAATGCATCATAATCTGCCTGATAGTAGACAAACAAGTAGTCAAAAGAGGCTCAACAAAAGTTTGGGAAGTGACATTTGCAGCTGGCAACCCTGCAGTGAAGACTTCCCAGCATTTCAAGAGAAAACCAGAAATGGATATATTATATTATACTGTAAAAAAAAAAAAAAAA
>KZ506300.1:21032-60440 GCA_002844005.1 Limosa lapponica baueri | reverse complement strand
TTTTTTTTTTTTTTTAGATTGATAGGTTAGGTGTAAAGAGGAATACTCTTCCCCTTCTTATAGGTGTTGCTGGGAAATGGCTGTGTAGGATCTTTAATTATTCCCACTTTGCAGGCAAGATCAACAGGACACCTGGCTGAAAGATGCTGTCACTCTCTCTGTCTACAGTTGCTGTAGGACTGTTTCCTGAAATGATGATGCTTTCCAATATCACTGCTGTTTCCTAACTACTTTCACAGGCCCTTTTTGTGTCCATGCAAGTTATGGTAATGCTAGAGGGGTCCACATGATGCAGATAAGATGCGATAAGGCTGACAGCCTCGTATTCTGGTTTTTATTATCATTTCTAAACATTCAAGAGTATAAGCCTAAGAGACAAATGACAGTTCTAGTCCTGAAAAAATTGCAACCAGAAAGCCTGATCCAAAACTGACTGGGCTTTTGGACATAGTGTCACCGACTTTGAATCTGGGCCTTTTGCCTTAGTGCCAAGCAAGTTACCCTCATGTAGTTTTGATCAGGTAGAATATAAACTTGAAAGAGTACCAATATACTACAGGCTTGTTTTCTTTTTAGGAAGCTATTGCAGTGTGGGAGGTCACTAATTGGTTCAAAGATGCCTTTTGAACATGTTTTGATGACCACTGTTAGTAGCAGCTATTGAATGCTGCCCAGGTGGTCATTTGATCTGATTTGTAGTAACTTAAAAAGGCGGACTCTTGCATGTGTAAAACGTGTGTCTGCTCAACCCCTAATATCTGTAGAGGCAGTAGCAGCCAGAGATGAACCAAGCAGATCATCTCTTGGTCTCTCCTCTTTCTTCTCTTTCTTAAAAAACGGCTAAAAAGTAAACGTAATTTATATGATTGATTTAGATGATCTACACTGAGAGATATATAGCTAAAAATCTGGCCAGATTTTCAGAAAAGACTAACTAAACAGGATATACTTCAAGAAATAGGTTTCTAAAAGCTATCTTGTTTTGATTATCCAACCACCATTTGTTAGTTCATCCAAAAGAATTCCTTACAGGCCAGTTATAAATTGTCTTCTCTAGCAAAGTTACTCATAGTGGATAAACTATAACAACATAATTGTCTAGGGTTTGTTTGGGCAATTCTGTTTTACTGTGTACTTAAATCACATTGTGAAACATAATATAATGATAATATCTGATAATATCTCAAAGTAAAAGTATATTAAATAAGGATTTTTCATTTCCAGTGTATTTTACACATTTTGTCTATGCTTTCTTAATCTAGTGTAATATAATTAGGAACTTCTGGGTTTGGTGCTGTAGGTTTTATTTGACATATCAAATAAATGTTTTAATATTCATTTTAGTACTGTTGTTCTATCAATTTCTGCATTTCCTGCTGTGAAAAAACATGGGTTGGTCCACATGGCACCCAGGAAACCTCTGGGTAATAAAAATGACAACAGAAAAAGAGTTGATACTCGGAAAATAGGCTAAGTCTTGCAGTTGTGCCGCAGGAAAGTGCAAAATTAATTAAGTAGTTAGTGAGCTCAGTAGCTTTAAGTGTGGGGGAGGAATGGCTTTGTTTTATTGAGGTTGGAGTCTTGGCAGCAGAGGAGAGAGGGAGGTGACTTTATAAGAAACATTCAAACATTCTGAAATCCTGGTTTTCTCCTGGCTCAGTTGGGTGGGGGGGAACCTGTAACAGTTGTAAGGAGATTACTAGCTGCACTATTTCATATTGGAAAATACAGAAAGCAAAAGATACGCAACTCTGAAAATTGCCTCCCACAGATCACCCTGCAAGAAACACCGGGTCTGTGTTTCTCTAAAGGACCATGTGTGCGGTTGGGTTTGTTCTTTTGTGTGGGTATGTGAACTTAAGGGTGTGCATGCAAAAATCCTAAGCAGGTTCAGGACATGGGGGTGCTGTAGTTAAAGTAAGTTGAGCTGATGGGTATCGTTTGTTGAATCTTTCTCATGGAAGCCCCAGTGCTTGGGCTGATTGAGGGTCATGGGGATCCGGGTTACACCATGTTCCTTCAAGCCTGCTTGCACCAGCTATCTCAGCTTGTGTATATTTCGTCCTTAACACGTTCAGCATCAAAATAGCTTCAAACCTGAGGGCAAGAACTGTTTTCTGGCTGTGATAGATGCTGGTGGTGATACAGGCCTGACATGAGTCAGGTATTAGTCACGGAGCGTTCTGCACTTCCAAAGATCCGGGCTGTAACTTAGCGTGCAGAGAACAGAGGGGTTTTACGTAGCGCAGCCCTTACTCCCCATTTCAATCAGATGAGCAGGATGACGGGGTTAAAGGCTTTGGATCTTATTAAAGGCCAAGGCTGGGGCTGAGATTTTGGTTGGCACTAATGCCAGGGATGCCATGGGGAGAGAGCAGGGGGTACTCCGTGTGTTTCACAAGTGCCAGCTACCTAAAGGGACACAAATCACTCCAGTCCCAGCCCAGTCGTGCCAAGTCTGATGAAGAGCACCTGTGAACAGCACTGCTGGGGCTGCCCTTCTCCGCCTGCCAGCTGAGGGTGTGCTGGTACCCCTCTAGTGCCTATGGCATTTGTCGTGAGCTGCGCCCTGCTGTCAGCAGGCGGTGGCCGTGACATACTTTCTGCTTAAGAATAGCAAAAACCTTCTTCACTTTACATAAAAATAAAACCCGCGTGAAGCAGCTGAGTAGCTTGTAATCCTGATAGTGTAAAGTTGGCAGGAGAGGCAGAGCTTTCACTCCTTCCTTCTAGACGCTAACGCGGGCTGTGCTTAGATGAGGAGGGAATGAGACTTGTGATCGATGTGTGGTTCAGTGTTTGAACATTGCCTGACTTCTAAATGCAGAGAGTTCAATTGATTTCCCTGGCAGGAACTATGCCAATGTAAAGATGGGGCTTGCAACGGGATTTTTTCAAATATTCTGAAGTTGTAGTTAAAAACTGGATTTTTGAGAGACTCAATACACTATCCCAGATCTTAAGCCTGATTATCTCTGTGGTACCCCGGTGGAAGCTGAGCTACTTTGAAAAATAGTCCCTGGAGTATACTTCATATCGTAATAAATTTTCCAGTCTGAATCTGCCAAAATACTTCTAACTCGCTTTTCTGAGCTTCTGGCTTGCGCTGGTTTTCTCAAGCATCAGGTGGATTGAAATTGTTTTTATTTATTTTAAATAAAATGCAATTGTGTAATTTTGATTATGGGAGCTGAGAGCATAAGAAAAACACCTGATATCATGAGAAGGGTGACTAATGTTGGCAACCCTGGCAATGCTGGTAGATGTTAGAAAGTAAAGGAGAGCAGATGGCATTTCATGATTTTTTGAGTGCTTTGCTTATCTTTGTATCTCTAATGTAGCCCTTTGAAGAACATTACCTGAATGTTAACCTTTTCCTTCTCTCACCAAAAAAAAAAAAGTTATAATAATCATAATTTTTTCAAAGCAGAGACTGTGTTATGATCACATCTGGTAATGTCACAGCACTGTACCTCTGCATTCGTACAAAGATAGTTTGTGCTTGGAAGACACTGCTTTGTATCTCTAATGTAGCCCTTTGAAGAACATTACCTGAATGTTAACCTTTTCCTTCTCTCACCAAAAAAAAAAAAAGTTATAATAATCATAATTTTTTCAAAGCAGAGACTGTGTTATGATCACATCTGGTAATGTCACAGCACTGTACCTCTGCATTCGTACAAAGATAGTTTGCGCTTGGAAGACACTGCTTTGTATTAGCAGTGAGCATTTTATTTTCAACTTTTCCCTCCAAAATTTCTTGGAAAAAACCCACAAAATTGTAAGTACACATAGCATGCTCTTGCCTTCAAAACCGTGGCAAGCCTCTGGGTTTATTTGGCTTTGTGGCAGTGCAAAGTTCATCACTCCACACTTCAAATGAACCTGAAGAAGCAGTGTGGGAAATGGAGAGGTTGTCCAGAGGGAGGGACTGGGAGCCAGATCCTGCTGTGCAGTTTGTAAAGAGCAAGCGTCAAAGGGCGGTTTTTGCTTGTGAACTTCAAAGATGTCAAAATAGGTTCTTTCTCAGCAGTCATGTGGCACTAAGAGAAAACTAACTACGCAGTCTAATAATTGGTGGGAAAGGAAAGAAAAGTTGTTGAAGTGCTGGCAGATCTATATTATCCCCAACGTGGCAAATGCAAAGTTAGATCTGTCACTGAATGTGTGGAAAGCTTGAACAGATTCCATGTGTACCATGAGGGGTTATGATAGATGTCTGAGGAAAGATTATATTTAGGAGTCAGAGAGATACTGGTGTAGGAACTTAATCTCAAATGTCAACACAGCTTTTATAGTAAAAAAAAAAAAAAAAAAAAAAAAAAAAAAATTCTAGTTTAAGGAAGTTTTTCAGAGTATACCACACCAGTGAAACCACAACATTACGAGAGTCGGTGCTGGTATGGGCATAGCAGTAAAGACAGACTGGTTTCATGATCCCAGTACGTACAACTAATCCAGGAAACCTTTCCAGTGGAAACTCAGTCTGGGATTTCTGCAGGGTGAGTTCACTCAGCATCATGGCAAGCTCAGCAGCTAGCATTAATTACTTTGTTTGATTCCCAAGCAGAAAGACAATTTTAAATTTGCAATTGGTTAAATATGGGCTATTGAGCAGCATCAGATTTCCATGACAAAAGCAAAGAAATGTATTGTGGAAGGGGATAAAAAGTGGTTTATTTGAACTGCAAAGCTCCTTTAGTATTTTAATAAGTACTCTTACCATGCTGGGACACTTCATAGTATCATAAAATCATAGAATGGTTAGAGTTGGAAGGAACCTTGAAGATCATCGAGTTCCAACCCCCCTGCCATGGGCAGGGACACCTCCCACTAGAGCAGGTTGCTCAGAGCCCCATCCAGCCCAGACTTGAACACTTAAACCCTTACTGGATAGTTCAAGATTGCAAGTCTCAGGGTCAGTTCAAATATGAAATCGAAGTGGTGGAGTAGCAGCAACAACGTTCCCTGAGCCAGAGTGTTATTGCAGGTCTGGTCAGTACTGCTGTTTGGTAGTCTTCAACTTCCAGGCCGGCACGCTGGAGGAGTTGTGCTAACAGCCATCCAGCCACGGCCACAGGGCTTGGAGCAGGGTAGGTGCTTCTCTGGGGATGTAGAGGAGAAGCTTTGTCCCTTCCAAAGGTCTGGCCCCTTGGGCTAGGACATCTTCCCGTGTAATGGCAGGGGACCGTTTATTGCAATAGATCAGTGCTGGCTGGTTTTGGTGGATTGCTCTTATCCAAGGCAAAAAGCACAGTGAGATGGGGACAGTGAGGTACTCTCTGAGGGGCTATCCACCAGAGTAGCTGTGACTTCGAGGGGCAGGCAACACTTGGCTGCTGGATTCGTGGTTTGTGATCCTAAAGTGTAAAATAAATAAATAAATAAATAAATAAAATCAAAAGCAGAAGGGGAAACAAAATGTATTTCAGGCAGAAAAGCAGGCAAAGCCGCCTGAGACCTGAGCTCAGCTGGGCTGGGAGTTTTGTCAGCTGTGGGCTGCTCCTTGCTGCGACAAGCTTAGGTCTCAGGCTGTTGTCTCACAGGAAAACATATCACTCGTATGTAGCATGTATAAAAGTAGGTTGTTTTCTGTGCTCGGCCACATCTGTGCCAGAAAGGTATTTGTTCAGGCAGGCAAGAGGAGGAATGACCGCTTCCTTTAGGCTAGCGACAGACACTTGCCCTGTGGAAGGAAATTGAGTGGTGTTTCCCTGACACAAGTGCTTGGGAATTACGCACTTAGCCTGGCACATCCAGTCTTAGTGGTGTTACAGGCTTTTGTGGGTTCAGTCTGGCAGCTGCAGTCAGGGAAGAAGTTTTCCCCTTCCTTTGTGGAGACAGCCATACATGAAGATCGGTGCCTTTGGCTTGGCTGAAGCACACCACTTGAGCTGATGTTGACCAACTCTCTGGTAATCAATGCCCCAAAGATACAAATAAGCTTTTTCAATTGATGTCTGGGTTACTTTGTTGATGTTTTTTTAATTCATTTTTTTTTCCTGTATTCAGAGGGTCATTTATTTCCATTGTTCTTGCCTGTCACACCACAGGGGAATATTCTTGAAATTAAACACTTCTAGTTGCTCGCTGCAGAGTGACAACTGAGTTACCAAATCAGTTGGTTCTGTAAAGCTTTCAGATAAAGCTGCAAACATTCTGCCTTGACTGCATGAAGGAAGCAAAAAGAGTGAGTATTAATGGAAGTCTGACACCTATAGAAGCTCAATGACACCTATTTTTCATCCCTCCCAAACAGATATATAATGCTATAGTATTTTCTTTTCCTCTGCATTTATGCTCTGACATTTCAGACAAGCGTTAGCACTTTAAAAGCTTAGTCTTATAATCTGGAGGTGAAAATTGCTCACCAGATTTTAAACAAAATAAAATAAAATGCAACCATTCAAAACTGTGTCAATGAAAAGCAGTTATGATGGATGTGGCACAAGAAGATAAAAGTAAGGAATTGTTATTAGGCCTCACAAGCCCAAAACCTAATATCCAAATAATTGTTCCAGCTGAGGTTGCTGAGAAGAGAGAGACTAGATTTCCACACGGTGATTATTTTCCACAGAGTAAAGCCCAGGAAGTGATGAACAGCTGCAGTATGAGCCCTCACAGATGGACAAAATGAGCATGTTTCCTCTCCTAGGATCACTCTATTACTTGAAGTTACTTTTCCTTCAACATCAGAGTGGTTCCATCAGTTTTGTAATATTAAGAAAATACTTGCCTTTTTTTTTTATGGACCTCTCTGTGTATTCATTCATGTGAACTTTGTTTTTTATGTTAATAGTGTTCCTGAGTTTTTGTATCATTTTCCATCAGTACGTTCCCTGTATAAACTAACAAATTTAATTTTGCTTTGCATACAACCAAACCTCCATCAGCTGCTGTGGAGCAGTTCCTGGTTTTCAGAAGTGCAAGTGGGATCATTCAGAACCAAGTCCCTACCCAAATTGTCTGCCTTCATACAGTGCAGTTGGACAGTTATGCCTAATCAGGAACGTCTCAGCTCTTTAATATGTAGGTAGTGGGAGAATTCAAACGGTGCCGTGACTGTATGATTGACCAGTCTTCCTCTGAAATTGCGTCAGTGTTCTGTATTCCAGTTAATTAAATCTTACATGTAAGGGTTCAGTTAGAACTGTTTAAAAGCCTCTTCAAGAAGATTTGTAGCCTTAATGAATTTTGCTTTTAGAGTTGCAATGATATAGGGTAAATGACAGTCCTACTAGATAAGCGATCTATCATGATAGATACATGATTGATCATGGGGTCTGAAGTCAGTGCAACTGCTCTGATATACACCTGCCAAATATGTGGTTCTAGATACCTAGAAAATATGTATTTTAAGGAAGTGGTATGTCAAGGAGTGAGTGGTACAGCCTTGTTGCATCGCTTACACATCTATCAAGTTACGTGTGCTACTGTGTCTGAGCTCTGACCTCTATATCAAATGGTAAGGTTATTGGTGTAAGTTAGAAGGGAGAGTTTTTCTATTTGTCTCTGTGATAAAGCCTCTTGGGTTGTCTGCATGATTGACAACGGTTTTGAAGTTTTATCAGAGAACAAACTGATGGGCCAATTGATGGGGAGACATAAATTTACATCAGTTACACATTGTTAGTTTTTGCTAACAGTGCTCTTTGCCCTGGCGTTTATTTGTGCAAAACCTGCTTGATACAGAGTATAAGGCCAAGTTACTTTGTAGTTAGAATTAATAAAAAAAAGGAATTTATCAAGTGGAATAAAATGACCATATTACAGAAATAATTACGAAACAGTTAATAGAAATTGAAAGGGTTGGGAAACTAATCTAGTGGTGGCTGGGATGCAGGAGAAAGCGGCAGTAGTCCATCAGAAGTCAACGCTCCTCCCTACAACCTGCTCTTCTCAGTGGCTTTCTCATTCTCATAAAACATATGATGCCTTTTACAGAATATTTCAATGGAGAATTTTTCTTCCCCTGAAGAACAGATCAATTTGTAGTGCAGTGCATTCATTATTTGCTCTGAGGTTTTGATAATGTTGAGCAAGCTAGTCCATGCTTTTTCTACAGGAAACATAGCTCTGTGGTACAGGACTAATTCTCTGTACAAGCACGTCACTGGGAGTGCGCCGGCAGCGACCACCTGTGGTGGCCACCCATGCAAAATAACAATCACATTTTGAAGGCAGTATTTTGCCTGGTAGCAAATATGAAGGAGATACCCAACACTGAGCTGAAGAAAAAGGGATTACCACTGAAAGGTGTAAAGTTCTAAAGTCATTGCTGAAGTACAAGGCCTGACCCACAAACCCCTTCCCTGTATTTGTAAGGCTGAAGCCTGAATTATTCATAGAGCGGGGACTCTGAGCAAACTGCAGAAGCCAGCGTGCTTAAGGTGATTAATGAAGAGTCTGAACTGGTGCTTTACGATATGGATGAGTCATTAATATAACAGACACGCTAACAAGCACGGGAGAGGGTTTGTGTGGGAGGGTGGAGGAGCCATCTCTCCTTAGGTTGCTAACAGAGGTGAGCCTGAGCAACAGGGCTGGTTACATCTCAGTGCTCCCAGGTGTTTAATTTCAGCTCATCGGTTAAAGAGACACATCCTCATAGTGTGTGATTAGTATTACGATGAAAACCAATCACATGCACTTCAATGGGATTAACGTGTTCAAGTGCTTTAGGGTATTGTGCCCTACACCTTTGAAGAGGGTAGTGTTAATTCTGCGTTCAATGAGTTGAGCGTGTCTCTCAGCCACTGTTCACAAGGCACTTAGCTTTGAAAGGGGGCACAGTAATTAAAATTCATTTCATAGAAGCCCCCAAGATGTACATATGTTCTGTGCATACAGATTGTGTAGCTCGTGGGGTTCACAATCCCATCTTCTGTCTGTTTATATTAATTCTGTCTTCTTTTTTCATTAAAGTTTAGGGGATAGACCAATTTTTAATTTGAGGATTTATTTTTTTTTGCTGGAGAAATGGGCAAATGGTGAGACATTGTATTCACATGAAGGAATTAGTATTACATTTGAAACTGGTTAAACAACCATGGAAGGAAAAAAAATCCTTTCTTCTCCACTGCTAAATATTTAACAGGCTGCTGAATGATCAAAGGTCCCTTTTAGGAATTTTAAACGACAAGATAAAAATGAGTTTAAATTCTCTAACATTTGCATTTGTGACAGCAAGAATATGAGAAGCAATGTCAAATGCTTGAAGTCCTCCCACTTGTGCAGCGATCACTGAGTCACTGTACTGATACAAGCCAATTTAGAATACTTTACCCCTGCTATAAACGTTGGGCCTAACTCAATTGGGAAATGGGAGCATCACCCACACAACACAAAGCGCTGGAACGTTTTTCTTTCGTGCAAGATAATCAGCAGCAGTATAAAAAATAACTTCAGTGCTGAAGGGGTTCTGTTTCAGCAGTGGATAGTTGTTGGGGGAATATTGTCTCCAAAGTCTACTTCGACTTACGTAAAACTTGGTTTCCACAGAGTTATTGGAACATGTATTAGGAAAACAATTTTGCTTGGATGCTGTCCCTTTATATGTGAGTCTTAATGCTCCTACTGCATTGTAGGTACAGTAGAAGAGTTCTTTTGGCACTGATTTAATTTGGGAAATTACAGATGGATAAATGCTCAGTCTGCCTATCTTGCTAAATAAAAATAGTTTGTATCAGATTTCAAAGACATCATACCTTACTTTGGCACTTGAAACACTTTGGATTTCTGAAGTTAGTTCTTGACTCACTACAGCGTTTTTTTAGTATTAAACCTATGTAAAAGCTTTGACTTCCATGGAACTAACTACTTGCTTAAGTATATGCTTGAAAATCTTTTGATGAATCAGGGCTTATATGATTTTAAATGTGTAAAAATAATTCTAGTAGATCAGCTTTGATTAGTAAAGTTATTTTAAGCATCTCATCAGATTGCTTATATACAGCATACGTTTCTTGTTGATGTTGCAACGAATGTGTTGAATTCCTTTTCTGCAAGAATCCATTAAAAAAAAAACACTTCTGAATATTTGTGGTACTAGATATCATTCTGTAATTAGCTTTTGGAGTATGCTAGATGGTCCAAGACACATCCTGGCAGAAGTCTCTTCTGTTTTGGTAAATGTAGCCCACTAAGCATCCACACTTTGCATATGTATGTTTGAAATGTTGCAAGAATAGGAAAGAGATTAGTAACATTAGAGCAGTCACTGCTGCAATTTCCAATACCGCTGCCTTTCTTAGATAATTCTTGGAAGGTGGGCAACTAAACCAAAGCATAAGAACCACTCTTTGTTGCCTGCTCTTACAGAAATGATACACATATACAGCAGAAATCACTGTTATTTTCCAGTGTAGTTTCTCATTGAATCTGCTTGTTGAACAATGCTTATTATGAAATAGTAAACACATCAACTGGCTTTATGCTAAACCACTACACAAATCATCATACTTTAATGATAGCCGTTGAAGTACCCCTATGATGGAAATGCAAAAATACTTGTTGGATAACTGAAACAAAATGATTTGGAAATCATGATTAAAAGATGATGATATAGCATACTGCTCAATTTCATTTAGTTTGCTCATGGCAAACTACATTTACTTTTAGCCTCATATTCCACATAAGTATTTTCTAGCATGGCTCATTTCTAAAATGGCATTTGCACATAAATTCACCAGCTGGGTGTCTAACTGATATTGCTTGAGCATTTGCAAACACTTAGGCATCCGGCTGCGTCAATAACTCAAGTGAGATGTTTGTATTCAGTTCTGCATGGGTGATTCTCAAGAACTGGCTCTCATTCTTATCTAAATGTTCACCAACCGATACATGTAGAGAAACATCTTTATAGCTGGTAGCAGATAGGTTTTTGTGGTGTTTTCAAACCACAGGGAGTCTTATCATAAATGCAACATCTTTTTCTGAAGCATGGACTGGTCCTGCCAGTCTGTTTTGCATCATCCTCATGCTGAAAATATGAAAGGGCTCCATGATAGTGAGAACCTAAATGCTGAAGATGTTGTATTGCTCTGGGCAGCATATCAGTGTTCATTGCAGGAACTGTGAATGTGACTTGTTGGAGAAAGAACTGTAGTGACTGTAATTGATTTGCCACGTGTTCTTTCAATTCCTCCTCTGTTTTAAGTGAGCATCTTCATTTCTATTGAATAAGCTTTGATAATCATTCTCACTGGCATGACGTGCATGAAATTATTCTTCCTCAACTTCATCTGAGCTTCTGTAAATCATATGTAGCCCACTGTTATGCCATGAATTTGAAGAAAAGTGGGTTTGGTTTTGGTTTTTCTATTTATCCCCAAAGTAGAAGGTGCAATGAGTGCAATTGCTAAACAGTATTTCACTTAAAACTTCTTGAAAGAAATGTGATTTTATCGGCTGCTCTGGATGTAGTGAACAGAATGAATGCTTTGCATCAACTGCTTTTTTTGTATGCTAACTCTCTGCTGTGTATGCATCATTTTTTCTTCTTGTATGCTTAAATATTAATGGGTGGTGGCTGGAGTATGATTAGAGTCCCCTCTCTCAAGCTATAAAAGCAGATGTGAAGAAGAGGGTATTTCCCTTTCCTTATGCTCCTTGTAGCTGTGGGACCAACTGTTTCTTCTGAATTGTAGCAGCGTATGGTGGTTGCTTTGCTGTGACTCCAGCGCATTCCCAGGTGCAGAGGGCAGACCCCTGCTTAGTAGATGAAGTTTGGGGAGCTGTTGTGGTTAATAATAGGAAAGGACCAGAGGGAAAGTGTCATTCTAACAATTCTGACAACTAGCTTTCTATGCTTCTTTGATCCTTTAAAAGCAGTTCTGCATTTTAATTTCAAATAGTTTGATGGAGATTATTAATAGAAGGCTCTTTCTGGTAAAAGCAGTGCAGAAACAATTCTCCTTTGAAGCTCCATTTATGGCTGAGGAGATCATCAGCCCACACTGGTTCAGGTAGTTTTCTGACGTTAGAAACCACTGGGGCTTGCCCTCCTTTTCCTCTATCAGCCTGATAAGCAGCATCTCTGCCCTACTTGACTCTGCTCCCAACACCAAAAAGCCGCATCCTGACTCTAGCAAGACTTAACCTTGTGTGCAGTCCTCATAAAGAAGCACCAGAGATACAGGGTAGTGGATGCTCAACAGTTTTTTCCTAGCTGTGTTGTGTGAACAGAATGGGCTGGGTTAGTTAGAGAAGACTGAAATGAGTTCAGGATAACAGTCTTTCCAGTATCAAACCCTTGCTACAGAGAGAAAGGGGACGGTGTACACTGGGAATAGGACCAGAAATATTGGCTCTAAATGGTAGTGAGGGAGATCAAGGTTAGGCACCAGGAAAGATGCTATTGGTAACAGTAATTAAGTGCAAGAATAGATTGCCTGGGGATGCTGTGGAATTTTTGTCACTGGAGGCTTTTAAGGTGGAATTTCCCAGATATCCGTTGGGAATGATTCAGGGAAAGCTGAACCTGCATAAAGCAGAGGTGTGACTTAGGTGTCTCCTCAAGACCATCCAAACTTACACTGTTATGATTTTCTCTATGTGAAGAAGCAGTGAAGAGTTTTATGGTACGTAACCCTTTGAACGTGTCTGAAAATAGGATCATAAAGACAGGCTGCTCTCAGCGGTACAGGTATGAGTACGAAAGTGGCTTAGTGAGGTGAAGAGTTACACCAGGCTTATATTGACATAGGTAAGAGGAGAATTTGGCCTGGGAAAGGCTATTTTGCTTTGAACTCCACTCTCATGCAGTGTAGAGGATAGCAGACTTTAGTAGGATGCTTTCCTTCATCTAAGCCAGAATTGAAAAGCAAAGATAACAGTAATAGTGCCAGAGGAGGAGGGGAAAAAAACAGAGATATTCAAGTATTGTATATTTAGATACTATTCCTTTAAGAGTCTCCTAACCTTCTACACCTTGCAAAGTAAACTTTTTTAAATAATTCTTTCCATTTGGTTAAAAAGAATTATTTCTTCTTCTACAGGAGAAGAATAAGCTGAAGAGATGTTTGTGATGTTTGTGTTTCATGCCACTAGGCTGTAAAGTAATCTTTCCCAATGCAAGTGAAAGCTCAGAATTGTTGTGTGCTTGCTTCTAGATGAAGAAGGATACTTCAGGAATATAAACGTTAAAATGCAGGCCGACTCTCTCTTGTAGCGTTTGATCTGCTGCTGAATAGATCACAATTGCAGGAAATACTCCTGAAACCTTTACAGTTCAAATAGCTGTTGCAGGTGTTTTTCAGAGCAAGTGCTGGTTTATTCCTTAGAAGAAACATATTTTAAAATTCCCCAGCTGGGTAAAGTGCTGTAATAGGTTGGAATTGAAGGAACGCTTTGGAGAGATGTTCACTGATAATAGCCACTTCACTAAGAGCATGTCCTGTCAATCAATTACAGTCTTTGAAGGTGACCATGCTGCCACTAGCTCTTCTGTCAGCCCACAGCTCAACGTGCTGGAGAGTAAAAGCAAATGAGTCAATGCTGATTGCATTAGCTTATCCACTCATACTCTAGAGAAAAGTGAAAGGGAGAAACCCCTACCCTTTTTCCACTACCTGTAGAGATCTCTATCTCTTTCTTTAAAAACTTCTCTGGAAATGAGTGAAGTTCCTTCATTGCTTTGTGAATACCCTTACACAAGATGGGGTACAGAACTGAAATGTGTGCTGTCCCTGGGGCTGTGTGTAACAAGTGGGAACTGTTCATGATGCTAGAGGGTGGCTGGCCCTGCAGTTCTGCGTAGGGGACTTTTTCTAAGACTGGAGAAATAACAATGGTTTAGAGATTGCTCTTTTAGGTAATACAGCACTGAATGAACTGTTTGCATGAGTGGAGAATTCTTTTGGAGGGAACTTATTTTCCTCTTTTAATTTTGTCTCTTAGGAAAGAGAATATATACTCATGGAGTCTATACCATAACTTCTGGAGTTTATCTGCACTAAAAATGTATGTAATGTTGGAATGTGATTATGATAGTCAAACAGTTTTAACTAAAGTATGCTAAAATAACCTTGCAGCTTTGACTGGGACCGTGCTGTTTAAAATCATCTTTACTGACTTAATGGAGCCAAATCTGAACAAGATTGTTCATTTCTATGCTGACTGTAAAGCTGATGTGTACCATTGTTTTAGTTAAGGTGATCAGTCAAGATCATGTATCATTATGTTGTACTTTTATTTAATGAAGACAAAGCTCAGGTATCATTCTTGGAGGTCATTCTTGGTGTTGGGTTCATACAGATTGGAGAATCCTCCATTGCTGCAGGGGAACAGATGGGTTTAGCGAATCCCATGGAGCTCCTGACAGATGTAGGGCCAGGCTCTTCTTAAAGACTTCTGATGAAGGTGATTCCTTTAGGATTATATAAACCTAGTTCACTTATGCTTTCCTGACAGGTTCCTTCATCTTTCCTCTCTGTTCTAGGATGTGATCATTCTCCTTCGGGATCTTCCAACATCCCCAGCAAAGTGCATTGTGTAAACTGAATTCTGTGATTCTGTGAGAAGGAGCCCTTGATCTCCATTAGACCAAGCAGATTACCTCACAGGCCTTGTTAATACAGGAGAGAATGTCTTGCCATTTTTGCAGTAACGTGATATTGCTGGCTTGTGTTATTCTTTGACTTTGTAATTCTTTTCTGTGCACCGTTTGCCTTTTCCTCTTTCATTTGCTGAGTGCCAAAGTGCAGCTTATTAACACCTTTTCCTGTTGAGCTGCATCTTATTTATTTCAGTCACTTACTCAGTTTTGTCAAGATATCTTTGAATTATGTAGTAATAATAAAATAAACGCAGGCTGTTTATTGTTCCTTCTTAATGCATAAGACCGAGTGTACAGTTAAGCACAGTCCCTGATTGTTTTTCTAAATCTTTATTGAAAATAGTGGTATTACTGGATTCAAGATTTCTATGAAACTGCACTGTGAAAATTCAGGTTTGAGAACATAAATCACAATGTTGATAGTGGATATTGTTCCAGCAGATCAATTACGCTAAAATGTTTTTATTGACCTATGCTTCTCTGGCTTGTTCAGGAGAATGCCAAGTGAGGCACAGCTGTGAGCACATCCCTTTGGTGTGATGTTTAGTTAGCATGTATCATTCCCGCTATTTTGCAATTAGAAATTACTTCAGTATTTCTAAATTGTAAACTCTAGCTTTTTCTTTCCCTACTTGTGGAGTTTTCAATGTCACCATAGATTCAGGAAGCTGAAAAGGATGAAGCTGAAAGGACTGTGTGTTCTGGATGCATTTACATGCGTTACTGATGGCACATTGACTCAGCCCCTAGGCAACCTGTTATTTTAAGTCACCTGTAATTAATGCACGTGTCCATCACTTTAGAACTTGTATGACCTGCTGGTCTGAGCTGGGCCATGGGCGGTTCCCCGTGTAATCCACATCCATTTATCAGCAAATAACAACGTACCAGCAGCTCTAATTAGGTAATTTACCAGCCTGGTTAATGCAAAACATTAATCTGAGTTTGAGGAAAGTTGATTGCTCACAGAAATGTTCCTGTTGTACTCTGAACTGAGTTGAGTCTCATCTTTACAGGTAATGGTAAATGGGGATTTTTAAAGGAAGGAAACAAAAATATACACAATCTATGTTGTATTGATTATTTCTTTCTAGGAATGTACAACATAAATCCATAAATTGTTGTAAACAGCAAGCATTTCCAGCTATTTATAGACACCAAGATGGAACTGTACCTACAGACACTTAGTCTTCATGTTCGTTCCTCTCTCCATAGGCCTCAGTCTTTATTTTTTTCACTTTTGTCATTGCCAACTGAAGAGCATTTGCAGGCTCTATGTTAGCCATTCATTGGGAGTTGTGCTATCGTGCTGACATTTATTTGTTTAATTAAATGTCTCTTCTTCACTTCCACTCTCCATTTAAGAAGGTGGGCAGTAGTCCCATTTCATTATCGGTACTCTAAATGAGTTGTGCACTGGAATAGTTAGTTTCCTTCACGCATAATGCTTTCTCATAATTTCCTTCACTTGGGTGTTTAGCTTAGGCATAATTAAAACAGTTTACTTCTTTCTAGCTAGTGCACAGATATGTCTCCCCCCTGTACCTCCAGAGTAAACCCGCTAGACTCCTGCTAATGCTTTGTCATTCACAGCTGAGGCCTGGAGGCACTGGCTATTGCAATGAGTGAGCGGGAGCTTTAGAGCATCCTAAGCTGATCTGGCAACTCAGTTATAACCAGTCAGCTCCACATATTTAATACCTTAGGACTAGGAAAGTAAGTAAACTGAGGCCATTTTAGCACATCTTTAGTTTGCATGTTGTTGGGAATTTGCTGGTTTGTTCAAGGAGCCCACCAGGTAAGTTGGGCTTCATGGTCAAAATACCTATAAAAAAAAAAAGTTACCAGATGGAAAAGACAGTTATTTGTTCACTTAGGTCAAATATCCTGCCCCTAAGTACCCTGATATTTGGTGGAGAAGAAAGAGTACAAATTATTTTCTTTTCAAAGGGAACTTTTAAGACCGTTGGCACAGCAAATGCTATTCAACTTCTAGCAAGAGGTGAATTTGGACAGTATGCATAACAGCTGCACTGAGGGTATACAAAAGAAATCCCAAAATTTTTCTTTAAGATCCACCATGTGATGATTGACAGTTCCTGAACAAAGTTCTTACAGGGTGCATAATTCCAAAATGAAATGGATTTAGTCAGGCTGGAGGGATATCCAGTTACCAGTTGTAAGGGCTTAAGGCAGCTCTGCTGATTTATAGGTTTGGGATGCAATAACAGGCACGGGACCAACAGCTTTAGGGGTAAACAATTTATCTCTAAATGATGGTGTGGTAATAAAGACAGATTAGGAGTACAATTAGCTAGACTGTAACAACAGCAAATTCAATAATTCATGAGTAGTGGGCTAGACTTAATCTCTGGGCTCAACAAAGATGTACATAACCATGGCTATCAGGCAGGCAGGAAGCAGCCATGGCTTCGTCTCTGGATGAACTACTCACACCAGTTGACGAGATTGGGGAGTGTCAAATTCCCTGTTGGGGCTTAGTGGGGCTGTCCTTCCTATTGTTGAGTTGGGAAAGCACTGCTTGGGCTTGTTCACCAAGCATCACAGCCCACCACTCTGCCAGTTCTGTCCTTGGTGTGCACAGTGCTAGGAAATACAGTGAAAGGCAATATTACCCTTATTCTAATCTATCAATACATGGTCATTTTGCAAGGTAAGAATGCTATTGGATGTGATTTTTTAATTTTACTTTTTACATTCTTATTTTCATTTCAAGGTCCCCCAGGTACCAGCTGGTGTGTATGTACAACAAACTGCACTACATTAAAAATGCTTTGCATGTAATATTTTGTTGGGGGTCCCAAAGGTCTTTCCAAAAGGGACTTTAAAGGTCTTTGCAAAAGAGGTATACCAAAATTGTCTTGTAGACCAGCTTTTTGCCTATTCTAATGCACTGCTTTTTCCATAGTGCCTCTTATCTTGGCTAGTCAATAATTATAAAGGACTCAATAGCAGACTGGCAAGTGATGTGGTGTGACCAGAGCTCATTGTGTTTATAATAATCCATTTTGTTGAAATTAACTATGACTTCTCATGTTACATTAATTTATTAAGTGTTTGAGGCAAGCCTGACCTTATTTTTATGTATATAATTGATTTTGGACAGTAGAGCTTTCTAATAGAGAAAAAATACTCTCACAATATCTGCATGGGAAATTTCATAGAGGTCTCAAGAACAGACAGAAAATCAGAAAGTGTGAAATGACATGAATGTGAAAGTTTAAGGGGAGAACTTATCAATGTGTATAAATGCCTTATAGGGGTGATCAGACTCTTCAACAGTGCCCAGTGAAATGGCAGGAGGCAGTAGGCACCAATTGAAATGCAGGAAACTCCATTTAAATGTCATAAAAAGCTTTTTCACTGTGTGAGTAGTCAAACACTGGACCAGGTTATCCAGCAAGATTGTGGAGTCTCCATCTGTGGGAATGGTCAAAACCCAACTAGGCACGACCTTGGGCAACCTGCTCTAGGTGACCCTGCTCTGAGCTGGGAAGTTGGACTAGATGATCTCCTGAGGTGCCTTCTGACCTCTGTGATTAGTGGAAGTGACTTCCAGGGTGATCTCCTTTTGCCAGTATCAACATTTTAAGAGCTGACACTTCAGTAGCCTGGTTTATTAATTTTAGAATATGGAATCACTCCAGAAGGAATTAGTTGCCAGTAATCATGAGAATATGCATGACTGTAAGGCTCCTTCAGCATTCATAACGGAAAGAAAAAATGTATTACCAGTCAGAGAGATAGTAAATTATAATGCTTAGGTGAGCTGTTAAATTGCAATTACAATGCTTCCTTTTGAAGTTGCTTTTGTCCATCACTTGAGATGAAATAATTTATTTCTGATGGCAATAAGTTGGCATTCAAAGACACTTCACCGAGACAACTGAATGCACACTCCTGAAGGTGACAATTCACTGTGGTGCTGACATAGGTGTGGTACCATGAGCAGACCACTCGGTCTGTTTTCTATGTGTAGGGGATCTAAACAGTCTTTCCTCTTCCACCAAAGGTGTTATGAGGTGGAAAAGAGGGTGAAGGGGAAGAGCAGGGTGCGATTTTCACCAAAATCATTGACATATTAGAAACCCATTTGGTGACATTTTCCTGGTAAAATGATTAGGCCTGAAGTTTTGGCAAATACTCTGTAATTTAAACAGGGTCAGGTCTTCAGGAAGACTTTTTAATTAGTTTGATTACTGTTTTATTGCAAAAGTGGGTCATTTCACACCGTCACGCACACAGCTTAGCAGGATTCACTCCCATAGCAAAGGAGGAGGAGTCAACATTTTGGAGCCCCTGCAGCAAATAAGTTCTACTTCACATCTTGTCACATCTTGCCACTCTTTTATACCAGTTATTTTGTACCTGTTCCTTGAGTCAGAACTGGCGCCTGGGGTCATGCAAACGTACTGATTTACAAGGATGGGACGCGGTCTCCCCTTTATTTATAAAATGACATAAGTTGCTTGACAAAATGAGAGCGCAGCGTGCTTTGGGGGGGAAGGCGTACACTGTAACGCTGTTCCTTCCCAGGGGAGGTGTGGGTGGGTTTGCGAGGTAGCCTGATAGCACCAGTCCTGGGCTGGGCAAGTCTGGTAGTCACGAAGCTCTGTCAAGGCAGGCAGGAGTGCTGACAGCCCAAACTGACACCACCGTTGGTACCTGGGAATGGCAGCATGGTGTGCTCTGCTCCAGCTGGCCACAAAAGCTTGCTTTCCGTAATATGGGATTGGAGGGCATGAGACTCTGGAGGCATAGAAATAAAAGTCTTACCCAGAGTGAGGTGCTTCAAAAAGATATAGGTGGGCATTTGCTTTTTCTTAAGAGAATCCTTAGGGGACCAGCAGGCGTCTTCACCTTGCCATTCTTTTAACACCTTGTTTATTGCATGAGTTGCAATTTTCCCTTTTTAAAGTGTTTTCCCTGCAAAAAAGCTCATGCTCCCCAGTTAAAAACTGACTTCATCTCTGAGAAGCTTTTGTTTAACTTTTCAGATCTTTTAATAAAAAGCTTTCTCTTTGGAAATGCCCTTCTATATGGTTTAAGAATAGGGGTGGCAGCTTCAAGAGAAAAAAATGTCTTTCATACTAAGACAAGAATTGGCCTATTGGGTGTTTTTCCTCTTCCATAACTGAATTAGGATATGGAATTATTGACCATGAGAACATGAAATTGCATTTCTTTGTTTTAAAGGAGGTAAATAATGATATAAGGTGTACCTTAGATGGCTCTTTATTACTGGATGTACTTGTTTACTTTTGTGATAGCCTAACTTTTGAGGGATGATATATTGGGAGCAGAGGGAGAAACCATTAAAAATGATGTGGTCACCTATGCTACACATTTAAATGGAAAAAATGTGACTTTCAGTAATGTCATTCTCATCTGAACTGCAGTGACATCAACATGAAAGGTGGTGTTTGTGTTCCTGTTTGCGTCTGGTGATAAGATACAAAGGTGATAAGACTTTCCCAGGCAAAGAGTTCCCTTGATGGTTTGGTATGGGTTATGATTTGCTTAATTTGGAAAAATATTGGTGTTGTGATTGACGTTGTATTTTACTAGTGCTGCTGATTGTTTTATTTCAAGCTGTAGAGGACTCTTCAACCTGAACTCCTTGAAGGAACTTGGGAAGATGATAAATTCAGCCTTTTTTAGGCATCGTGTCTCTCTAATTCTGATGGACAGTCCAGACCCATGGCAGAGGTTCCTAACAAACAAACAGCATACGAGCTTTGAAGCTCTTCTTTGAAATTTGACTGGCAAATCTTTTTCATCGTTGTTACCAATGGTTCTGGCAGTTTCACTTGCCATCTGTTTTCCTGCTACAGATAACGTTAAGCTGCATGCTTTCTTCCTCGTGCAACCTCGAGACTGATTTTACGCACAGTTTTACTTGATGTACGGATTGTTAGCTGAAGCTGTTCCTTAATGATAGGGGGAAGCAGAAATTAAATAATATTTTGGATTAAACAGGAGCACAGTAGACTGGAGCTGTAGGTCCTTAGAGCTGGTGTATTAGATCAAGTGCACAGTAACAGCTTTAAAATTTGCATTGCACACATTGTTTAGCTATTTCAGTCCAAGCTGACAGGGATTGCTGTTACCTCTCATAAAAGTGAATAGGCACAAATACTCCTAAAAATTTGTTTAGAAGCTAGGGTAATTAAATATTTCATATCAAATAATCTTAGGAGCTTGAGTGTTCCAATAAATTGGGGCAGAACTGTAATTGGGCCCATTTTTTTTTATAATTTCATGCTTGAAATGTTACCTGTCATGTTAAACACCCAAAATTACTAGTTCTTCTGGAAGACACAGGCCTAAATAAAGATATTAGCAACATTATGCATTGGCATCCCTTGACCTTTGGAATGTGTCCATGTTATATTTGCCATAGAGCAGTGCAGGGTGTTAACTGATAGCAGGCACATGCATGGAGGGAACTTGGCAGAATAGTAGGCATTGACTCCACACGAACTATACTGTTTACCTCTAAAGGAAAACGCATATCTGGCCCCACTGAGAAGCAATGGGACCAGATATCTTCATACTGGACATTTTAAAGTCTGAAGTAAGAACTAGAGAGAAGAATGCACATTATGGAAATAATTCCTGCACACCGTGGACTTTGATGACGAGGGGCGAAAAACGTGTGTACGTGCACATGCAGCAGTGCCAGAAAAGGTGACCAAACCAAGGAAGAACAGGATTCGTATCTGGCAAATAAAGTCACAATTTGTGCATGGAGAGACGCAGTAAGTGAGGAACAGAGTATTATGACTAAGGTCATCTGGTTAAGCCACAGGGGGAGCTGATAGGTGGCAAAAGCTGAACAGCAGAAGCATGATAAATACTGTGTGAAGGTAAAGAGGGTCTACTGCCACCTGCTTTGTGTATGGTTTTCTATTTCGTGTTAAACTCACAGAGGTGAGTTTCAGGTTTAGCTTCTCTTATCCTAATTTTATCTATATCCTAAAATTAATTTAGCATCACTATCCTATAAATTACAGACTTTGAAGAATTACCTCGTTAGTCTGGTTTGTGACTTAATTTTGTATTTCTGTCTACGCTACCAGCCCGCAGGATTTTTTTTAAGTTAATTTCTTCCTGAGTGTCTGTAATTGGTTTTTTAGTGCATTTCTGTCTAGATTGGCAACTGTTACAAATCAGCATGGTCACAATAGTTCCACTGAGCTACTCTGCCTGCTTTCATATCATGTTACAGTTGAGGACAAACTCCAGCAGTCTTTGTTCTGGCAAAATTCATGTTCTCTGTGAACTTCTGTAGTAACAACTGCTATGGGAATTGGCCCAATTGGAATGTTTTTTTTTCCTTTATAATTCATGTTTGTTTCAGACGGTAAATAGTATCTATAGGACAACAGTTAAGTAGTGTTATTCAGGAAGTTGTTCTTTACATCATTGCAATCCCATTAATTCCAAGAGGCTGTTATGAAAATTGCTATATAAAATAGAAACGGTTCTATACTCGGAGAATCATAGAATGGTTACAGTTGGACAATAAGAGATGCCCAGAAAAAAGTGTAAGAGACTGGGTCTCAGGTAGTGCCATGTATCATATAGTAATGCTGCATAGAGTAACATGCTGGTTGACATAAGAAAGCATGTAGAGGTGTGACCCATTAAAGGAAAAAAGCTTTTCCCAGTATAATTAGGTTCTAAAACTGAAGGGAAAAACCAGCATGCAATATTCTGATTTATAATAGTTCTCCCCTTTTTTGGCCACTTTGAAATGTACTGTGAAAAGGCAAAAACTGTAAAATAAACAATGATTTATGAGAGAATTGATGTGTCTATAACTTTAAAAAATATGTAATTGAATTACTGTTTCATTTGTTTGTCTTGATACTACCCAGTTCTTTTGGCCTGCTTTTACAATTACATTTGCATACCTGCGACTGTATTCCCCAAGTAGCTAAAAAGAAATTATTGTGATAACCGGTTTAAACAATTTGTGTGGGACTGTTTCCTAGATCAGTTTCTTAAGGAGCAAAAACCTTGTCTTGGTTTGCTTCATGACTTGACCAAAGTTATTTTCTGTGGGATTGAAATATTTTCCAAAGATATTCAGCAAGTCGGTGATGGTGCTGTTCTTTTTTTGTTCAGATTGACTTCTTGGTCTGTCCGTGGCAAGAGAGAAATGGGATATCAGCACTTTAGCTGTCCAGAAAGATGATAGCGGTCATTCCCATGAATACCCTGTAGAACATGAAGATCACTCTGGAGCTGATGTTCTCTAGCTCTCCACAACCCCTTGCATCATCCCACAACCAAAGGACAGGCCAAGAAGCCAACCGCTGATGGGGAAGAAAGACACACGTTGGAGTAAATGACGAGGCAAGCAGTTACAGTCTGTCACTTTTCTTTCCCTGTTTTGAATGTAGAATGAAGAAGGCTTCCTGCAGGAGGGAATGGTGAATAATACAGATGTTCCTGTGGATCCTGAGAATGAGGCTTACGAAATGCCTCCCGAGGTAAATCTGTTGTGGTATTTGCTGTGAATGCACCCAGGAGAAGGGCACAGGAGGGGGCTGCATGCTTGAGTTGCGTTAGCCTGGAATAGGCTGGTGCTCCGAGCTGCAAAGGCACAGCAGAAATACAGTCTCTTTGGCCAAGATGTCCCAGAGAAATAGCGCTGGGAATCAGAAAATCCAATGCTTTCTTGATAGTAAGGAAGTTTAATGAGAAAATAATCTGTGTGTTTCAAAACATTTGTGCCTGGTTTTCTGAGTAATCAGCAGTAAACTTGTATCTTTTTCTTATGTTTGATAGGGAATATGAGAAAAATTGCACCTTCATAGATTGTTTTAATAGCTTGGCCATTTATCAAAGCATCATGCTTTGTAAAACATGATAATTCGTTATTATACTCTTACGTTAATGCAATTATGGGAGCAAATCATTTTGTTGTTTTTCATGCACCCACTATCTAAAAT
Source organism: Limosa lapponica baueri (assembly GCA_002844005.1). Taxonomy (NCBI): domain Eukaryota; kingdom Metazoa; phylum Chordata; class Aves; order Charadriiformes; family Scolopacidae; genus Limosa; species Limosa lapponica. Next base: position 36,899 of record KZ506300.1, on the reverse strand, counting down.
ATTACTACAATGTCTGGTGTGATGCATTGGTAGTTGGAGTGGCAGTTTTACAGTAGAACAGATAATTAGGCTTAAAATGAGAGATATAAAACATTTAGGCCACAATCCAGTAAAAGACTTAAAAGCACGCTTGATAGCTAACACCTTGAAAATCACTGAAATTATGGGAGCTGCTCATGTACCCGTAGTTAAACAGACATTAAATGATTTACTGATTCATACGAGCATCTTCAGCACCTGGTGTGCTCTTCAGCCCAGAGGTGGTCCTCCTCCCTCTCCAAGTTAATTGCCAAGGGTGGCCTCGTGAGTTCCTGGCAACATCAGCTGGATGGTGTGTTAGCCACTGTAAAAGTGTAATTCTCCTGTAAATACCACAGGTTATAAGGTACAGTATCTGGAAGATGTGCCAAAATAATAATAAATGGCAAGATCCTGTTTGCATGAAAATCTGTAATATTTTGCCATTGAATCCACTAGGACTAGAACAAGCAGTGAAAGTAGGATGTATTTGTCTAAAGTACTAGTAGTGCTGATTTCTGCTCTCCTCATTAGGAAGAGTATCAAGACTATGAACCTGAAGCATGAGAGTCCTTTCCTTCCTTTATATCTCCTGAAATCTACTAACTACTAAAGACGTCCCATCCTGTACAAGTGCTGAGTTCCAATGTGCCCAGTCGTAAAATTTTTTTACAGTTTTTACGGTGTATTTTGAAGTCTTCCATCAGCAATGATTGGAGTATCTGTGACTGCATCCACCTTGTTTCAGCATTTCCCTCCTGCTGAAATGAAAGCTGGCTGGCAGGATCATTGTTGTGCTGTGGATATTGTGGCTTCAAGTTTAAAAGTTAAAAAAGAAAATATTAAATAAAAACACCTAAGTGTCTACTGCTTATTTCTAACTCTGTACATGTTTTGTTGATAGGCTGTCAGTAATTTGATATTGTTTATGATACAATTTTTATTTGTTTCCTATGACTATTCTTTCTGTGCAGAGATGACTTATTGTGAGAGCTTTATATATATGTGTATGTATTATACATATAAAAAAGTAATTGAGCATGAACTATGCACCTATAAATATTAGCTGTTGAAAATTTATTGTTTTGTGATGTGTTTTATTAACTTGTGTCTGTAAATAATGGTGTTCAACTGAAGCGAATAAAATGTAACCCATTAAAATGAACTTCTAAATTAGTGATGATTTATAGCACCTTCTTTCCTCTCCAAAAGCCCATGTTAAAACATTCAGGCTGTGTTGCTTCCTGCAAAGGAACTGGAGGAACAAAACCAGCAAATGGAAACCCAATCTATACCAAAATTTATACCAAATCTGTACCAAAAACAGGATGAAGAATGAGAGTATGGGGGCTGGTACCTCAGCTGGACTGAATTGTTGACAAAATAGATTCATTTGTAGTGCTAATAAACTTTCTGTTGTAAGGAGAACCCGAGAGTCAATGAATCCATTAATAATGGGTTACAGCAGATTATCAGGAAATCATGAGGTCCTTTGAAGAATTACAGTTTCAAGGTTGTTAAAGTGTTGGGCCGTACAGAAGAGTGATGGATTAGTTGCAATCAATTTGTCTTGTATAGAGTCCCATTTAGCAAAAATACAGTCTACTGTCTGTTTTTAGACACGGTAATTTTAGTTATTATGTTGCCTGGATACTTTTCCATAGAGTAAAAAGATTTAAATCTGAGATGTTTTTCCTTCTCGCATTTTTTATTATCTGTTATTTTGAATCAAATGTTGCCTCTAACCTGAAAAATACAGTGTTTTCTTTCGTTTAAGGTTCTCTAATCCTGAGTAGGATTTTGAACTTCCCTTACAGCTAGTCTTTCCACTGTTCTGTGGCATGGATCTAAAAGCAGGTAAGTATATTGTCTGTTTTTATAAATGGGGAAACTTAGGCACAGCCACATAATGCATGTCACTGGTATGTACAAAAAGAGACCCAAACCCCCAGAGGCTGAACTCTCAACTTGTTCTTAAACTGAGCTCCTTTATGGCTTTCTGCAACCTTCCTGGTAGTAGCCTGGCCAGCCTGGAATAGATCTTTCCAGGTATATGCCCGTCCCAGCCATGTACAGTGGGAGCTGATGGTGTAGTACTATGAGCCAAAATCATATGGACGTATTGGTTTCACGACGCTTAGAAAACCAGTGCTTCCATTTCCCATGTCATCCCCCAGCCCCAACCCCATATTTCTAAGGAAATTAATTTATTTCAGTAGACCTGCTATCAAGCTTTCTTCAAAGCAATTAAAAATCCCCTTGATCGTTTCAAACAACTTGTGAGTATTTTCATCAGCAGTTAAATCACTTAATGGAGCCTAAAGTCCTGCAATCTTTTGCAGAAATCCTTCATGATAACCTGCAACAACCCACTAACAACGTGCAATCTCCTTCACAGGTGGTGTGTCAAAAGAATCTCTTACTTGGACGTCTTTACTCTTAAAACTCATCTTAATGCCTCTGTGGCAAATCTATTGACTGCATCCGTAGAAAATTGGTATCAGGACAGGGCACAATGTAAGGTACTGCTTTTAGATTTTTTAATGCTGTTTAAGGATCTTTCTGTTCTAACAGAAGGAATCAGGAAGAAAAGCCCAGTGCTGTAGTGTGATTTTTTCGCAGCATGCTAGCAGGGACTCATCCACCAAAAGCAATAACTGAGAGCTGCTGTCAGATGCATGATACTTCAGTAGATAGCACTGGAAATAGCAGCCTGAGTAGAATACCTGTTTCTGTTTTTCATCTTCTCTTCCACAGCTCTCAGGTCTTGACTGCTCTGTTGTTTCTCTATTAGGGAATCAAATTAAACTGTTTTGTTGCTCACATGTTACAAATAAGTCGTTCATTTCCTAAATAAGCTGTGGGGAGCCCTATGTCTTAAAAAACAGTAATAAGAATAAATTGACTCCTGAGATTGGCCCATTGTCTGAGCTTGTGGGAGTTAATTATTTTCTTTCATAGGTTAACATCAGCAAATCATTCAGAGTTTTCAGGTCATTCAAAATGTACCATAGGCAATCGGTTTAGTTCTCGTGCCTCTTGCAAACATGCCCTCAGATGGCCCCGAAAGTCCATGGGACCCCTGGTTACTATGGCAGCACAGTGTGATGCACTGCTCTGGTAACAAACTGCATTTTAATTAGATTCCTTAAGGGCTCTCTGACCATCCTTTCCAGGTAAATGCCATTTCCTGCAGTGAGATGAATACCAACACACAGATTGCAAATGTCAGAATTGTGTTGGATGCTAAAGGTAAACTAAATAGATACTGATGTATTCAGATTTTTTGGTGTCTGCCCTGGGTATTAAAAAAATGCTCCTACTATTGTGATAACATTTGCTTAAGCAATCCCTTCCAGAGGGGAATATACCTCAGAGCCCTCTTTTCCTTAAGAGCCTGGATTTTAACTCAAACTGAAAGCAGTCTTCTGTCCTCAAATTATGAGATAATAATGAGTCTCACCATATCCTAGTCCTCTAGGGAAAAACACACATGTTGCTTTTTTGTTCTATTTTGACACCTTTAATTGGTATTATAATGGTTCCTAATTAGGCACATTGTAATAGTGTTTTTATTACTGTAAATAATGGTGTTAATATTTCCGTTACATGCCTTTGTTATAATGACTTTCAGGTTATTGTATTTGAGGATTAAGGCAAGAAATGCCCTTATCTCCCCTCCCCAAGACTTTCCTTCTTTCCCTCAAGACAGTTGTAGACAAGTTAAGGCAAATTACAGTGTCCTAAACTTGAGGAAAAATAGCATGCCTGCATGTCTTCAGGAAGCACATAGTTTACTCATCCTGGCTTTCATAGCAGTCTAGGCTCAGTAATTCTCATATGGAAGCATCTGACATGGACAGCAGGTCAATCAGCTGCAGCAAACTTAGAGACCTCTGCCTCCAAGAGCTGGGACACTTGGAAATTCAGGGCTGTCCATTTAATGGCTGGAATTCTTCCAGGAGCACAACAGAAGACAGGTACGGAATGGCTACCTTACACATATTCATAAAATATTAATATACCATGTAGAACTACTTAATTGACTCTAAGATTTTGTAGAATCATAGAATTATAGAATACCAGGTTGAAAGGGATCTCAAGGATCATCTGGTCCAACCTTTCTTGGCAAAAGCACAGTCTAAACAAGAGGGCCCAGCACCCTGTCCAGCTGAATCTTAAGCTGAATCTTAAAAGTGTCCAATGATGGGGAATCCACCACTTCCCTGGGGAGATTATTCCAGTTGCTGATTGTTCTTATTGTGAAAAATTTTCCTCTTGTGTCCTGAATGTCCTCTTGTGACCTGAATGTCCTCAGAAGTAACTTGTACCCATTACCCTTCACCTTTTCGATGTGTCTCCTTGTAAAAAGGGAGTCTCCATCTTCTTTGTAGCCACCCTTTAAGTACTGGAAGGTGGTGATAAGGTCTCTCTTAAGCTTTCTTGTATCAAGGCTGAACAAACCTAGTTGTTTCAGCCTTTGCTTATATGGCAGGCTTCCCAGTCCTTGGATCATCTTTGTGGCCCTTCTCTGGACCCTCTCCAGCCTGTCCACATAGTGGGGATCAAAATAGCACAGTATTCCCAGTGTGGCCTGACAAGCCCTGAGCAGAGTGGAATAATGACTTCTCTGTCTCTGCTGGTGATGCCCTCATTGATGCAACCCAGAATCCTGTTGGCTTTCTTTGCCGCAGCAGCACACTGTTGCCTCGTAGCGACCTTGTTGTCCACTAGGGCCCCCCAGGTCCATTTCCATAGAGCTGCTCCCCAGCCGGGTAGATTCCAGCCTGTGCTGCACTCTTGGATTATGTTTTCTCAGGTGCAAGACCTTACTCTTGTCTTTGTTGAACTTCATAAGGTTCTTGTTACCCCACTCTTCCAGTCTATCGAGGTCTTCCTGAAGGGTAGCTCTCCCTTCCGAAGTGTCTACTTCCCACTCAGTTTGGTGTCATCAGCAAACTTCATCAGGGTACTCTTGATTCCATCATCCAGATCACTTAGGAAGATATTAAACAGTGTTGGGTCCACTATCGATTCCTAAGGGACCCCACTCATGACAGGCTGCCAGTTTGAGAAGGAGCTATTTACCACCACCCTGTGGGTGCAGCCTGTCAGCCAGGTCCCCACCAGGCTTTCTCAGCAGCACTGTGACCTTATAGACTGGCAAAATACTGTACTGTAAATACTGCGTGGTACTGCATACCTCAAATGTTGGGTTTGAATGGAGTAGTTGCCCTTAGGTTTTGCAACCTTAGAGGTAATTACTCATTCAGGTAATTGATATTTAGTGACATATTAATGCAACTTAAATCTTTGTGTTCTGCTCAACACAAAGCTATTCTGTGGAATAGCTTAGGAGGTAGGTTGGAGAAGATAGATGGTTCCTTGATACTGGTTTTGGGTTTGATTTCAGTCCACGCAAGGCTTCCAGTGAGTTTGACTAAATTATGTGATACCTTTTGGCCCCCAGCTTAAGGCTTTCAATATTACTGGAAGAGACACTAATAATGGTCTTCACAGGGTGTTATCATTCTGCTTGGATATACGCAGGCCTGAACTAATAGCATCAGTTTTTACATAAGCAGACTTGCTCTTGAGTTATGGTAACCAAAAACAAATGAGATCTTTGCCTTTATTATCTCCATGCTGCATTTTTAATGGAAAATATCTTCTGTTTAAATGCAGACATAAACAACTTTTCTCAAGCCTGCCTGACATTTAACGTGTAACTCAGAAGGTTCCTCTGATCTAAAAAAGGCTGCCAGATGGAGAAACAGCAGGTGGAACCTCAGAAGAGACAGCCAGGAGGTAACAAACAGGGTAGGAAACTAGGTCAGATGAGATTTCTTCCACGTTGGAAGAAATGCTTTGAAAATGCTTCCTCCAGTGGAGGCATAAAAGTGGTTTTTCAGTGTTTTCCATGAATATTCACGTCTCCAAATAGGTCGGAGTCTATCAGTGTCTGGTACATCTGTAGGGCATATTTCTGTGGAAAAGTTGAACGTCTGAGATTTACGTGTGCTTTTTTCAGCTGCAGCATAGAGGCCAGAGCCTTTACAAGAGGCCAGAGCAACCATGCATTTCTGATGATTAACTTGAGATTTAACAAGGAGAATGTTGTTACGAAAAGCGTTTCTTTTTCTCTACTAATCTGCTAAATTTCCAGAGGGTCCTCATTACCGAGTGTCAATTTTACTGCAAAATCTTATTCCAGCCATTGTGTCTAGTGCATTGTGATGAGGCTGTGAGCGTGCCTGAAGAGCTGGGGTTTAGTCTTTGACCCTGCCTCTGAAAAGAGGAAGGACCTCAGCTCATGTCCTCCTCAGGATGCTGTATCCAAAGACACGGTAAGGCAGAGGCACTGCCCAAAAGCGCTGAGGCGGAGAGGCACGGTGGCCGTTTAAGGAAGGCAGAGGAGGAGGTCGGAGAAGCAAAACAGGCGTGAGAGCCTTGCTGAGAATGGGCTGGCATTCATCCTGCCTCCCTCCCCCGGGCAGTGCTTCTGGTGTCAGAGGCTAACGATAGAAAATAGCCCATGGTTTTACAATGCTTCCAGGGACAGACACCTCAAGGAGCTGGGTAAATTCAGATCAGAGCTGCTTTGCTCTCCATGAGGCAGAATTCCCACGCTGTTTGAGGAGGCCTGGCTTTTTATGTTGAATTCTCCTTTCTATTTTTCTGCCACCTGAAGTGGTACCAAGAAAATAAAAGCAATTGATTGAGGAGTGTTCTAGATTAGTAAATACAAAACAAAGTATGAAAGCTGATTTTATCACTCTCCTACATAGAAAAGGGAATTGCACAATGCCCAAGAGGACTGTTATCCTCTGTTGTTTGATTAAGAGTTTTATTCATGTAAATTTCAGTTGTAAAATTCTGTGAAGCCTTGCAAAAATAACAAAGATGGTCATCTAATATTAGCATTTGGTAAGTTAGCATCCTGTCAAATTCGTTTCATTGCCCACCCAAAACCAGGAAAATCTTGCAAGGAACAGCCTTAGCAAGAAGATAAGACAGTGATGTTGAGTAACAGTGGACAAATGTGTTAATAACAAAAATGTAAAGGACAATAATTTACAAATACTACATAATAAAGCCAAAAAAAAAAAAAAACCAAAACAACCTGTTATTTTGGTCCACTAAGTGGCAACTTTCATTGGCAAAGAAAGGTGATAGCAGCTCCCATGGAACACTTGAAACAAAACTCCTCCTATTTATTCAGCCTCCTCACTCCAAAATCGAGTTCCCTTCTGGCCCAGATTTGAAGCAAGAGAGTGATATATTTCATTTGAATAATTCAATATTCTTAGGTGTGAAGTAAATGAAAGTGAATTTAAAGCCTTCGATTTTCTTTTTCATTCTCAGTTTTATGAAAGCTCAACGAATTCAAATATGATGATAATTCCAGTCTTTTACAGTCTGTCCAAAAGGCAGTCGCTGTGCACTAAAGGGACAGATCTCTTGTATTAAAACATTTCATGGACAGATGAGTTTTTCCTCCCATCAGGAGTTGTTTAGTGCCTGCATGTTTATAATCTAGGTTTACCGTTGACTGCACCTGTTAGAGACCTGCTATTTGGAAAATGCTTGAAGAAAAGAAAGGAATTGTCCTCTCATTTGTTTTCAAATTTCATACGTTTTATAATATGTCTGCAATATGATTTTACATATCCTTATGAGGACACCATCCTGGGTCCCACTGGATACATAAAAGTATACATATATATGTATTTTTTTTAATGGATACTCTGTGTGTGTGCACCCATACAGGTAAGTATGTATGGGCGTTACCATTAAGTACTATAAAGTGCTGCTATTGTAATAATGGTCTTTGTTTGGGGAGGATTATCCCAAATTCAAGAAATGCATTTTTGAGGCATTTAATATAAATACTAGGTACCATATTTGAAAGCCTCACAACTAACAGGACAAACCTTCATTAGCAGAGTTTTGCATGTGTAACCACATCACTTTACAAGTCCGGCTGTGGCTTATCTTGGCTCCAGCACAGGGTTACCGACACTGTTTGGTCCCTTACAGTGAAATACACTATGTTAATAAAGATGCACTGTTGCCACTACGCTTCTGGACTAGGTGTTCTTGATGATAGAACTACATCAGTCGAGAATCGCATTTATTCTCACCAGTGTTGTGTTCGGTGCTCTTTCAGGGGCTGAAGCGCTTGTCACGGTGCCAGTTCCACTTGACTGAGCGTGATAATAAAAGCACCCTACCCAGAAACCTTGTAACCCATAGTTACACAATGGATTTTTTGGCAAGCCTTTATTACGGGAGGTTGGCCTTCTGCTCCTGGGAACAGCGTGGTTTTTCTGAACCCCTGACTGCCAGTGGGACGTTGGCTCCTGTGTGACCACGAACAAGCTCTTCATGTAAACCATCATGTTAAATCAGGGCAGTCCATCTCTCTCTCATGAAGGGATAAGCTATGCTTATCTCTCTCTCATGAAGGGATAAGCTATGCTGCTTAAATAAAGGGAATTATCCTGACGTTGAATATACCCCTAAATAGATGAGTGTTGGCAGAGCAGCTCTGACCTGGAGCAGCTTGATGGCATGGCAGCTCTAGGAGGATGTTAGCTGGGTAATGGGAATCAGTCTAGAGGAAGTGAACGCAAAAATGCACACTTCCTCAGGAGGGTGGTTAGATCTGAAGGACAATTGAATGTGAGAGGAGTGCACTTTGGGGAGAAATGGCATTTGACATGCCAATAAACTGCCCATCCGTTTTCTCTCTTAGATCACTTTATCTTGTCTTGCATGTTAGAAGGTTGCTGGGGAAAAGGTCATTGCCTGTTCCATGACCGTTCATTCTCTACTGCAGTGGGACCCCAGATATTACTGAAACGTAAGTGAAGTGTGGGAATAATACTGTTAAACTGGAGGTTCAGGAGTTGAGTATGTTGCCTCTGGAGACCCTTTTGAATCTGCAGGAGAATAGTACCGGTGGCACCAGAGCAGAATTGCTGAGTCACCTGAGTTCCTGAGTCCTCGTTACACAACACACAGGTGGTGTCATGGAAAATAAAGTTTGAGTTTACTCAACAGCGAAGAGTTTTGACATTGTTTAAAATGATGTACCCATGCACCTGATGTAGGGCTGTGCCTTCGGCTCTTGTGTCTGTGATGGGCGTGAAGGGTTTTGCCATTAGAAAATCAAATCAATGGGCAAATGCAGTTCCTACAGCACTGTAGCACAGCACGGGCATCCTTTGGTAGTGTAAGATACAGAGGTAGACTTTAATTCAAATTCTACTAATTGCTTATGTTGTTGTGGTAGGAAAGTCACCTCAGCTGAATTTGTGACCCCAACTGTAAAACAGAAATAGCTGTACTTGTAAAGTGCTCACAGATCTGAGAGGTGTTATTCCTGCTAATTCTGAAGCTACTCTGACACCCTTGACTAATATGGACATAATATGGCAGAAGAAGATAAAGAACTGGAAATGAATTTGTAGCTAGTTGCCACAGTTTGACATTTCTTTTCCTTTGCCTTCTCCTGTCACATGTTTTTATGTCTTTTACCAGGGCTGACTGGCTATCTTGAATTTAAGAAACACAGCACAAGGTCAAGACAACTGAGCTGGAAAGTGTAAAAGCACAAGATTGCAGGCTCTCCTGTGTTGTGCGTATATTACTGCTAAAGTGTCCAAGCTGTACTGTTTATAGAAGGCTGACTTTTTAAAAAAGGAAACTTTACTACAAGTTGGGTTTTTTTTTTAATACCCCATTTATGATTCTATTGCTAGTCTTTTCCTCCAACTTCTTAATTTAAACTGAAAGCAAAGAATGGGATTGGTTAGATGTAAAATGCAGAATTTCTCTGGATTTCTCATTAAGTGAACTGAAACATGAGTGTTCACATGGATATCGTTAGTTTGCACAACATCACTTTGCAGCTGAGGTACCTGGAGATTAATGTGTGTCCAGGGCCATGCCCCTGCCACATGCTGATCCCAAGACCTGGATCCCTACTGCAATGACACCTGCAATAGAGGAGACCTGTAGTTTGCTCTGATAAACTCTGAACTTGTTGATCAGGGCAGTAAGACTCTAGTTTGAGCTCTGGTCATGTTGTACCCAAAAACAGGAATTGGAGTGCATCCTTCCTAGCTGTTTTTTTACCTCCAGGATCTGGAAAGAATTTCACTTATAAACAAGAATGGTTCTGACACTGTTCCCAAAACAGTCCTGCCAAAGAATAGTCTTTTTTTCTCTTTTAACTTTTGTCCTTGTCTTTCTGCTGATCTTACAGTGCTCAGTTACAAAGCCAAAGATGTGTTGACTATCAGGTCATAACCTTGCCCATCCCTAATTCTCAGTGGAATCTCTTTAGAGACATGGCATAGAGAAAGCACAGGGTCAGGACAATTGGAGTTGCACTGATGTAAAAAAAAAATAAAATCAGCTTTTTTTATTCTCTTCCATTTATGTTATTTCCAAATGAAATGGCTATGAACATGTTCATTTTCATAGGTACATTACTAGGTAGTAAGTAGGTAGCTTAGCTATCTGAAGGGAAACAGCAACAGAGCTAGAGAAAGGAAACCAGCATTGTGGTGGCTTCTCCATAATTACATTTCTATATCAGTGATTCTAGTTACATGCCGCAGTACAGCAAGTTTGGGTTTGCAGAGCCAAGAGGGAACCTTGGAATTAGTGGTCCAGGTGTGAACAGGCACTGGAGAAGCAAAATCCGTTTTTAACTTTAGGGACAATTAAAGTCAGGCAGACCTCAGAGTCCGGATTTAATCTGCTCATTGCAAGTCAAGAAGTTTATTTTCATGCTTGTCAATCTGATTTCCTACTCCAGGAAGGAGACTGGGGTCACCTTGCTGTTGCTTTTGAATCCCACTTTGCACAGTACTTTTCTGATGAAAAAATCCTAAAAGAAGCCATCTCTTCCTCCTGCCACCGAGAACATCCGGGCTTCGGATTTCTGCCTCTCTCTTTGCTGATGCATATCAGATTTACCTTCTCCAAAAGTAACTTGCTACAAATTTTACCTGTCACTTGAGAAAAGCTTGCTGAAGCGCAGAGGGACCTATCACTTTACTATTGGCATTCACCCGGGTTCACACAGTGAACCATTTTTAATGGTATTGTTTGTAAGAAAATTAGTATTTGTGACCAACACATACAGTTTATCATCCAGCTCACTGGTGTCATTTTTGTGTTTTCTGATGAGACTGTAAATTCTCTGGACAGGTTTGCAGCTTTTTTCGGATCTCAGTTTCACAGTAGTTACATATCCATGAAATCCCAGGTGCTTCAGTTATTATTTATTGGCTGCGTTAGGAGGGCATCCTCGGGCCCTAGACATGACGGGTCCAGGAGCTTTACAACATCAGGTTGAAAAAACAGACTGAAAGAATGTAAATGGATTAGCTGCTATTTACAAAGCTGAAAGGGACATGAGGTTTCGGTGACTTTTTAGAACATCTGGCATATCCCCAGTGCCATGCAAATAAACAACATTGCAGGGAAAGGCCGTGAGATACTTTCATTTTAAATGCCATCAGTCCCCCATTTGCCACAAATTACATATGCTTGAGGGTGAAGGAGATTGTTTTTCAGAATCAATTGGAAAACGCCTAGATTGTAGACTGACCTTCTGGGGATTGAGTACTGGCCCTCCAATGCAATGTTCTTGCATTTTCTGACAAAAGAGTGGGTAAACTGTAGAGTACTGTTGGTGTCTGAGCATCAAGTAGTGGGATAAGCCAGCACTCGGCCACGTGCTCCTTGATTTGTTAGGATGTCACCTCAAGGTCAGGGCCAAGCGTTTCCCCTCCTAAGCTGTACAATTGCACCTTACCTCTTGAACAGAGGAACAAGATCATTCCAGCAGGTATCTCTGCTTCTCTGCTGAAGTGGTGCTGTTGGAAAACATATTCTCACCCCCGTGTCGCAATATTCTCGCCATGGGGAGATGCAAGGCAGAGGGCCCCTGGAGGTGCGGGTGCCTTGCGTGAGGACTAGTAATCTCATCCCCTGTTAACCCAAACCTTTCTAGACCCATGGCATGAGTGCTAGTGATCAGCTGTGTTTAATTATAAACTGTCTGGATAATCAGGCTGGCTTTAAAGACTTGCCTATTGCTTTTGATAGTTAATTGGAAGTTTGTCTCTATAGTGGCTTGGGGATAGGGCAGAAAATTGCACAAATTCCAGGCTATCACTATTAGTTCTCCATGAGCAAATACTGAAAATTAGTGTGGCTCTGCTGGTCCTCAATAAACAACAGGTCAACCCTTTAAAATTAAAAAGCTGGGGAAATACTGCATTTTACAATACCGTTTAAGTTCATAAAGCTTGAAGGTTTCAAAACAGAAAGGAAATCCACACTTGTATTTCAAAAAACCACTTTGCCGCTTAATTTATCCTGTGAAATGAGATTTTGGCAAAATTCACTGTCCTATGAGGGATTTAAATTTGGATGGAAATTTGTTAGAGCATGTCTAGCACCACGTGCTCTTGTAAGATCTTTTCAGTATTTCTACCTTGAAATAAAAAGCAGTCTTAAAACTGTCTGTGTTACTATCAGGATAGAAATATCTTAGGCCTATCCTCCCCCTCCCCGCCCCAGCAAATTCTGCTCTGTGGATTTATCATTGCTATTATTTTAGATGAATGACCTTCCCAGCTTCTGAGACTAACTTTGTTGTGGGGTATCTTGAAAACCAGCACCACCTTTAAGGGTCATGTCTGAATATACTTTAAAAACCCTACCGAGATTGTTATTCGTATGTCATCATTTACGTTATCATTTTTGAATAGGTTCTTCTTAAAAAGAACTTTAAAAAAAGACACGCTCTTGTGCTTTGTAGCACCGATATGCCTTTTTTTTCCCTTCTTTTCTTCAACGCTGTTTGCTCTTCAGGCCATCAGACAAGGAGCTGAGGACCAGACAATCTGTTTAGATATGAGATTTTTTCGAACAAATGATCCACCAAATGATAGCATACTGTTTGTATTTCAGTTAATCTCGTGACAAAAATGATATAAAATGAATTCCAAGTCAGGCTCTCAGTACAGACAAGTCAGTGCATCTGAATGGCAGTGTCGGCTCCTCCCTGCTACACTGTTGCTTCTCCCACTTCCCGTTTTCCCCTGTCTTTGCCGTGTGTGCGTATGCAGCCTGAAGTGTCTCACACCGCTGAAGAGCCTGATGAAGCCTGGGGAGTTCCCAGGTCAAGGCTTTAGGTCATTTGCTGGTGGACTCAGAGAAATACAAATATCAGGGTTACAGACAGGTACAATCTTTTGTCTGAGTATGTTCCCGGGAAGTCAGAATTACTGTGCTACCACCTAAAACACATCACCTGTCTATTTAAATAGCATCTTTTTGTGGGTATTTTAAAAATATGACCTCATAAATTTTTAGCTGTAGAGATGTCAGGACACAAGCCAGTGTGATGGAGATGACTAGTAAGATTTTCTTGGTTTGCTCTTTTATTTGGGAGGAGGTTACTGTCTTTGCAGCCTGCCCAGTACTTACGGGCAGTCACACCACAGAGACTGCTCTTGATTTTTAAATTGCTATTGATGAGAAGTCATGATCCTTTTGTCACTTGTACTCTGTAACTCAGATGGCAAACAACATCTGCTAAAATGGAAGAAAACAGGCATGTTCTCCGTAAGCAGCTTTAAAAGCACTCATTTAACTCTATACTAAATATATATCATTTCATATTAGTAAATTCATGTTTATTGCTTCAGCTCTTGATTTTCAGCAAGTCTTTTCCACCTTACGTTTGCATTGGACTATCATTTTAAAGGAGGCACAAGGTGTGGGGTTGCAGTGGACACTGATTTTGATTTTGAATCTGAGTTTTTAATTTCTTCTTACAGCAAGGAAAAAAACCCAGTGGCAAATCCCCAAGGAAAGTGGGAAAAGAAAGGCCTGTTCTTCCTCCTCCAATCTCGGGAAAAATTACTGTAGAAATATCCAGCAAGGCAAGTTTTCCAGCCTGTCCTTTTCACACCAGAAGCCTCCTTTCTTTTTTCATCCATGCACTCCCACTTCCTCTCCTTACCCAACCTGGAGCAATCTCAGGTGTTTTGGGAAATATCAGCCTTCACTGATACTTTGCAGCATCCAGCTGTGGCTTCTAGGAAATTACTTTTAGATTTAGCACTAACTGCCCAAAGGCTGGGAAAAAGATGATGGATGAGAGGATGGTAGTAAAGCTGAGCAAGTAGAACAGAAATGTAAAAGAGAAAGGCCTATTGTGAAGAAGGGGAGAACAGAGACAGAGGGATGCTCTGCTTCTTCTTCTGCCCCTTAGTTGCTGGTAGGCATGCTCTGTGTGCTTGAAAATCTGGATCTTCCACCTCAGAAAGACTATGGTCACTACCATGCTTAGACAGGGAAAAACAAGTGGCTGCTTGACGGCAATAACATTAACAAAACCAGGCTGGACTCAAGTTGATGACTCAGTGTAAAATAGCATACTGCAATTATGCCATGCCATTCAGTTCTAATCCACCTGCTGCTCCTTGTTGTTTATTTGTTTAATAATTCTTTATTCATCCTTTGCCCCACCCTTCTCCATCCTTTGCCAAAATGATATTGCTAATGATTAACTGCATGTGCACTCCTGCGGTGCGGTGCTCAGTGCTGGGTTATTTCACGCAGTGCTGTAGTGAAACAGCAAGTGAGAAAATTCCAGCCTAGAAAAGCAATAATTTATTACAATAGAAGTGAGCACTGAATGAGTCACACTGCTGACAGATTCTGACACGCAACCGATCTATTAGAGGTTTGCCTTTCTGCCAGCTTTGTCTCCCTCTCTTCCCCAGATGTGCTCTTCTTAAAGGCTGCACAGACAAATATTTCCTTGCTTGGAACTTTCTGTTTGTTCTTATCTGCAGAAGCTTTTGAAAAAAGACCCTAAGCGTGAAAATTGGTAAATGTGTGAGGATGTAGCAGGGCTTTTCTTCTGTCTTGTGATGCTTTGATATTGTAAATAGAGAATGAATGTTAACAGCAGGTATTTTGGGACTGTAAAATATAGCCTGGAGGCTGATAACTACCTGGTCTGTGGAAAGATATTTATGCTAGCTAAGTTTTTCCAGAAAGAGATCTGTATTATCATCGGTTTCCTTGGACTTGTGCTCAGGGTATTTGCTCAGTGCCAAGATACAAAAACTTAGATTAAGGCAGCACTTTAGGTGCACCTTTACTCTCAGATGCATACTAAAAATACTAGGTCAAGCATCCTTTGCCTCCTAATGGTAAGCAGTCCTTCTAAAGAGTAGGCTATTGAAACCGGCTGGTACTTTCCTTAGGACTGAAGGCTGTGTGATTTGGGACTGTGTGAGTTAGAAGCCTTGTTTATCTCCCTGTTCACAGAACAGCCCTTCTGTCTGGAGACAGAGCTGTGCAAAGGGACAAAAGGCAGGAATCCTCTTGTAGAAGCCGCAGCTAAGTGCTGCCTTCTCCACAGATGAACGATAGGTGTCCCACAGGATTAGTCAGTCTTCTAAATTCAAAGTACAATTATATTTTACATTGTGGGCTGGGGGGAGGCTGAAGAATAAGATTGAACTTAATTAGTAATCCTTGTGTGCAAACTGTTTCTGAATTTCAACAGGAGTTGCTGGGAAAACAGTATGAAATAATATTTGAATATTGACAGTGACACGGACTGCATAATAATTTAATTTCTGACACTTCCTCAGCCCTGGGCTGCTCCTTAAAGAAAAGGAAAAGCAGCACAAGAAAATTATATATATTCAATTCTGTATATATAGATGGAAACACGATGTTGAGAAACTTGATCCAATTCTTCCAAGAGAGGAAGAATGGATTCTGTTTAAATTTAGC